>JAXQQM020078328.1:0-248294 GCA_034641835.2 Pinus albicaulis | reverse complement strand
AGAGAGAATAATTAGGCTAAAAAGGTCGCAATTGACCCCTTAGAATGTAAAGAATTATGGTGCTCATCAGTAGGTTAGATTCTACTCATGCCATCCTCAGTCATGACATTAGATCAAGGTGTTCAAATACCATTCCTCCTATTGAACTATAGTGAAATCTTGTTGATGTAAGCACAATTGAAAATTTATTATAGTTATGAAAGTGAAAATTTCATTTGTTCAAGTTGTAGATGTTAATTAACATTTCATGAAAGGAAAAGGGAAAATATACTTGTAGAAGGAAAGTTATTCTATCTTGTATAATTCATCAAATTAGTAACATTATTGCATGTATCGTATATCTACTTCACACTTGCTTGAAAATTAGAAATCTAACTTGTATCATGGTTATGATTGAAAAACCTTAATTATATTCTCTTTTTTAGTGAGGAAAAGGAATGGTTGGAGTGGTCTAGGAGCTTCACTTGATCCTCAAATCAAAACTTGGGGTAATTATTCATCTTGACTAAGCTAAGGTTGGATTGGGGAGAAAATCAAGTGAAGGAAATTGGTGCTATAAGCCTGCTACAAGTGCTACTACAGGAGGTCATGTATTGCTACAAGAGGACCTGTAATGCTAGAGGTTGGGTTGCAAGAGCCTTTTTGGGGTGGAAATGATGTATTTAGGGCATGAAGAGGTTGATTAAGGTTGGAAAGAGTGAAGGAAAGTTGAGAAGCCTCCTATCCAAGCCTGGGACCTCTCATAGGTCTTCCTTGCACTAGGATGAATTCCCACGATGGCCTAAATTTCCTAGGTAGAGTTACTGTGGAAACAGAGTTTTGGATCAGAGTTGAGGGATGGAAAAATAAGATGGAGAATTCCAAAATGGAGGTGAAATAGGGTCCCTCACTTGCATATCAACACAACCCTACAAGCAACCACATACATACATCCATTTATCATTAACATAGTGATATAAACCATTAAGGAAAATATGAGTTTAATTTGATTAACATCTATTTTATGCCATAATACCACTTTGATCATTTAACTGACTCCTAAGTTAAATAAAGTAAATATGAAGATGGAAAAATAACATCTATATATTTCCAAGAAATCATAAACACAATGTTTTTGGACTGAGATTGTGAATCTCTCCAACTATTCTACCACAAGAGGGGTGATGTAGAAGCTTATAATCACATGTTTTTATCGCTTAACCTCTAATGAAATGAAATAAAGCTATGAAATTCTTGGAACTAATGAAAAAAACAAAAGTAAAAAAAAGGTACCAAAGCCTCTGGGTTGGGCCCAAACACAAGGGTCTGAACCCCCTAAAACTAACTCAAATGCAACTTAATAACCAACTTCTCATTCTAAAATATTAAAAGTCTCGTACATCACATGAATGTAAAGATAACAACTTCAAGATCCAAGCTCAATAGCTACAACTAGCTGAATCGAAACTTTGAATCCTATCGGTCATTTCATCTTGTTTATTTATACAAAAGGGTAGTTGATAGAATCTCCCTTGAAAATAGGAGTGATTTCCTCCTTGATCTCAAAAATGGTGGATTTGGTCCCTCTTGAACTTCACTTGCTTTAGGAGTTACTCGGTTATCAAAGAATTTGAACTGGTGAGAGAAGATGTTGTGATCCCAAGTCGAGTTAGGGAGTTAAGGAGATGGAAAAATCCCTAGATTATCTCTTGGTTGTCTCCATCAAGCCCCTGCATATTAAATTCCTAAAAAATGTTTCTTTTTACTAAAATTAAACCACATTAGGCCACATACTATGAAAAATACCTCTTACTCTTATTATTACACACATTATAACAAAAAATGTGAATTAATGTGAGAAAAGGATAATTTTAAGGCTAGAGGATGGCATAATGATATTCAAGATATACCTATTGGTGGGAATCATTATCAATCCATATTGAAGGTGTTACACATCCTCTAAGAAGCTTATTCTTCCATGTGAAGCTCATTTATGGCCCTGGTGGCCTCTTTGACATCGCAAGGCACCTCATATGATGTGCCTTTTGGTGGCTAAAACCTGCATTTATATATATCTCGTTCCATTCATTCCACTCTTATATTTGGCTCCTTCCTTATTGTAAGCCTATTAGCAAGGGTGGAATGAGTTTGAATCTTATATAACTGATATCCATCCTCTGCATGAATCTCTTGTTCAAATTTATTTTCTCTAAGGAATTCCTTATCCATTCAGGAGAGTAATATTCTCTGACTTGTAGACTGTGGGTTAAGGCATGCCATATTCTCTAGAAATCTTGAATAATTTATGTTCCCAATGTTCTAAAAGTTTCTTCAAAGTGGATAATTTCTTGATCCTGGGTTTTAATTTATTTGGGTGCTAAAGCAACATCAGAGGAGATGAGGTTATGATTGTTGATGACAACCTTTGAGCTCACTAGCTCTACTCTAATATACAAGGGCTCCTTCTCCTCTTTTTTCATTACCTTTTTCACCTCCTCAACCCTTTTCTCTTCATCATTTACCAATATTCTAAATTCATTAGCTTCATGTATCCTAATATTCAATTAGGATCCCATAAATTTATCAAAATGAAACTGTGCATATATAATTTAGCTAACTTTTCCTTGTCTTCCGTACTAGTTTGTTGGAAAACTCAAAAAATTGCATGTAGTCATTGAAAGGAAGAGACCCATATTGTGCCAAATTTTTTATTTGGAACTTCAAAAACTATTCTTTTAGGAAGAGAGCATAGTATTTTTATGGTTTCCTGCATTGCAAGGCTTCCATAGAGATACTTTCCATGGTGGCAAGTTGGGTTTCTTTCTCATGAAGCCTTGCTCTCAACCTTGTGTTTACTGCCTGTAGCTACTCCTTCATAATAGAATATCTTAGTCTCAAATCACTCAAATCCTTGCACATTTTAGTGAATTTATCCTACATGAGGCACATATATTCCACATTCTTGGATTTGGAAATTTGCATCCACCTGTGGGTTCTACCTTTCTCTGTCTACAACTCATAGAGGAGTGGGATTGTAAATTTTTTAGGGATAATCCTTCCCCCTTCAATAAATTTGTATTAGGACCAAAATCTAGGCCATTTATCAGGCTCTTGGAGCTCTTGGAGGTCCTTTTCAACTAATTTTGGGGTGGATGCTTCTTTATGTAGCTCCTTTTTATGCTCTTGTAGCCTCCCCTATACCTTCTGTAGCAAACCATGTCTCTCTTTTAGCTTATCTTCTTCTATCTTCTCAAAGGTATCTTGTGTCTTGGTTTTCTAGAAGGCCACTGACCTAGTGGTGGGCTACCCAAATATGCCATAGGTGACTTGGTTTTAGTTTTAGGAGAAGTGACCTTCGGAATCTTTCCCTCACTGGGTCCTACTTCTTCCTTTTTACTTGTCTATTCATTGAATAATGATAGGGACCCTTGTGGGAGTTTTTATTTCCCTTGTTTAATTCTGGTGCTCTTCTTGGTTTTGAAATATAGGGGACCTTATCTTGGTTGCCTCCTTTCGGGCTTGCCAAGTGTGCCCAATGAAGCCAATGTTGCAACTACTTCTTGTTCAGTATCCTTTGGAGATATACTTGTTTGATGTGGTTGTTTATCTTCTTCCACGAGTTTGTAAGTCTCCTTAGGGCTCATTATTCCTTCTACTTGTTTCTTCCCCTCTTCTCCTTCCATTTCTACTTTCCCTTCCTCTAACTTTTCTGCCTCCTCTTCCTTTTTTTTTTATCCTTCTTCCTTTGTTTTTCATTCTTTAACTCCAATGCTATAGGCTAGTGTTTCTCCAAGTGTGATGGCTTTGGTTTCTATGAAATTATCCCTATATATGTACACAAATTTAGTCCATAGGATAGGGATACTTAGGTGGCTTAAATCATCCATCACAATTAACTTGATGAGGCCATTGTGAGCTAAGTGTTGGTGCTTTCCTTCCCTCACCTTTTGACTCATCTCAATTATTGACTGTAGGAGGAAATGCGCAACACTAAATATTTGTGGGAAAGACAATTTTTTCTTCAATCTCAATTCATGGATCAATATGAAGTGGTAAGAATATACTTTTTAGTCAATTTAGTGTCCTAAATTTCTAACATAAATTATCGACTAGGGCTAGTAAACTGATGAAGTGTGATAAACTATATGTGCCTAAGTATCCATTTTTCTTACTTCGTTGTTTTTAGTGTTTTATTGATGTTTTGGAGTTTTTATGTTTGATGCTTAGTATGCTACTCTATGCTAAAAATATGAAGTTAAATCTATGTCAAAAGGGAGAAAAGGAAATTTTAATAAATGAATTAAAACAGAGTTTATTTGGAAATTATGTTCCTAACTAGAAAATGATGAAAACATAGAGTCTTAATCCATGGATATTATAGCTTCTAAATGAAAAATCATGAAATGAAAAGTAACTCAAAACATTACAACTTAATCTGATTCATTTAGTTAGATATTTGTTGGAAGAGCTTGTGAAAAAGATTAATCATAATGTGATAAGGATCTTCTATGAAGCAAAACAATCAATAACTCAAAATATTAAAACTTAGTTTCATTCGTGAATTAGAGGTTTATTGGAAAAGCTTTTGAAAGAGACTAACTGCAGTATAATGAGGATCTTCTTTTTAACTAAATAACAGAAAATGAAATGATAATAACTCAGAATATCACAATTGAATCCCATTCATTTAATAGAGATGTATTGGAAGAGCTTGAGAAAGAGACTAACTGCAATATCATGAGGATCCTTTATCTAAGCAAATGACATGAAAAATAATGCTAAAAGCTATGATTTCAGAAAGCAATCTAAGTAAGGAAATATGACAAAACAGAATTGAAAATAAATTATCTAGAAAACATGTAAAACCTCCTTGAATAGCAGGGGCCCTCTGCTACCAATTTGGTGAAATTCTTCAGCTCCTTAAAGTTGTAATAAAAACAACATCAAAGAACTGAACTTCTTTATTGATAAACTCACAAATCTACATCCCATTCCATCTTAAGCTTTGTTACAAAACACTCTCTAATCCTTTCTCTTCTTCTCCTATTTTTCACTACCCTTGATAGGGAAAAGCTTCCCCTATTTATACAAAAATATGAGAAGTTATCTCATTAATGGGAGTCCATGAATCTCTCCCTCTATCTCTAGAGTTACAATCAAAATAGGAAATGATAATACACATGTATTTTTAGAGTTTCAATACAAATAAGAAATGAGACACATATCTTCTTAGAGTTTCAATACAAAAAGGAAATGAGACACATGTCCTCATGATCCCATGATCTTCTCCACTCAAATTCTAATTTGGTTTTGGGAGGCCACATAAAGGTCTTTTAGAAGCTTCCTTTTGACCTACACATGTCACAAAATTCATAACACATATAGATATATGAAACTATGTTAATTTTCTAGTTTCTAATCATAAATTCACTTTAAACACATAAAATAAATAACTTTGGAAGACAAGGATCCTAACCCATATACTTATGAAAATGGTTACTTGATGTAGGGTTTTAGGTTAGATAGTTATGAAATTAGAGCTAAATGGTAATGACATAATGGAAATATGTATGAATATGGAAAACACTTTTGAGACTCAACATATACCACGCTCAATCTCCCTTCACAAGATATATACTTGAGGATATGGTAAGCCACCTCATCCCAGGGGTAAGGTAATCTTTCTATTCTTACTCCATTCTTATCCTCTACAGTATTCACTTTCAAAATGAAGAGATTTTTCCTAGTTGTGACATTCACTGCCTTGTCTTATTTCCTCCATTGAATCCATATAGGCAAGGTGGTCACTCTGCTTATGGTTTAAGGACTAATAGAGATGGCCAATCCTCTAACAATAATGGTGGAAATATCTTCTCCTTGAGAATGTAACACCATGGAAAATTCATGAATGAGATCATCATCATACCCCTTTAACAACTCAAAGAAACCCAACCATTGATGTCTTATAAATATGTTCACTATAGGAGGGTGTTGGTGAATCCTCTTGGTTTCTATGGTTTCTCTTCTCTTAAATCCTCCCCTCATTTATTCTATTGTCCCTCCTTGGTGCTACTTAGGTGTGGAATTCAATTTTTTTAAAACAATTTAATTGGTGAATGTTGGAGTGAGGTCCCTTACGACAACAATTTTTATTAAATTAGGATGAGCGCAGGCTATGATATAAATAGGAGTGTAGATCAAGTCAGATAAGACAATTTTGAAATAATTTTTGATAATATTATGATATGTTTTGAACTGTGAAGTGAATTTTTAAGTGTTTATGTCTGAAAGGCTCTTGCTGGCTGTGTGAACGGAGACCTTAGTGTAGTTGCGTGCGAACCTCGCTAGATGTTTGCGCGGGTGAATCTGAAGAAGTGTAAAGGGTTTTACAACTGTTGATGAATAAAGAAGTGTTTTTTGATAATTATGAGTAATAAATGAATTTGTGATATGTTTCTGTGATCTTTTTGCTTACGATTTATGTTATCCATGATTGGATCGGTTTCGTACCTATTTTAGTGCTTATATGAATGTTATATGCATAGATCTATTACTCTAAGACCTGGATAGCTCTTTATTAAGACTGTTAAAGGATTGTGAGGTTGTTATGTAGAATTATGATCTAAAAATAAATCAAATTCCCTAAGTGTGATGCTAGGCACTTAGAAAAATATATTAAAGACTTTTCTATCACTTTCTCTAAGAATAAATAGACATACAGAAAGATAAAAGAACCTACTTGTGATCCAAGTGCTTCCTATTCTCCTTCTGTCACTTTTGTTGAAGCCTCCAATCCAACTTAGATCGCTAGATTGATTCTTGGAAGTATAATCAGAGAACATCATACAGATTGCAATATACATATGCCTAATTATCTTAATCAGTTAAATCGATTAAACATGAAACATATATATCATTCAAGATTCCATTGCATGATAAATAGAAACATAAACAAAAACATATATGGGAAAATGAATAGAAATATTTATTAAAGAGTAGAAGGGCAAGGTTACAACCAATGATCGATTTGATGGTACCATCTCCAGCTTCATCCTAGCCTCATCACATTCAAAATATCATCAGTAGCATATCACTTCTTTTACTCTCTCAGTTGAGAATCCAACATCATTTCTTTACCAAAATTATTCCTTCCCTAGCACTAGGATCTGTGCTCAATTTATAGGGAAATTGATGGTAGTTTCTCAATGAATGACTTTCTAATAATAGGCAAGACATGTTTCCAAGTTCGGAGGTGTTAGATGGACACTTGAATTTAAAATTTGACACATACGAACTCTTATAGAAGGCACTGGCCATGTGGAGATTCCAGAATAATGAGAATTTCACTCCCATTTGACCAACACACCCTTGAATGTCGAGAAGTGCATTACAGTGCACCCTTGCATGGAGGGAGATGCATATGAAATGCAGTTAGTCCCTTGAGAGGGAGCATTGGTGAGTTCATAAATGATATAATATATACTTCAAACCTTGGAAATATCACAATAGAAGCCATGAATTATTTGTTCTTCTCTTAGGAAATATAGCAACTGAAATGTAAGGGGATGATAGAACTTATTTCATTAGTCCTAGGGATGATGTTGAGTTTTACTAGGCCATGGGGGATGATGCCCAAATTGACCTATAACAACTTCCCCCTAAAGCATGAAGGTATAATAATAACAATGTTTTGAATGAGATGCTTTACAACGTGATGAGCTGGAACTGAAGCGGAGTGGCGACCTACATCAATATTACAATACTTTACATCATGATGTTTTCATCTTGATCACAAATTTCCGATGGAGGCATTCCCATTCTCAGCACATAAACTATCTAATAACATGTACATAGTGTAGAATGTCATCTACATTGGAATGTTTCCAAATATAGACATGCCTATAGATATATGTCCATGTTCAAATGACGATGTGTATGTAAGGTCACCATACATACGATGTGTACAAAAATCCTAAAATTGTAGCCTAGATGGTTGAAACTAGATCTAGGGTCTTCTTATCTCGTTCACTTGATCATTTGGGTACAAGTCTAGCCATGTGAATATATGATTTGTAGTCGAACATGGTAAGACATCACTTGATTACTAGCCAACAATGTGAGTTGTTAACAAACACAAGAGAACCACCATTGATGTTAATGGATCTCAAGGTAATGCAGTACATTTCGTAAGGTGTGAATAGATGATTTGATGACGAACACCAAACAAAATCTTTTGGTTAAAAGTCCAGAAGTGAGGATCTTGTCAATGTTGTAACAAGCCTCATGGTACTAGAATATGATGTTTCTAAGTAAACTTCTTGGATGATGATTTGATGTTGATAGGAAGTCACTTTATCGTGAAACGGGAGTAACTGATTTCGAAGACAAAATGTGACTTGATATATAAATGTTCAGGGATGAATGTCATGAAAATGAAGATTTATGAGTATTTCAGAAGGATGAGTATTCACTGGATGAATTCTCTTGAACATATCGGTGACACTGAGCTGAGTTGGAAGCATTAACCCAAAACCGAAGTGAAGGTATGATGAACCATAGGTATGAATGAACTGTCAGGAAGATTACACAACTGAAATAGTCATGATGATGGAGTGAAGTGTCATGTTCAAGAGTGACCTGCTACCATAAAAGTTCTATTCACTTTCCCAAATTTTACCCAGTCATTTTTCAACTAGTATCTCTTTATTTTTTAAAAAACTTGAGGAGGATAACATATGCTTAATATATAATTCAACCCTTCCAGCGAATAATGTATCACTATTTAATAATTTAACAAGTCTAGCGATGAATGAAACTCAATTTTTTCCATGATCGACAAGCCCCTCACTATTTTATGTTTTAACAAGCCTAAAGACAGTGACAACCCCATCCTTTTTCATATTTAGAGAGTTTGAAAAAGAGGACAAAGAAAACCATAATTAATTTTTCGTAAATTTGTCGCTCAAATCCCAAAAAGTATAAAATAATATCTGAGAGAATCTCCTAGCCATGTTCGACTAAGGTTTTCCTTTTTCGTAGATAATCTATCTCATTCTGGAAAAATGTTAAACTTATACTTAGTAGATATCAATTCATTTACTTTTACAAGCTTGAAAATACAAGTGCTCGGCAATATTTTCACATTTCAGGAGTCTGTAAAGAGCTAAAAGAAGACTCCAGGGTTTCCTTTTTCACCATTATGGAAGCTCAAAGAAGAGATAAAAGTGTGCTTCAAGTGCTTTTTCGTTTTTATCAAAGCTCGAAAAATAAGGATAAAAGTATGCTTTGTGGTCAAATCAATCTCGAAATAAATGTGCACGACTAATCTACTATATCAGTTGCAAACCTATTCAGAACAACATAAAATGGATTAAAAATACCTATTTCATGATAAAAAATGAATAAAACCATAGTCACAACAATAAATATCATTTGCATATAATCAAATGACTAATTAAAATATTTTTTACTATTCATTTTTACGATTTGAAAGTTACCATTTGCATTTTGGAGCTTTCAACCTTTTTTTTCCCTTGAACTTCAGCTGTTGATGACGATCGATTCTATGAACGGGTTTCCTTGTTGTTTCATCTAGGTTGGTGCCATAAAACTCCTCTTTCTTTCAATATTCTTTTTATTTCATTTCATTGCAAATTTTTAGGGATTTGGACCCCTTAGGGTAAATATATTTTCAAAAGAGGGAAACACACCCTTGGGTGTCAAAACCTGCATTGGAATGCACCTTAAATGAAGGCTAGGTGCATATGAAACACATTGTCTCTTGTCCAAGGCAGCGTTGGGCACAATTCACATTTTTTATTCTTACAGTGTGCCAAAATTTTGCCTAGTTTTTTGCATGAAAAGGGTCCTAATGAGTCCTATGGTTGTATTTCAGGGATTCAACAGAGAAAAATGACAATTACTTGGAGGGAAATAGAGAATGAAGAACAAAACATGATTTTTCTTAATGATCTGGGTACTGTAAGAGCCCTCATCGACTGTGGGTTACTGAAGTACTTCCATCTATCGAGTATGAGGCAACATATGGAACTATTGGAGTTCCTTGTTCGTGCATGGGATCAAGAAATTGAGGCATTTCATATTGGGAACAAAGTGGTCCCAATTTTAGTGGAGGAAATCTATTTTCCGATAGGTTTGTTGAGGATAGGCCTACCCATTTTTCTCTCCGGGTCTTCTCTTGGAGGAGAGATGGTGAGAGATTATATATTGCAGCATTGCAATCCAGGTGTAGAGCCTAGAAAGAATGGAAAAATAAACATCCATGATGTTCATGATTTCCCATTGAGAACCATCATATTGATGATCACAAAGCTTGCTGGTACCACTACATTTCATGTAGCAAATATATCTTATATGTAGTATGCGCTAGAATGCATGGAATCAACACTTTTCAATTGGGTTGAGGTTGTACTTTATAAATGGAAGAACAATTGAGCAAGGCAAAGGGAGGAAGGAAGAAAAATTTCAACTATGGTTCAATCCTCATTTATTTTTCCTTATAGAGGATTCCACTGATGCAGCCTCAACATGTGACGTTGGGCATATCTAACCCTAGAGATCTAATGATGCAGAGATGGCTAGAACTGATGTCTAGACATGTAGGCCAAACATCCATTGTGTTCTCGACTGCATTATTCACTTGGTTCAAGAAAAAAATTATTGCCATCGATGAATATACATATGTAGGCGTCGAATTTCACAGATATCCATATTTAGCTTTACCAGAAGGCGCTCAGTGGGGCGAAATAGGTAAGAATGTTTTGACCATGTTTTTTTAATTGTCTAAGGTTTATACATGTTTTTGTATTTTAATGTTTTCCCAAAACTAAACTAAATTTTTTATGTAATGCAGATGTGTGTTGAGTTCAACCAGTGGGAGAGCCAGAGCATAGAGCAGATGAGCCAGCAAAGAGGGCTGTCGGGAGAGCAGTCCTTCAGGGTTTAGATATGGTTGAGACTCTTGCTAAGCTTCAGCAATACATATAGGGGTTGACCTTCAGGATTCTGGATTATCAGATCAAAGAGTTACCCATGCGATTGCAACGTCACACTATTGGAATTCCTAACAGCTGGATGTGGTTACTGCGTAGGATAGCTAGATCAATAGCATGTTATCATGAGTACCACTAGTTTACTTTTGACATGTTTCGTACATTTTGAGGTCAGATGACCAATGTGTCTTGGGAACAAATTTTGTAAAAACCTATAACTATCTATATTTTGATTTCAATGTTTTCCTATGTTTATTGCGCAATCCTATTCAATTATGTAAATGTAACTTTACATGTGTTGCAAATGTCTGTTTGTAACACAATTCGCTAAAGAATCAATCATTGTGTTCAAGTTTCTTGAAATGTGTTGATATTGAATAAAATCAAAATTTCTTTCCAAAATTGGAACTCTTAGGAGCATACGATGCAGTGTTGGATTTCTAGCTGTATAAACACTAGTAAGTTGTAACACCACAAGTTGTGAGTCTAACCTTATGATGATGTAGTTAATACCAAATTAAATGGAATCAAATAGAAGTTTTATCAATGCGCTATACTCAAAGAAATTTTGTGTAGATGTACTGACACAAATCCCTTGAAAACTCACTAACTCGCTGTTCAGAGTGAAAATGGCCCATGCTGCAGAGGACAGATTCTGTGTACTACGACTAGCACCATCTGTATACCCAAAAAATGGTTTCAAAGATTCAGACATCTGCAATGAAATGTAAAGAGAATTACTAACTTCAAGAAAAATCTAGAAAACAAACTAAGACAATAAATGTAAATCAGCAACATATATATACAATATAATAATAAAAATTACTACGCTCATGATTAATCATAGTAACATTTCAAATACAACCCATTTCGGGGTTGCACCAATGGAATTCCATCGTAATCTACCAACTAGTAGGCACCCTTAGAAAGAACGCTTCTGAAAATATAGGGGACATGACATAATGGCTCAAATTTCCCTGTACCTATTACATCAGCTTCTTGATCATAAATAAGGACCAAGTCACCCTCTGAGAAAATGTGAGGCTAGACATGCTTGTATTATTATGACTTTATACATTTTTTATGAGCTTCGTTGGCTAATTGGGCTTCACGACGCATTTCATCAAGATTGATGAGGTTAAAAAGACGTGATTCTTTAATAGAGGTGTCAGGTAACAAGTCGATTGCAAGTTTTAACAACGGTATTTCACATTGGATTGGAAAGATAGCTTCCAAACCATACACCAATTAAAAGGGGGTAAATTTGGTTGTGTTTCTCACTGAGGTCTGGTACTTCCACAAGGCCGAGTACAATATTAAATGCCAATTTCATTTATGAACTCCTATCATTCCTTGAAGCATTCGTTTAAGAATCTTGTTAATAGCCTCAACTTTTCCATTTTATTGTGGCTAATAAGGAGTAGAAATATCATGTGACAATCCTAATTTGGAAATCAATTCATTCATCATATGGCTGCAAAAATGTGAACCATGATATGTAATTATATCCTGTGGGACCCCAAACCGTGAAATGATATGATTAAAGAAAATAAATGCAGCTATTTGATATGTGTTTTTGAATGTAGGCATCGCTTCAACCCACTTGGTAAAGGATTCTACAACGACAATAATATAACCATGCCCCTTGAACGAAAGAGGGTTACAGGTCAGGAAGTCAATGCCCCATTTTGAAAATGGTCCCACAGAGACAACAGGATGCATTGGCACTGGCGATTTGAAGATTTACGATCAAATATCTAGAACGCATGACAACTTCTGACTGCGAGGATGTAGTCCTGAAATATGATAAAAAAAATGTAACCGACGTAGAGTATATTCTATGCGGTAGTGTATCCATACAAATTTCCACCACAAGCCCCAGCATGACAATCATTTAAAACCTTTTCGGCCTCCTCATGAGTGAGGCACCTTCTTAAAATTGTATCGACACCACGACGATAAAGTGTATCGCTGACGATTAGATAATATTTGGCTTGGTATCGAATACGTCGCTGGTCAAAGCGAGGGGTATCAGGCTAAAAATTTTGGGTCTGGAGATAAATGATAAAATCCTCATACGAAAGCTCAGATGATCCGATCAGAAACATAGACTTGTCAATATTAGATGGTTCTGACGTAGTGGCAGTACTATTAGAGGGAAGGTCACAGAGAAGCTCAACCAAAACTAAAGACTTATTTGACTTCGATTTGATAAATTCGAAATCAAATTCCTACAAAATGACAATCCATTTTGAATACTTTCCCCCCAAAAATTGACGCGATAAAATGTAAGTCATGGGTCTGTAATCTGAAATGACAATGGTCTTCCAAAAGAGGATATAGTGGTGAAATCTTTAGATAACTTGAACAGTCACCAAGGCAATATTTTCTACGTAAGAATAATTCACTTCCGTATCATTGAGATTATGACTCAAATAATAGATAAGATGTTCTATCCCATTTTCTACTTGGACCAATACCATAGCAATGGTCTTATCAGGCGTGACGATATATAAGAAATAATCACTCTGATAATTTGGGGGATACATTAATGACGCCCAGAAAAGGGTGTCCTTAACAACATCAAAAGAAGCTTGCGCAACTTGGTCCCAATGGCACAGAATCCCTTTTTTCAAGAGCCGAGTAAATCCTTTAGTCATTTCAGTGTAGTTGGGTATGAACCTCCTTAGGAAGTTAGCCTTTCCCTGAAGTTTCTGTAACTGAAGCAAATTTAATGGCGCGGTAAAATCAAGAATGGCCTGGAACTTCAGTGGCAACTTCCAAAATCAACCCTATCTAGATGATTTACCCACGCATTCATGAAACCAAACTAATCACACATTTGAGAGTTATATTTTTATGCTACCTACACTACAAAATACGCCTCAATCCACATAAATGTGTGTTTTGTGTTGGTTCTGGTCGTTTGCTAGGATTTTTAATCTCAAAAGACGCAGGATCAGATGAATTAGAGTGATATGTGCTTGCAATACCGATCATAAAGTCGTTGGCATGACCATCCTTAGATGGAGGAGGAACAATAAAATTATATCGCAGCGTGTTAGGAATTTTCTTGTAGAGCGTGCCAGACTGAGTATAAATCAAGACTAAGTATTGGGCACGAGAAATGACCTTCTCTTCAGTGAAGACGCCACCCTTAGCCACATCCTCAGTTATAGATGGTAACAGGGACACAATGAAACACTCAGCAAGGAGTTGATTAGGAAAAAATGTCTTAACCATTCTACGACGTCAATGCCACTCATGAATATGATCATAAATGTGAGTAGAATTTTTCCATTTAAAATTAGTCAAGAGTTCCGTTACAGTTTCATATCATATGGGTAACTACAAGTGGGTCAAAAAGACAGTAGCTAGGGTAGTGAAATTATCAAAAGAAGCTCTTGGTATCTCAATGTACCATTTTGTGGCTGGACCAGCGAGCGTATGCTAGAAAAGACGTAGTCGAACAGAGTCATCATTTAGGGAGTTAGATGAACACCATAAATGATAATTCATAACATGAGTTGATGGGTATTCCCCAAGGTTTCCATTGAAATTAGGAATATTCTAGGGTAATTAATGGGGTATCACTGGCCCCCAAGGAGCATAATTGATTGGATCATTTGTGAGTTTTTCTAAATCTGGTAACTCTAAAGTTGCAACAAAGGGAAACTGTCAATTAATTTCGGGTTGAGCATAGCCAGGGTATGATGGAATTGATTGGGAAATAGGCCTTTGAGCACCAGAATAAGGAATCTATTGTTGGTAACCTAGATAGGGTTTGTTTTGATAAGCAAACGCTTGAGGATTCTGTTGACCAAAACCTGGGTACGTTACTTGTTGAAATGACGGTTGTGGCATTTGCGCTTGTGGCTGCCAAGGGGTCCATCCACCAATATTATAACCCAAAATAGGATAAATTGTATTCGATTGTGGATAGGTATATCCTAGTTGCGGCTGTGACATCCCATAATATGGTAATATAGCTTGTGAATAAATGATTATGGATACAAGTGGTTGTTGTAAACTAGCCGAAGGTGTTAGAGTCTGAGGGCCCAATAATTTAGGGTATGGGGTTGAAGGACCCACCTGAGATAGTTGAGGTACAGTAGTTTGAGTCTGTAACAGGGGTAAAGATGTATTAACAACTGGAGTTGATGTTGGTGCAACAGGTTGAACCGGTTGATACGAGTGTACAATAGTTTATGGTTGGATAGGCAAAGTGGGCTGCCATTGACAAACATTCATTTCAACATTAGGATGACCAAATAAATATGGATTAATGTCGAAGTGGGTAACCATAGGTTTCCCCCTAGTATGAGGAGTACAATAAGATGGAAAATATTGTTCTCCAAATGTAGGGAGTCCAGTGGAAATTGTACTGGATGGAATTAACCTAGATGGAATGGCTTGATATTTCCGTGATGATGTGTTTAAAGGATCAAGCCATTCCTTAATCACTATAGATTTACGAGTTAGAATACCAGAAGATGACATTGGTGAAGTCCGTGGGTTTGAGGATGCACCAAAGAAGGTTCCAGATAAATAGTGGTAACCAGGTGGGACGTGTTGGGTTGAGGGGTCCTGACCTAGGTTCGCTATGCAAGGTTTGCAAAAAAACCCCTATAGTATTGGCACTTTCGGTAGTGACCCTCTTGCGCAGGTCAAAGTCTCACACAAAGCACTATGGGTGGGTTCTGGAACTAGGTTTCCGCACCCTGAGAAAGGATGGGTAAAGCAAGCAGAGCAGTGCTAGGTCCTATAATCCTCGATTACCTTATTCCATGTAGAGTTAATTAAGTCTCTATTCGCATCCACCTACACTAGATCTATCGTTATATGCTTGTTATAACATAAAATCAGTAGTACATAAACAGAACATAACAGATCTAGATCCAAAAACACAGTATAAAAATATTTCGCAGCTTAAGGACAAAAAACGCATAATACAACAATTATCAGTAATTCACATAAAATTACTCACAGATTTAGTTCTCTAACAACCTTTCGCATTCATTCATTCATCAATTCTTCCTTACAATTCCAATTCCCTTCCCAACCTGCGCACACAACAGCATGGTACGCACACAGCTGGACTTGGATCTCCATGCACACAACTAGCAGGAGTCCATTCCCCAAAACCCAAACAGATAGCTTAAATCAAAATTCGCATCAATAGCCCATCATATCCTATCCTTTACAATACAAAATGCATCTCTATTTATAACAATCTAGCCTCGACTTTCCTATGGTATGCAACCCATGGTTTTTGGACCCCTAGTTACCCTTTGACCCATTACAATGCGTTCGAGGCTTTGACCCACCCCAAAATCCCTCCACTAGGCTAAATATAGTCAAAAATATTCAAAATGGACTAGTTTCATAGCTTGTTAGGAGACCTCGTTCCAACAGTCCCCCAACACAATCTTGTGACTCGTCCTAATTCATTGTAGCTGTCATATAGTCATTGATCCCGGTAAGGCTTGAGTCGACTACCATTGATAAAGACTGGTACGATGTATCCGCGTAGGGTAGCTAGCTGGACCACTCCTCCATTCATGATTTCTTTAATTATGTAGGGACCCACCCAGTGCTATCGGAATTTGCCTAGATGTTTCGCAAATTGGCTATCGTATAAAAGGACAAGGTCACCTGCGACGAATGTCCTTTAACAAATATGTCGATCATGCCATGCTTTTTCACGAGCCTTCTGAACCTGTTGATGAAAATTAGCAATAAAATGATTTTCCTCCAGAGCCACAAGTTGTGCAAGACACTCCTCGATGATATCAGGGTCTGCCATATTGGTAAATGCTACAATGCATAGGCTAGGAACAACATATTCAATGGGCAGAATAGCCTCTTTTCCATAGACCATCCGGAAGGGGGTTCTGCCTGTTAGCTTCTTACAGGTCGTTCAGTAGGCCCACAAAATAGAGGGAATGCAAACATCCCAGTCATTGCGATCGGAATTGCAGACCTTAGTTAATGCCTGTTGAAAAATTTTGTTAAAAGCTTCGACTGCCCCGTTTTCCTGAGGGTGGTATGGGGTACTCTTAGCATGGTGGATCCAGAATTCCTCATTCAAGGCTTGAATCGTCTGGTTGAAAAAGTGTGTACCTCTGTCACTCATTAGGATTTTTGGGCAGCCAAACCTGGTCAAGATCTGCTCAAAGATGAAGTGCGCAGCAATATCCATAGTACAATCCTTCACCGCTTTTACCTTAGCCCATCGAGTGACGTAGTCAGTGGCAGTGATAATGTAGCGTGCGCCTGTTTTCTTTCCGGGCAGATTGATGGGTCCTATAAAATCAATGGCCCATTTTTCAAAAGCCTGTAAAGCCACTTGAGGCTGTAATGGCATCTCATCTCGGTGTCAAGGTCATCTTGTGCACTAGTAGGTATCACAAGATCGAAAATAGGTGTATGAATCTTGATGCCACGTAGGCCACCATAACCCGACCCTAAAAATATTTTGTGCAGTTACACGTCCTACATAGTGGCCTCCTACGACACCTTCATGTGCTTCTGCTAACACAACAGGCCGTTCATGTTCGAGGACATATCTGCGTAGTATTTCGTCGGCACCTAGCTTTTATAACTGACCGGCGAGGATAGTAAAATCCACGACCCGAGTAACCAATTCCTTCTTCTGCTGTACCGGATATCCAGCCGGGGCCATGCCTCTAGTGAGGAACTCAATGATATTATAAAAGTGTGCATCAACCACCTTAATGGTAAATAGTAGCGCATCCGGCAAGCCTTCATCCAAACTAGTAGGCTCTTTTCCTGTTTCAATGCAAGATAGATGGTTCGGGCCAGCATTCAACCTTCCGGGCTTGAAGATGATCTCAAAATCATACTCCTGGAATAGCAACAGCCAGCGGCAAATCTTCCCCCGCAACACAGGCTTGTTGACCAGGTATTTTAAAGCTAAATGATTACTGAACATTTTAAAGTGCCCACCCAGTAGATAGTGTCGATATTTCTGTAGTGTGTAGACCATAGCTAATCCTTCACGCTCAGTGGTGGAGTAGTTCCATTCTGCACCCAAGAGTTTCCAACTCGCAAAGGCAACTGGGTGGTCGATATCTCCTTCTCCAGGTTGAGTGAGAATAACTTCCAAAGCGATACCTGACGCATCCATGTGTACATGAAATTACTTTGACCAATGAGGAAATATTAGTATGGGGGCAGACATCATCTTCTCTTTTAGAAGTTCAAATCTCTTCTGACATTCATCATCCCAAAAGAAAGAAGCATCTTTTTTAATAGCTTTTCCATAGGTGATGTAATCAGGGCATATCCCTGAATGAATTTCCAATAATAACCAGTGTGTTCGAGAATAGAACGTAGCTGTTTCTCCGTTGTGGGGACTGCCAGGTTTATAATTACGGCTACCTTCGCAGGATCAACCATCAATCCCTACCGGCAGACTATGTGTCCAAGAAGGATTCCAAATGGCACACAAAAAATGCACTTCTTAATATTCAAGGAGATCTGGTGCTTCTGACACGCATCCAACATTAGTCGCAGTTTAGAGACATGTTCCTTGACTAAGCCAAAACCATTCCAATCATCGAAATAAACCTCCAGGAACTTATGAAAAAATTCCTTGAATACAGCAACTACGACCCTTGAAAAAATAGCAAGTGCATTTTTTAGACCAAAGGGCATGACCGTATACTGGAAAGACCCCCATTTAGTCGCAAAAGTAGTCTTACTGCGATCTTTAGGTGCAATCCGAATCTGATGGTACCCTGAGAACCCATCAGTGAAGGAATAGGCCTCCTGTCTGCCTATGCTATCAAGGATTTCGTCGAAGAAGGGTGTAGGAAAGGGGTCATGGATGCAGGCGTCATTTAACTTGCGTAGATCCACACAGATATGTATTTCTCCCTTGGTCTTCTTTTCCTGGAGGACCATTGGACTTACCCATTTTGACTGCTCAACTAGTTCAATGATACCGACGGCAAGAATTTTATCTAGCTCTTCCTTGACCTTTTGCTTGTATTTGGGATTCAGTTGGTATGGTCGTTGCTTGAAGGGGCATGCCTCAGGTTTCAGGGTGATATGCATAATACCGAGGTCCCCGGTGATGCCCTTGAAATTAGAGAACTTTGTCGAAAATAGGTCTTGATATTCCGTGAGTAATTCTGCGATTTTTCCTACAGTCCCCTCATTCCAATAGTCCCCAATCTTAGCCAGCTTAGGGTGTTCCTTCGTCCCAATATTAACGTCACGCAGCTTAAGAGGCTGTGTTACGTCAAGATTCTATAGTGATGGCCCCACAACAGCGCGTTATCCTTCAGATTCTGAGACAGAAATGTTTCAAGGATTATCCTCGTCCTCATCAATCACCAAGATCTAATAATTGGCTATGTCGTGCATCTGCGCATCCCATGTCGAGACCATTGTGGTGGCGCAGTGGAGAGTATTCTTAAATAAAAATGCATCAATGTCCTGTAGAGCTTCGTTGAGCATCTCTGTTCCTCCAATCAATCTGAATGTCCCGACAAAGTCCTCCTTTAGTGTTTCCCAGTGGTGGGTGTGCTGGTGCAATTCCGCATCTCAGTACCTAGCGGCCAGGATAGGACCCAAGGCATGAACAAATAGATGGACCCATTCTTTTGTAGTTCGGTCAGACCACTTGGTCATCCAAACATGCAGATGTGCACGGGGATCCTCGAGTTCGAGGAACACCCTGGTGCATATGTCAGCTGGAGGGGCGAATAGTAGAAGCTTCCTTTCCCGACACGTTTCCCAATTTGGGAACGCTTTCTTGTGGGTGTCCCACCAACGCGCAGGTGTCCCGTGCATAGCTAGATTAAGGGCCCAGAGCCGTCGTTCTCTTGGCACTCTAAATTCTAGTGTCCTTAGGAATTCATGGAAATTACCAGCCTCATCAAAGTGGGGTAGATCTCTTACTTCTGAGGAAATGCAGTAGAGGGTTCTTGCGACCTGGGGGCAGCGCAGTGCTGACACCTTGTGTAACCGGTTCTGCCAAATTTCCAGTTCCTCATCACCGTCAGAACAACATTCACTATCCCTCCAGAATATCTTGTCCGTTGCGGTTTTACTCTTGTCTTCATCTTGCGCAGTCAATTTGTAAATGTGGTCTACTTCCTCCTGTTCGTAGGCTGGTTCCATATATTGTGTGCCTTCTGCTGGATCTAGTAGTACTATTACGTGTGTACCGTTGTTTTCGAACACCATGCTACACTTTTTGAGATTGATGACATCCCCCATGTCTATAGCCTAGTCTAGCCTGAGTAGCATAGGGTACGGATCCGTATCTTCCACGATTTCAATTACCTCAAATTCAGCTAGGACTTTTACTCCTGCGATATCTACCATGACTCTTGGAAACCATCCTAGCGGTATGATTTTTTTTTATTCACCATGAGCAGCTGGATAGTGGACCATTCCAACTTAGGTTCACCCATCCGTTGCCATGTCTGCTTTGGTAGTACATTCGCATTTGACCCCAAATCGAGAATAACTTGGTCCATCTCGTAGTCGCCAATCTATGCAGTTAGCCGCATTTCTCGTCCTGTGCATTTATTGTAGCCATATAGCCAGTGGACACCTTGGGTCTCAGGGATTGTGTTGGGCTAGGGTGTGCAGTTATGCAGTAATACTTGAAGATTTTCTATAGCCGGTTAGTTATGTAGCAGTTTCAAGCATGCCTTTATAAGGGGCTCAACTCCCTCCTCTATCTGAGGTTGCATTGGCAGATGCGTGGGGACTATCAGTGGTGTTGGTTCTTTGAAAGGCACTCCTTCCCTGGAGGCAAGCTCCTCTTTTGCTCCCTGCGTGACCAGCCTGTTGTGTAGCTCAGTTTTAACCCTTTGCACATTCTGCGTAGGGGTGAGCTGTTTCTCCCGCATCTTGGCTATTAAAACTGGGAAATCTTCAATCTCATGGTCCAGCTGCTAGCAATTTGCAAGATTTCCTGGTGAGATTTGGACAGTCCCTTGCAAAGTGCCCTATTTCTCCACAATTATATCAGATCAGCTACCCCGACCCTACCCTGTGCTCCCTCCCCGACCTCCCCTACCCATTGCGGGGGAGCCACCAAAAGTCGCAGGGGATCTCGACGATGCGGGATCTGACTATACCCTATAGAGGTTTCCATGATCTACCAATAGCTCATATTTGAGAAAATTCTACTCATCATTCCCTATTGATCGGTAGAACCTGCACCATTGTTGCTTTAGATCACTAATACTTAGCCAGGGGCACTGGGTCGTATCATGTAGTCCCGCTACCTAGCAGTAATCGCACTAGAGCGCAGGTCCGTCAGATCTGAGGCACAGTGGACTAGGTCCCCTTGCCTGTAGGTAATCTGCTAATAGGGGACACTAGTCCTTAGTATGACCAGACACCCGACATCGTATGCACCAGAGGTCCGTGGTAACTCCCTTTCTCTGTTCCATCCGCAAGCTCTATATTTCCATGTGCATGGCTTTGAGCTACTCTTGAATTTGCTGTACTCCCCCCAACGTGTCATCCTTGGGCGCGACATCAAGCTTCATAGCGGTTTCCAGGGCTTTTTCCTGCGACTCGAAGGTTTGCTGGCCCATTGGTATGCGTAAGTGAGGTAGCAACACGGCAATGAACCATTCCGTGTGTTGTTTTTCATCATACTTGAACCCCCCTTCCCTAATTGCTTTATTCAATCATTGATTGGCCTCCCACACTGACTCAGATGTACCTTTCTTGAATTCTTTTACTTCAGCTACCAACTGAGAGTATGACTTTGGCTTCCGAAACTCTTGTTTTAGGGCATCCTTAATATTTTGAAGGGATGCACTTCCGTTTTGAGATATGTACTGCATATACCAATCCAACGCTCTATCTTCAAAGGCTAAGGACAATTGTGATTTTTTCATAGTATCGCTCACCACCCCTTGTGCCATCCATACCGAGTCAGCCACAAACAAAAAACGATCCATATCTTCATCAGCCGCACCTTTAAAGGTAGGTAACTTCAAGTGTACAACCATATCTCCTTCTAGCAAGGCTCCAGTTGAGGGCTTGCCCTCATGTGATCCTGACAACCCTTGTGAAGTTGCTCTCCTTGGCGGGCTATGGACAGAGTGATTCTTTTCTGGATTGGTTTGATAATACCTACCGCTTCGTGTTGTATTCTCCTCCAGAGTAGCGCTCATTCACGTTCGCCTCAGATCTTCAGTATTCTCTTGTCATTACCCGATTCCTCTCTCGGACTTCTTCCGATCCTGACAATGGAACCATTTGTTGGCTCGAGGGGTCCTGACCCAGGTTCGGTGTGCAAGGTTTGCTAAAAAACCCCTATACTACTGGCCCTTTCAGTAGTGACCCGCTTGCGCAGGTCAAAATCTCACCCGAAGTAGTATGGGTGGGTGCTGGAACCAAGTTTCTACACCCTAAGAAAGGAAGGGTAAAGGAAGCAGAGCAGTGCTAGGTCCTATAATCCCCGACTACCTTATTCTACGTAGAGTTAATTAAGTCTCTATTCACATCCACGTGCACTAGATCTATCTTTATATGCTTTTTATAACATCAACACAACAGTACATAAACATAACATAACAGATCTAGATCCAAGAACGCAGTATACAGATCTTTTGCAGCTTAAGGACAAAAAATGCATAATACAGAAATTATCAGTAATTCACATAAAAGTACTCATAGATTCAGTTCTCTAACAACCTTTCACATTCATTCATTCATCAATTCTTCCTTACAATTCCAATTCCCTTCCCAACCTGCGCACACAGCAGCAGGGTCCTCACACAGCTGGACTTGGATCTCCACGCACACAGCCAGTAGGATTTTATTCCCAAAAACCAAAAAAAATAGCTTAAATCACAATTCGAATTGATAGCCCATAATATCCTATCCTTTACAATACAAAATGCATCTCTATTTATAACAATCTAGCCTCGACTTTCCTATGGTTCACAACCCATGGTTTTTGGAACCCTAGTTTACCCTTTGACCCATTACAATGTGTTTGGGGCTTTGACCCACCCCAAAACCCCTCTGCTAGGCTAAATATAATAAAAAATATTCAAAATGGACTAGTTTCGTAGCTTGTTAGGAGACCCCATTCCAACAGGATGGAAGGGCCACCATATAGATGTGACTCTGGTGAAGTTGTGAACATCGACAGGGTAGAGAGAGTAGGTGTTTTCATAATTGGAACAGATGGTCCAACCAAAGATGTTGGCTCAGGCATGGTTATTTGAAAAAATGTATACCCTATTGGATCTACGAGAACTCTAATAGACACAGGATAAACAAAAGTAAAGGCAGGTGATTGAGGAAAATACTCATACAGGTAAAGGTGTTTTGTCTTGTGGCATTTCTTCAATTGAAATTAAACCAGGTGGAAGGATTTTTCCATCAGGCCCAAATTATATATCAAGAGGTTGACTGCATCATATGGGAGGCTCAATGGCTACAATAGATTGTGGGGCGACCAATACAGGAACAACATCCAGTAGTTTGACTTTGGGATGCAAATGTTTTGGCAAAAAAGTGACAGTATCTGGATCAACTTCTAGTTGAACAACGTCAGGTTCGGAGGGTATGGTCTCACTGATTGGATGGATCGTGACCACAAGTAGCTGTGAGTACTCTATCTTGACAACAGTAGATGAACTAGGATTTTAGAAACAACTTGTGCCGACTCTGGTATATGTGAGGATGATGTTGCACCAGAGGTACTAATAGTACTAGTTTCAGTAGAGAGATGTCGCCTTCACCAACCAGTAGTGGTTTCCGGTGGTAAAGGTGGTTTCAATACTATTCTACACAAAAGACGTGGAAAGGGTTGTTCTTCTTCCACGATGATTGATTTATTTTATGACCAAAAACAAATACACAAAATAAAAGGGTGATTCTAGAAAAAAGGTTTACCAAGTAATTGTGAACTGCAGAATACCTCCTGGCGAACCAAGAAGTACAGGTAGGCAATCTCCCCGAATGTTGTGTTCAGTGTATCAAAAGTTACAAGGCGGTTGAATCGGTTCACTATGGATGGATAGCAACCTAAATTTGTCCTCCCAAATATACCCAAAGGTATAACGTGGAATCCCAAGTCTGTATTAGCATTTTTTAATATGAAACTGCACAGTGAGAGCACCCACTTATACTTTTTGTACCAGAACACCGCCTGATATACCCAAAGGTATGTGGAAGAGCTCCGATATAATTACGTATGTGGAGTGAGGTATCACACTCATAATTTATCATGGAAAATTAATGATAGCTGCTATGTTTAACGACATCGGAACATGTCTCTAGCCTAGACCTTTTAAATGTTATCGTTATGGTTCCAATGCTTCCTTAGGTAAATTGATGTAAATTTTAAGTTGATCTTGTTTATCAATTTTCCTTTTGAGGTTCACTGCGATGTGATGGAAATTCTTAAAAATTAAAAATAAAATGATAAGCAAACTTTTCAATTTTAGCTTTTTCAATGAAAATCCTAGCTACTAAGGGAAAGAGCAATCAGTTTTGAGAGAAAACAACAAAGAGAAGAAACTAAAATGAAACTTTCTTAAATTTTTCCTATGCAAAACACACAATTCACTATATGCACATGCAGTTTTTTCTTTTCATCTCCCTTAATGTGAATGAAAGAAAGGAAACTATATGCATCAAATCAACAAAAAACAAATGTTTTCTTCTTTAACAAATAATGAATTTAACAAAAAATTCTCTTTTAGGAAAAACAAAGAATGGAATTACAATTTCCTTTACGAAAAAAAATGGATTGCTTCTGTTGGGCCATCAAGGTAGGTTCCATGATACCGCATCCAAGATATTGTAGGAGATCTATGTACCATGATGGGGAGTTTTGTTGAGGTGTGATGTTGGCTTGGTACATCTCTATTTCACGATCCCAACACTCCTCATCATTGCTCCATGGGTCTGTGGCTTCAACAGCCATTCAACATAACCATTGCCCCTGGACCATGTTTTCAGGCTTGAATTCTAAGTCATACTCTTGAAGATATTCCATCCAGTTTCCTCGTGTCTCACCCAACTCTTGTTGCATGAATAGTGAGCGTACTATTGGGTGAGGTACGAACAACATGAAGTCGTTCTTCAAAATGTATGGTCTGAAAAGTATAACTGACTTATATACCGCATAGGCTTGCTTGTTGATGTCTGGATAGTTCAACTCGGCACCTTGCAACCATGTGCTCATGAAATATATGGGTCGTTCATCATTACTGCCATCATTCTGGGTGAGGACGGCTGCAAGGGATGAATCTAAGGAGAAATTGTATGTTGGCTCCCTGTGATTTGCAAAGAATGGCAAGAAAAAACACTGCAGTGGCCACATTAGAACCACTTTGGAATCCTAGGACCTAGCCTTCCTGGATTCAGAGAGGGATCTCTCTATAAATGTATTTTAATTGATATATCTTTGTGTTCTTTGTTTTAAGATATTCAGCTATTTATGAAATTCTAAGGACTTGTTTTGTTTTGGTTGGATTAAATGATAGATTGAAGAATCAATGGTATAAATTATTGAGGGAATTTTTTAACTGAAACAAATAGGTTGTGAGAAAACATCAATCCATTGGGAAATGGATTCATAAAAGGATTTAATTGCTCATCAACTCTGCAAGGGATTTCATAGGGCAAGCTAACTATATGAAATGGATTCTTTAGATTAGGTTGTGATATGAAACATTAATAAGTTGTGAAGGTAGCAAAGTTATAGTCAGTTAAGAATCTTCTAGCTCTACTTAGACAAAAAAATCCTTTTAAGGTAACTGTTTGGAGCAAGCCAAAAGACAGGGAAAACCATAAATCTCATTGGACAAACCTTTAATAAGCAACCTAATCCAACAATCAAAAGACTAATTTCATATAAATAAAACATATAAGATAACAACAAGAGTGGTCTAAGATCAAACAAAAATAATCTAATCTTCTTTTGACAACTCTCAAAGACTCTTCAAAGCAACATTTCAAGGTAGAAAAAAGGGCAGGGCATACCATAGACCTCACTGGTTTAAAATCTAATAAGTGTACTTCAAAGAAAGATCCTAAAAACAATATCTCAAGTCCTACTCAAAGGAACATGGGCTCACCAATATTTCCTTGGTTTCACTCTATTGAATCATTTCCAAGATAACAGGCTAGATGTGACTAGAAGGAAATTAAGAAACTTCTAATCAGACCTTGTAGAAGAAAACATGAACATAAAGAAAAAAAACAGAAACAGGGTGCTGAAACAACAAATCCTAATCTAAAACTTCTGCTTCTTTATCATAGAAAGATGAATGTAATGAAAACATAAGGAGAAACAATAACAATTAGGAAAACTTCACCATTGATATAGCTCAAGGATCCTGTGAAAATGCTTGTATTATTGATGATAAAACCAGTTACATCACTCCATGTACAATAGCTCTCGGTAACTCGGAGCTTTCTTTGGTCCAGTCTAGCATTCCTCAACTAGCCTAGCAGCAGAAATCAGTCCAATACTATCAAGTAACCAACATTTGAAATGAAGCTCATATGCAATATTTATATGAAAAATGAGGAGGTGCTACTAACCTAGGGTGTTTAAATGTTATTTATTACAGATTTAATGATTTTTGACCTTTGAGACCATTCAAGGCGCAAGGCAAAAATATCTGAAAGAGTAACCCTGAAAATAATAACTTCTGAGCTATTTTAGTTGAAAATTTTGACTTTTAAGGCCTAGTAATAACTTTGTAATAACTGTTGAGCTGCTTCAAAAATACCTCTGACTGTGTAATAACTGTTTGATGCCTTTATTGAAAATAATGCTTGCAGGTGGAAATTTATCCTCTGAAGAAGTTATTGATGTGGATCTAGGTCATTCAAAGGTTTTCCTGAGATAATATGCTTCTGTTTCATCTTAAAACACTGCATTTAGGTCTTTAAACCTTGATTTTTCCTTAATAAACTTGTCTCACTGTCCTTTTTACTTTATTCTGCCTTTATGATTTAATTATTATATTTTAACCTTTATCCTTTATCTTTAAACATTGTTTAAAGGGATAATTCTCTATTTTGTCCTCTAATATATATTTTTAGCCCTTTAAGCTTCCTGTTCTTTATTTCTTCTCTGATTGTATCTATTCTTTGTGTGTATGCAGGGTTTCTTCATGGCAGGAGGGTTTATAACCCATCGATGATCATGGTACATCGATGGGTTAATTATTTTCGTAAATCCTTGGCCCTTTTTAATATTTTTTTTTTCCTTTGGATCGTCATCCAGAGGTTATTCATCATTTGAATGCCTCGCTGGGATTTGGCCACCATTAAACTTGCAAAAATGAACAAACATTAACCTTTAAAACCTGTGGGATCAGGGTAAAATGTGATTTTTTGGGGTTTTTGAGGGTTTAGAGGAAATTTACAGAGGAATAGAGGTGTAGGGGAACAATTTCGGAGGCGAAATCATGAATAAATTTGAATGGGGGCGCAAACAATTGAGTTTTTCACACAGAGGAGGAAAATCAATTTTGCAAAACCACCGTGGCTTATCGCGCGGGTTATCGGCGGTAAACCGTTTTGGGAGGAGGCAGTGTGATACCATTCAGCGCCTGTCGCATGGCAGGGCTAAACCGCCTTTTTCGCGCGGACTTGGGCCATTAAACCCTGGTGCAAGAATCCTGTGCGATATGGTTTTGGACCATTAGATGTCGGGCGATGAGATCTACGGTGTGGAGAGCATCTTAGAGCAGGGTGTAAGATTGGCGAAGGGAGAAGTGGGGTATAGGTGGCGGACAATGATTGGAGCGAGGGATTTGAATGGAAGGTGGGACCATATGGTGACGTGATCAATTTCGTCAGGTAGCGGGGCTGGGTTATATGCGGGATGAAGGATGGTGCAATGATGACCATTGGATCAGGGTTGATCAACGGTGGAGATGACTTGGGGCAGGATGAAGCAGGATGAAGAAATGAAGGGGCAGAGGTAGTGTTTGCATGGGGAAATGGCTTAATAATGAGCGAAGGGAATGGTCCCGTGGGGGTAGAGGTGACCTGGGGTTGGGAAGGAAACGGCTAGGGCTTAGCAGAGGTTCGAGGTTTAGGGTCATATGAGAGTGAAGGGGGCTGGGGCTTAAGTCCAAAAGGGGCTGAAGGCTTATATACAAAAAGGTGGGTTTTTGTATAAAAACCATAGTTTTATGAGACTTTTTAAAGTTCCGATAGGGTAGAAAGTTAGGTTTAATCAATGAAAAAGGGGTTTTTTCATTGTTTAAGGGTTTTTATGCAAGAATGATGTGAGGGGGATAAATGAGGGTTTTCAGAGGAAAATGAATAAGGATAGATGAGGGTGTGAGTAGAGGGGTGAATGAGGGAATTAGGCCCAAAAATGGAGTTTCCTTTAGAGCAGCAGGGTGAACTTTAGAGGAGGCATAAAGATAGGAAAGCTTAGTTAAAAATAGTCAAATTTTTGGATGATGAAGGCAGTGAGACTTCTAAAGATAGCTGATAGGAAAATTATGCTATATTTAGGTGTTTGTAGGACGTCCACATTCATCTAGTGAAATCTGTAGAATACAAGAGGATAACAGTGGCTCCAGCTGGGAGGGAAGCTCCTTTAGGAGGTGTCAAGAACCTTAGAAAATAGATCTCTGGAAGAAGTAGAACAGTGCCTTGATTTGCACCTCAACAAAGCTCCTTTAGCTTGATGATTTACAACTTTGAAGAAGTGATTTTCAAAAGCTAAATCATAAAATGATTAATCTCAACTCAACGATCTACCTACCCATGATACTTTTTCTAACATTTTTTCTCCATTGGGTGCATTTGAATTAGCCAACCCTTGACATAATTTTCTTTTGCAAACAAGAAACTAAACAAAATCTACACTTATATCATCCAAGAATTCAGATTAAACTAATGAACTCATTTATTTCTCTACCTATTCTAACTATCTGTCAATATTAAACTATTTGACAGATTTTTATTCTCTAATCTATAACAGAAAATTGAAAACATAACCAAATCAGGATTGAACAGTCTGATTTGTTATGAGCAGAGACACTTTGTACAAGTCTACTTACATAATTTATTTTGCAGAAAATTTTAACACAAAACTTAGAGGGCTGAAATCTGGAATTTTCTTTTTATCCCTCTCTTTCTTTCTTGGTTCATATTTTGAGCTTTGGAACCAAATTATTTTCCTAATCTATTCTAATCTTACTGATAAGCCAAGTTTATATAGTTTGAAAAATCCTCATTCTCTAACCTATTAGTAGAAAATTTAAAATCTATTTAGTCATGATTAGGCTGTATGACTAAATATGGCTTTTCTTCAAGTAGTGGCATTTGGACTTGCACACTTTTAGAACTTACTCTTTTTTGGTATGGGGCTATACCTCTTCTTTTTATGCCCTCTTTTCTTTGTTTTTATATTTTTGTATTTTATTTTCTGATCTTTTTCAAAACAATGTTATATACAATTGAAAAAGCTTTAAACTTAGGCCTCTCAATGGAAATAATGCTTGAGCATCTTACCATTGATAGGACCTCCAAAAATTTTTGTTCCATCCATATCCTGTAAGAAAAACACATTGTTTCCTTTGGAAGAATGGATAATATAGGGACCTTTCCACAGATTTTCAAAATTACCATGCTTTCCCTTGTCTTCTCTTCTTGAGTCCCATTTGAGTACTTTGTCACCAATTCTAAATTCATTTTCTTTCTTCCTTTTGTCAATTAGCTTCTTGATGTTTTCTTGCACTTGTTGTGTTTTGTTATAGAATTCCTCTCTTGTTTTCTGCAACTTTATGGTCTGATTTATCCTTCTCATCATGACATTTTCTTCACACTGTACTTCTTGGATCATCTTCATTACTGGCACTCCTAGGTTTATTGGAAAAATTCCATCAGCTCCATAAACTAGGTGGTAGGGAGACATTCCAATTGATTTCTTGCATGTTAACCTGTCTGCCCATAATGCATGTACTAGCTTATTGTGCCATGACTTTTGATTTCCTTCCAACAATTTCTTGATGATGTTTATCAAAATTGTGTTTGAGGATTTTGCCAACCCATTACTTTGAGGGTAATAAGCTGTGAAATGACCCAAGGTGATATGATATTTGTGGCAAAATTCTATCATCCTCTTGGATCTAAATGCAGCAGTGTTGTCAGTGATAATATTTCTAGGACAACCAAATCTAGACAAAATATGTTTTTCAAGGAATTTGATGATGACTAGATCAGTGGAAATTCTAGAGGGGATGGCCTCTATCCATTTTGTAAAGTAATCAGCTGCTGTGAGGATCCATTTGTGTTGGGAAAATGAAGAAGGGTGGATTTCCCCAATGAAGTCTAGGCCCCACTGTTGAAAAGGAGCTTCAACAGAGATAGGATGCGGAGGTAAGGGCAAGAGTTTTATTTTGCCTTCAAAGATTTGACATTTGTGGTAGGAAAATACCAATTTATGGATATCTTGAAAGAGGGTGGGCCAATAGTAACCAGCTCTAAGGATTTTGTTGACAGTTGTTTTCCAATAGAGGTGGCCTCCACATTCTCCTTCATGAAATTCATGCTTGATCTTCTCTACATCATTCTCAGGAAAACATTTAAGCAATATACCACTAGCATTTTTCCAATATAACCATTTATCTATAATGCAGTAGTTTATAGCTTTTAACTTTAAAAACCTTTCCTTTGTCTTAGATAAACCAAGAGGGACATTAAGATATAAGAGCACATACAAAATATCAGCATACCAAAGTGAATTCATAAATACTTCTTCAATAGGGTGGGTTGTGCATTCTTCTTGTTCTTCTCAAACATCAACCATATTCATATCTAAGGCTTTGAGGTTTGATTCAGCCATTAGTTTTGCAAGTCCTTGTCCTTTGACAAGTTTAGTGGGTCTGATTTCTAAATCATATTCTAATATAACAGCAATCCACTTTCCTCTTTTGTCATCAAGATCTTGTGTTAAAATGTCTTTGACAACAGTGTGTGGAACAAAAGCAATGATGTGTGAGTGTAGCATGTAAAATATGAAATATTTTAAGGCCTTGATTAAGATAAAGGCCTACTTTTCCATTATGTTGTATTTCAGAGCTACATATCTTAAGGCCTTGCTAAAAAATGCAATGGGCTGCTCTTGTCCCTTTATGTTTTTCTGAAGTAGGATAGCAGCAACTGTATGTTCTGATGCAAAAGAGAAAATGAAGAAATCTTTATCAAAATCAGGGTTGATGAGAACTAGTGTTTGTGTGAGTGCTTGTTTAACCAGTTCAAAGGATTGCTTTGCTTCAATGGTCCATTTAACTCCTGTTTCCCTTTTAAGAATGTTTGTTATGTTTCTAAGGAGTTCAACAAGGTTTGGTATGGACCTTCTTAAGAAATTAATCTTTCCAATGAAAGGTTGCAGTTCTTTCATGTTTCTAGGATGATTGATCAACATTCATTCAATCCTCTTTGGGTCTATTCTTATTCCCTATTTAGATATGATATGTCCTATAAGTTTTCCTTCTTGGAGGCAAAATAAATTTTTCTTGGGGTTCAAGGATAGACCATACTTCCTACATCTTTCTAAGATTGTTCTTAAGTGAGCAAGGTGTTCTTAATTTATTTTGGAATAGACAGTGATGTCATCTAAATATATCACAATGAAAAGGCCTATCTCTTCTGAGAAAGCAATATCCATGGCTCTTTGGAATGTAGCACCAACATTCACTAAATCAAAGGGCATTTTCACATACATAAAAGTGCCCCAAGGTGTAGTGAAAGCTATCTTAAGTTGATCATCGGGATGCACCAACACTTGGTTATATCCTGAAAAGCCATCTAGTAAAGAAATTCTTTTGGAACCTACTACCCTTTGTAGCATATGATGCATTTTTGGGAAAGGGGCAGTTGTCCTTTAAAGAGGCCTTATTTAAAGAGGCCTTGTTTAAGTCTATACAAAGCCTTATTTCTCTTGTTTTCTTCCTCACAGATACAAGGTTGGATGCCCAGTCTGAGTATCTTATTGGTACTATGATTCCATCATCATACATTTTTTTTATTTCTTTCTCAACCAGAGGTAATTGCACAGGGTTTATTCTGCGCAATTTTTGTCTAAAAGGTTTCTCGTTTTCTTTGAGGGGTATCTTATGCTGGATTATCTCTGTATCATATGATTTTAAGTCCTCATAACTCCAAGCAAACACATCATAAAAATCTCTAAAAATCTCAATATATTTCAGTTTTATATGAGCTGGTAGTGTTTTGGATAATTTGATCATCTTGGGTTTGAATTCACTGCCAACACTATTACCGATGAAATAGGTAACCTGGCCTCAAAACGGGAACTCCAGCCCAAAAAGACTCAAAAAACATGAAAAAACACCCCAAAAACAAAAAAGTGTATTCCAAAACGCACTTGGTTTTTTTTTACGGTCAAATTTCAACATTTTATAAAATTATGCTAAAAACAAAATTGTTTCTTGAAAAAAGGATTGAAAAAACACCCTCAAAACAAAACCAGTTGATACTGGAATAACAAAAAAAATAAAATTGTGTCATATTTTTGACATTTTAAAAAATAAAAATAACATTTTTTAATTTTTAAAATTCAAACATTAAAAATAACCTAAAATTTAAGAAAAAAAATAAATTTAAAAATAAAAACATTTTAAAGCTTAAAATTTAAAAATATATAGGAATAAAAAAATAAAAATTTTAATTCAAACATTAAAAAAAAACCTAAAATTTAAGATTAAAAAAAAAATTATAGATTAAAATTTCAAAATATATAGAAATAAAAAAATAAAAATAAAAACAAAATAAAAATATTAAATTAAAAAAAAAAGTTAAAAAAAGAAAGAAATTATAAAAAAAATATATAGAAATTAAATTTAAAAAAGAAAAAGAAAATGTTTATTAAATTTAAAAAAAAATTAATTTTAAAATAAAAAAATTAAATTTAAAGAAATATATTAAATCTTAATAAATTTAATACTTTAAAATAAAAATTAAAAAAAAAAAACATTATTGAAATTAAAAGTAAAAAAATGAAAAATTAATTAAAAATAAAAAATGAAAAATAAAATACAATAAAAATATTAAATTTAAAAAAATATATATTAAAAAAACAAATAGATTTTAAAAATAAATTAAATCTAAATTATAAAAAATAAAATATATATATGAACTTAAATTAAAAATATATATATTAGATTCTATTAAATTTAAAAAAAAATGTTAATATTAAAATAACAAATTAAATTTAAAAAATATATATATATATATATTAAATTATAATAAATAAATGAATAAACAAATAAATTTTGAAATAAAAAATGAATTTTCAATATTAAGAAAAAAAAAACACTGTTAAAATAAAAAGTTAAAAAACTTTAAAAATCAATTAAAATTGAAAATTTGAAAAAAATAAATTAAATAAATATATTAAATAAAAAATAAAATTAAAAAAAAAATTAATTTGAAAATATTAAGTTTAATTAAAAAAAAAACTAATTTTAAATACACAATTTTAATTGAAATAAAAAAAATATAAAAAATTTATGTAATTAAAAAAAAAATAATAATAAAAATTAAAAAAAAATATTAAATTTAAATAAATAAATAAATAAATAAAATACAAAATTTACTAAATTTTAAAAAATTAAATGAAAAAACTAAACATAAAATTTAATAATAATAAAAAAAAAATATGAAAAGAAAAATCAATTAAATAAAAAAAAATACAAAATTTAATAAAAACTATTAACAAAATTTAGAAAAAATAAAATAAAAACAAAAAAAATGAACAAAATTTAAAACAAATTAAATTTCAAATATAAAAATTAAATTTAAAAAAAAAAAATTAAAAAAAATCAAATTAAAATATATATATATATATATATATATATATATATATATATATATATATATATATATATATTAAAAATTAAAAAAATTAAAAAAAAAGGGAATTTTTTTATCATGGTGGCACCGCTAATCGGCCTCCCACCCAAGTGGCGGCAGAGGTCGGCCGCTGAGCGGGAGGGGCGGGAGGCCGATTCTGAGAATCATTCTGAGGCCGATTCCGGGAATTGCCCTCCCGCGACGGGAGGCCGATTCCAGGAATCACCCTCCCGCCGCGAGAGGCCGATTCCGGGAATCGCCCTCCCGCGATGGGATGTTGATTCCCTAAGGCCGATTCCGGGAATCACCCTCCCGTGACGTGAGGCCGATTCCGGGAATCGCCCTCCCGCTGCGGGAGGCCGATTCTGGGAATCGCCCTCCCACCACGGGAGGGAGATTCCCGGCATCGACCTCTCATCCCAGAATCGACCTCCCGCGACTGGAGGACGATTCTCGAAATCGGCCTCCCACCCAGGTGGTAGCGGAGGCCAGCCGTTGGGCGGGCGAGGGGCTGCATGCAGCCTCCCCGCCCGCCCAGCGGCCAACCTCCGCTGCCATCTAGGCTGGAGGCCGAATGGCAGCGCCACCACGATTAAAAAATTCCTTTTTTTTATATATATTTTTTTAATTTGATTTTTTTTTTTAATCTTTTTTTTTTAAATTCAAAAAATTTAAATTTATTTTTTTTTAATTCAAAATTTTTATTTTAAATTTAATTTGTTCTAACTTTTTTTTTTCATTTAATATTTTAGATTAACTATTTTTTAAAATTTAAAATTTATTTATTAAATTTATTAAATTTTAATTTAATTTGATTTTTTTTTTTAATCTTTTAGTTTATTTAGTTTTTCATTTTTAAAATTTATAAATTGTTTCATTTATAAAAAAACAATAAATTTATGGATATTTGTTTTTTAATTGTTTGCAAGTGGTTTTTTTCATTTTTTGTTTTGTTTTTTAATGATAGTTTTTTTTTTTTTTTTTTAATTTTCTTTTTCAATTTTAAATTTTGTTTTTTTTTTATTTGTTTTTTTTGTTAATTTTAAAATTTGTATTTTTTTTTCTTATTATTATTATTATTGTAATTTAAATTTTAAAATTTAATTTCTTCTTTTTTGTATTTTATTTTTTTATCTAAATTTCAATTTTGTAATTTAAATTATTTTTAAATTTTCTATTTAAATTTTTTTGTTTTAATTATATGTTCTTTTTTAATAACTTGGAAAAAAATGTTTTTGATGTTTTTATTTTTTATTTTTTTTTGGTTAATTTTTGTTTTTTTTCTTTAAATTATGTGTTTTTTTTTTCAAATTTTGTCATTTCTTTTGATACAATTTTCGAATATTTTTGGTTTTTTTTTTGTTTTTTAAATTTATTTCTTTTTAATTTTTTATTTTTACGAGTTAATTTCGTTTTTTTTACATTTTTATTGGTTTTTTTTTATTGTTTTTATATATATATTTTTTATCTAAATTTTGTGTTTTATTACCAACATGAAAATCACCTCTAAAAAAAAAAGGTTGATGCTGCATCAATACGTTTCAGAATTAGCATGAAAATCACCGCTCTAAAAAAAAAAAGTTGATGCTGCATCAATACGTTTCAAAATTAGCATGAAAATCACTAACATTTTAAAACAAATATTCATACTTCATAAATAAAAATATTAGAGTGTCAAAAATGTGCTAAAAAAAAAAGGTGATTCTGCATCACCACTTTTCAAAATCGGGTGCTTTTTATGCTACCAAAAAAAAGTAGGTAACAGTGCGGTTACCTATTTCATCGGTAACAGTGTTTGTCTATATTGCACTCTTCTACTTCAGCTTCTGTGGGTTCCATTTTAGGATTTTCGGCAACATCATTAAAGTCAAACAATTCTTTTAGAGGCACCAGTCCCTTTGCTAATTTATCAGTGTGAGTTTGCAGCACTTCAAAGTCTTCTTGGTCTAAATTAGTGCTCAACACTATTTTTTGTGAATGTTCTTTAGTTAACAGATTTATATCAGCAATGTTTATATCAGCAAGGTTGGGAGTTTCTTCTTCACAAGATTTCTCCTCAGTAGGACAGTCTTCTTCATACTTTGAGTTTGAATTTGGCATCCCATTTTTGGACTGTAGGAAATCCTCTATTTGTTTATCTCCTTCAAACACTTGCCAATATTTGATATTATTAGGGACTGATGGCCTATATTTAACTTGGACTCTATATTTTTTTCTTTCATAAGGTTTTAGACATGTACTAGCTACAAATGCTAAACCATTGGCAAGGATGTTTTGATTTCTAGGGAAACAGTTGAGCTCATATTCTGCGAATGTTTTCAAAAGGTCAACAACATCATCTCTATATGCTTGTAATCTTGGATGCTTGGTAGTATATTCTCCATTTACTTTTCTAATAATCAGTTCTGAGTCTCCATGGATAGTTATCATCTTGGCTCCTAGTTTTCTCAACAATTGTAGTCCCAAGAGGAGGGCCTCATATTCATCTATGTTATTGGTGCATTGAAATTTTAGTTTATATTAATGGCCCTCAACATGATTATTCTCTGTGTTATGTACCCATAGGCCTGCTCCTGAACCAATTTTACTACAAGACCCATCAAAACTCATACTCCAAAGAGGTTCAATTTTAGATTTGTAATTAAAGTCATTTCTATACTCTGTGTCCTGTTTATTTTGGTTGCCACTATGTTGATTTTTAGTATCTGCACTATGTTCATTTTTTTCTTGTTTCTCATGGTTTCCATTGTGTTAAGGATTTTCTATTCGTTTCTTATGGATAACATTATGTTGGTGACTAGTTTGCTGCTGTAATGTTCCTTTTTTAGAAACATTGTCAATCGACAAGAAAATCTATTCCAGAGATAGACTGAAGGGGAATTTACTGGATTTGTCACCTTCATAAAGAAGGATGAGCTCCAGAGGCTTCCTGGCCCACTATCAGACTCTGTCTATAGATTGTTTTCGAGGTACAATATCCCCAAGAGGGAAACACAACAAGATTGGGAATCTCTCAAGATAACACAAAAATGTAGCTACAACAATATAAGGACATAAACTTGAAATAGCAGTGAATAAACATTATTCCAAAATGTATGAAACCCTTGAGACATTTTATTATGAAAGAACAGTAGAAAAATGATACAATGAACATCAAAGGAATAAGGCAAGAAGCCTTCCATGAAAAAATATGCCAAAATACACAATACTGCATCATAGAAAAATACCCATGAATAGGGACTGCGTAGTCATAGAAGGGAGACTATTGTACTGAGTGAAAAACAACATGGATCTGCATATACATGGCTCATACATCATTGGGAGAGAAGATCTAAGCTCCCAATCACTACCTCAAGTCAATCCTAGAAGGGTTGGCTGAAATATGCAAAACTGTCAAAATGTCGGAGTTGTTGGGTAGCTACAACAAATAAATACATGGAATGGAATGGAGAAGGCTGAATGGCTGAGCTGATGAAGAGCCCCTCTCCTTTGGAAATCTGAAGTGCAAGGCTGATCCCTACAACAAAGATCTCACCCTCTGAAATGTTTACAAAACCCTCACTGCAAATGTGCTCCAACTAGAACACAGTCTATGAGAGGGCCTGCTCTATAAATGATGGAAGTGGTTGGCCTCCTGCCAATGATGGTGGAATAAGCTTGGGAACCATCCTCACTAACCTCCTGGAAGTAGAGAACCTCCCTCCTCTAAAATATTAGCTTGAAATGGTGTTGTAGGAAACCTCCAGCAACACCCAGCAATACTGCACCTAAAACTGTGTTGTCCCACTTGGTGCTTTCCAACTCATGTCAACGCATTTTGAATTGGTCAATTAGGCCTTGTCCATTTGCATTTTAACCTCTTTCACACATGAGGGTGTGAATCTAGCTCCATGATGATCCCTTTTCACATTGTAAGGGATCTTATTCTTGTTTATTACATGAATGGGTCACTTTACCCACTTTTATTCAACAAAATGAAAATATGTAACTATAATGTTCCATTTTAGCTTGAGGCTAAAATTGGGAACATTATAGATGCTTATGATCTTTATCATTTTTTTTGTGATTTTCTAAGTTAGCAAACTGTTTTAGCTCTTTCTCCTCTCCACCCTCTTTTTCCTATTGTTGATTTTTCATCTACTTCCCCTTGCTCATTAGGATTTTCATCATTGTAAAGAATGAATGAGTCAAGGTCTGTGTGAATAGAATAAAGAAGAGATTTGTTTGTTCTTTCTTGACTACTAACCATATATTTCATGTGTGTTTCCCTATATAGTCTTCTTGGTTGAATAAAGACATGGATGGTTGCATAAGTCATATCCATCTGTAGGGTGTCTTGAAGTTTAGCACCCCATGACCTTGAAAGGAGCATGCCATACTTAGGAGGTATATCAGCCACCACAATGTCCATTACTAAGCCCTTGGCTAGTCTTTGTGCTAAATTGACACATAAGTCTTTGATTAGGCCTAGACATTTAACTCTGCTGGAATCAAATGAGTATAAATCTTTGTAAGGTCTAGTTATCTCAAGGTTTAGTCATTCCATCACTACTTTAGGCATAAGGCTGTGGGAGGCTCCTGATTCAAGCATGGCATTATGAAATTTTTTATCATGGATGTTTAGACTGACATAAAATGGAGGAACACCTCCTTCTTGAAATTTTCCTTCTACTTCTGGTCCAAATAGAAGCTCAGGCTTGTCATTAGTCACATTAACAGAATCATATTGTTCTCCTATGTTTAAAGCTCTTAAAATTTTGGTTTTATATACATCTTGAGTGACTAATTCAGTAAGAGGAACAAGGATCTTGATTTTGGCAGTTTCACCCTCTATGTCGAAAGGTATGTGAGTTCTTAAAATGTTTAAATCATCCTTCTTAGTCACTGTTTTCTCAGCGAATTCAACTTGCTGGTTTTTATTATGGAAAACAGTTAAAATAGTTTTACTAGGAGAATTAGCTGAGGTGCTAGTGCTACTTTGTTCACCACTATGTTTGTCATAAATTTTGGTGTTTTTTCCTTTATTTTTGTCATAATTTTGAGCCACTTCTTTGTTGTTTTCTGCTGTCTTTTTAGAAATATTTTCAGAATTTCTTTTAGCAGAAATTTCAGAGGTTTTCTTTTTGGGAATGTCTTGATTCTTTTTACTCCTAAGGTCATACTGTCTGTGCACTTCCATTATATCATTTTCATAGCCTTGTTTGTAGTCTTCAGACTCTAGACTCTCCTCATCATAGGGTGTATATATGCCTTGTTCTTCTTCATTGAGGAAAACAGTATCCTCATTGTTTACTCCCAATAAGTTTATGTGATTTCCCTCTGTTTATTCAATCACTCCCTCATCCTCATCAACATAATTCTATTGGAAAGGATGTCTGATTTGTTGATCAAGGCCTCTTTGTCTAAGTTGAGGGGGATTCCTTCTGAAGTTTTGATTCTGATTTTGGTTCTTGTTTTGAGGAGCTGTTTGGTTTTCTTTAGGATGAGCTCTCTCATTCGTGTTTATTATTTCCATCATCATCTCCATGGTTCTAACCAGACTATCAATTTTGGAATCTGATGTGGAGGGTCCAGCTTCATCTTTGTAGGTAACCTTTCTTTCTTCTTTCAATCTAGCCCTTTAGGCATTTAGGTTAGCTTCTACACTTACTGCCCCTTTCTCCATATCTTCTAATGTGAGGGGTTCTCTTTCCCTTAATTGATAACACATGTTTGGGTCAAATCCTTTAGAAAAATCTATTAAGGCTAAGCCTTGTGGGGGTTTCATTTGTGGAGGGAGTGCATTATAAACACTATGCATTATAAACACTATTGAATCTAGTGCAATAATCTTGGACACTCTTTCGAGCATTTCTTCTGAGGTCATTGTATTCTAACAGGATTTGGAGAGGATTTTTCTTGACTTCCCATTTTTTTAGGAATAGTTGATGAAAACTGGGAAGATCATTAATATTGTTAGGGGTTAAGCCTCTGAACCATTTTCTTGCTTCTCCCCCTAAGCTTTGAGAAAACATTCTAAGTTTTACAGTTTCATCATCTATTTTTTGTCTATCAAGTAGTCATTCATTCTATCCACATGTTGTTGAGCTGTAGTAGAACTACTAGCATCATATAATGGAAGCTTGGATTGATAGTCTTGTGGTAGAGAAAATAGAGGTAAAGGAAGGACTAAGGGAGCATACCATGTTGCCATGATATGAGTTTGTGGAAACAATGAGGGGTTGAAAAGTGGAGGAAGGTGATGAAGTGGAGTGGTTTGAACAGTGGATGTATGGGTGGGTGTAGCTAAAGTACTTGGACTAGCTAGGTGATGTTGAGTAGATTTAGGATGAGAGACGCCAAAGTTATGAAGGAAATGGAGATCAGGAGGAGTGGAAGGGGAGGCTTCCCTACTACTACTTTGTTGTGATCTACAAGCTCAAGGCTTATCTGGTCTATACCACTCTATGACTTGGTTCTTGATAAGCTTCTTATATGAGGTAAGTCAACTTGGGTATTTTGAAAGTTTATTAGGTTCTCAGGGAAATAACTTGCTCTTTGGATTGGTCTAACAATAGTTTGATTCTTAGATGTAGGATACTTCCTAAGGATGTTTTCAGGATTCTCAACCATTGCAGGAGGATTTGGGTCAAGATGGGATCTAGTATGGATTCTTCTAGAAGCCGGGATTTGGACCCAAACAAGTCAGAAAGATATTTAGAGGTATAATTGTCTTAAGACACAAACCAAACTGTAAAAGAAATAATTAACTCACAAAGTATTCTTGACTGGGTATTGCTCAATGTTTCGATGATAGGGTAAGTTTCCCAGTGGAGTCACCAGGTGGAGGATTTTTACTTGTCTTATAGGATTGGATTTTGTCCACCATCAACAATCAGGAACCATTCTTGGCTGACACTTGGCTCATCTTAACTAATGAGTTTTTCTAAGTTTGAGTGAATCTGAAATGTTCAATACTCAATCTTCCCCAGTATGGTCACCACTATGTTGGCTCCCTGTGATTTGCAAAGAATGGAAAGAACAAACACTACAGGGGCCACATCAGAATCACTTTGGAATCCTAGGACCTAGCCTTCCTGGATTCAGAGAGGGATCTCTCTATAAAGGTATTTTAATTGATATATCTTTGTGTTCTTTGTTTTAATATATTAGGATAGTTCTGAAGTTCTAAGGACTTGTTTTGTTTTGGTTGGATTAAATGATAGATTGAAGGATCAATGGTATAATTGATTGAGGGAATGTTTTAACTGAAGGAAATAGGTTGTGAGAAAACATCAATCCATTAGGAAATGGAGGCATAAAAGGATTTAATTTCTCATCAAATTTGCAAGGGATTTCATAGGGCAAGCTAACTATATCAAATGGATTCTTTAGATTAGGTTGTGATATGAAAAATTAATAAGTTGTGAAGGTAGAAAAGCTATAGTTAGTTAAGAATCTTCTAGCTCTACTTAGACAACAAAAGCCTTTTAAGATAACTATTTGGAGCAAGCCAAAGGATAGGGCAAACCATAAATCTCATTGGACAAACCTCTAATAAGCAACCTTTTAGACAACAATCCAGCAATCAAAAGACTACTTTCAGATAAATAAAACATATAAGATAACAACAAGAGTGGTCTAAGATCAAATAGAAATAATCTAATCTACTTTTGACAACTCTCAAAGACTCTTCAAAGAAACATTTCAAGGCAGACCAAAGGGCAGGTCATACAATAGACCTCATTGGTTTAGACTCTAAGAAGTGTACTTCAAAGAAAGATTCTAAAAAAAATATCTCAATTCTTACTCAAAGGAACATGGGCTCACCAAAATTTCCTTGGTTTCACTCTATTGAATCATTTCCAAGATAACAGGCTAGATGTGACTAGAAGGCAATTAAGAATCTTATAATTAGACCTTGCAGAAGAAAACATGAACATAAAGAAAACAGACAGAAATAGGGTGCTGAAAAAACAAATCCTAATCTAAAACTTCTGCTTCTTTATTAGATAAAGATGCACATAATGAAAACATAAGGAGAAAAAGTAATAATTAGGAAAAATTCACCATTGATATAGCTCAAGGATCCTGTGAACATGCTTGTATCATTGATGATCAAACCAGTTACATCACTCCATGTACAATAGCTCTCTATAACTCATAGATTTCTTTGGTCCAGTCTAGCATTCCTCAACTAGCCTAGCAGCAGAAATTAGTCTAATACTATCAAGTAACCAACATTTGAAACGAAGCTCATATGCAATATTTGTATGCAAACTGAGGAGGTGTTGCTAACCTAGGGTGTTTAAATGTTATTTACTATAGAGTTAATGATTTTTGACCTTTGATACCACGCAAGGCCCAAGGCCAAAATATCTGAAAGAGTTACTCTGAAAATAATAACTTCTGAGTTATTTTAGTTGAAATTTTTTACTTTTAAGGCCTAGTAATAACTTTGTAATAACTGTTGAGCTGCTTCAAAAATATCTCTGACTGTGCAATAACTGTTTGATGCCTTTATTGAAAATAATTCTTGTAGGTGGCAATTTATCCTCTGAAGAAGTTATTGCTGTGGATCTGGGTCATTCGAAGGTTTTCCTGAGCTAATCTTTTTCTGTTTCATCTTAAAACACTGCATTTAGGTCTTTAAACCTTGATTTTTCCTTAATAAACTTGTCTCACTGTCCTTTCTACTTTATTATGCCTTTACGATTTAATTATTTTGTTTTAACCTTTATCCTTTATCTTTAAACACTATTTAAAGGGCTAATTATTTTTTTTGTCCTGTAATCTGTATTTTTAGCCCTTTAAGCTTCCTATTCTTTATTTCTTCTCTAATTGTATATGTTCTTTGTGTGTATGTAGGGTTTCTTCATGGAAGGAGGATTTATAACCCATCGATGATCATGATACATCAATGGGTTAATTATTTTCGTAAATCCTTGGCCCTTTTTAATATGTTTTTTTCCTCTAGATCGTCATCTAGAGGTTATTCATCATTTGAATGCCTCTTTGGGCTTTGGCCGCCATTAAACCTGCAAAAAAAAAAAAACATTAACCTTTAAAACCTACGGGATGGGGGTAAACTGCGATTTTTTCGGGTTTATAAGGGTTTAGAGGCGATTTACAGAGGAATAGAGGTGTAGGGGAACAATTTCAGAGGTGAAATCATGAATAAATTTGAATGGGGGTGCGAGCAATTGAGTTTGGTGTGCAGAGGAGGAAAAGTGGTTTTGCAAAACCATCGTGGTTTATCGCGCGGGTTATCGGTGGTAAACGGTTTTGGGAGGAGGCAGCGTGATACCATTCAGCACCCGCCATGTGACAGGGCTAAACCACCTTTTTGGCGTGGACTAGGGCCATTAAACCCTGGTGCAAGAATCCTGCGCGATATAGCTTTGGACTGTTAGATCTCGGGCGATGAGATCTACTATGCAGAGAGCATCTTGGAGTGAGGGTGTAAGTTTGGCGAAGGGGGAAGTGGGGTACAGGTGGCGGACAATGACAATGATTGGAGTGATGGATTTGAATGGAAGGTGGGGCCAGATGGTGAGGTGAGAAATTCCATCGGGTAGCGGGGGTGGGTTATATACAGGATGAAGGATGGTGCAATGATGATCATTGGATTAGGGTTGATCAACGGTGGAGATGACTTAGGGCGAGATGAAGCGGGATGAAGAAATGAAGGGGCAGAGGTAGTGTTTGCATGGGGAATGGGCTTAATAATGAGTGAATTGAATGGTCTCGTGGGGGTAGAGTGGACCAGGGGATGGGAAGGAAAGGGCTAGTGCTTAGCGGAGGGTCGGGGTTTAGGGTCATATGAGAGTGAAGGGGGATGGGGCTTAAGTATGAAAGGGGCTTAAGGCCTATATACAAAAAGGTGGATTTTTGTATAAAAAACAGAGTTTTATGAGACTTTTTAGAGTTCTGATAGGGTAGAAATTTAGGTTTAATCAATGAAAAAGGGGTTTTTTCATTGTATAAGGGTTTTTATGCAAGAATGATGTATGAGGGGGATAAATGAGGGTTTTTAGAGGAAAAGGAAGAAGGATAGATGAGGTTGTGAGTAGAGGGGTGAATGAGGGAATTAGGCCCAAAAATGGAGTTTCCTTTAGAGCAAGAGGGTGAACTTTAGAGGAGGGATAAAGATAGGAAAGCTTAGTTAAAAATAGTCAAATTTTTGGATGATGAAGGCAGTGAGACTTCTAAAGATATCTGATAGGAAAATTATGCTATCTTTAGGTGTTTGTAGGACATCCATAGTTATCTAGTGAAATCTGTAGAATACAGGAGGATAACAGTATACAAGATAAAGCCTTTGTTGAAATCCGGGCTATGTAGGGCAGGTGCTTTCGTGATGGCCTTCTTGATATTTTTGAACACTTCTTTCTCGAGTGGATTCCATTTAAAATTCATGTTCTTCTTGATCATGTTTTGCAGAGGTTTCATGATTTGTCTAAAGTTTGAGATGAATTTTCGGAGGAATTTAATATTCTTGAGAAACGATTGCATGGCCCTTTTATTGCTTGGGGGATAAATTTGGGCGATGGCCCTTGCATAGTTTTGGTCTACCACTATGCCATTTCGGGTTATGATGTGGACCAACAAATTCCCTTTAGAGATTGCAAAGATTCATTTCTTGGGGTTTAGTGCAATTCTATATTTTCGTAACCTCTCAAAGATCTGTTTGAGGTGGTGCAAGTGGTCATATCTTCTCTTGGAGAGCACGATGATGTATTCAAGGTATACCAACACACTTTGTCCCATTAGCCCCTGGAAGGCGATGTCCATCTCCCTTTGGAAGTTCGTTCCAGTATTAATCAGGCAAAAGGGCATGTGCCTAAATGCGAATGTACCACACTTGGTCCTGAACGTTGTCTTCAAATGATCAGGTTTTGCTACCAATACCTGGTTGTATCCTAAGAAACCATCCAACAATGAGAACATTTCTGACCCAGATATTATTTGAAGAATCCATTCCATGGGGGGAACCAGGTAATTATCCTTGTCTGATGATCGGTTTAAATTTTGGAAGTCCACACATAAGTGAATTTCACCAGACTTCTTGCAGACTGGGACAGAATTTGACACCCACGTTGAATGTCAGACTTTGAAAATGATGTGGGCATCCAAGAGTTTCTTAATTTCCTATTGTATCATTGGTTCCAAAGTCGAATGCACCTTCCTTAGCTTCTGTTGGAAAGGTTTGACACCTTCCTTCATCGGTATCACATGCTAGATGATTCGTGTGTCATGTTGTAACATTATCTAGTTTTGATAAGTTAGCATAATTAGTCAAATAATTTTGAAAATGTTAAGGTAGGATATGGATGCAAAAGAATGAAAGAATTAAAAAATGTTAGGAAAATTTCATGTTTTATAAGCATCCATATCAATAAAATGATAGGTGTTAGCTGCCCTAAATAAATAAGGAAAATCAAAATAAAATGTTAGGGAATAAAAAATAAAAGGAAAGCTTCATTTATGTTTTAAATATTTCACTAGCTGCTAGTCTAAATGTGCCAAATAAAAGAAGAATGATTTACATGGTTTTAAATACTATCCTAAGCAATTTACCCATATCTTAAGTTTTAAAACCATATAACATATTCTGCCATTCATCCCTTTTCATTGCATTCCCCTAAGCCATATCCCTTTATAACATTCCCGATACTTTATAAAATACCAACCCCACCATTCCATGTCACCCTTTCCTCGCTTCGCATCGCATCACAACTTTATTTGTTTAAACCATATTGCAAACTTATATCTAGTCCCGATTGCAATTTGTGATGTGTGTTACACCATTTTTTTGGTCATCTAACTCATTATCATTAGATGAACCCAAGTACACCATGTAAGACCAATTTTACCCTAAGTAAAATTGTTTTCACCATGTAAAACAACATTTTTCTATATTTCCCGGTCATATTTAACCCAAAACAAGGAAATTAATTAAACAAATCATTATTTATTTAATTATTTCCTAGGAATAAGTTATTCAAATCATTATTTAAATAATATTCCTAGTTCAATTTGACTAAATCATTTTTAAATAATTAAATAAATCATTATTTATTTAATTATATTCCCATCATCTCCCTAAAATAACAAATAAATCATTTATTTATTTATTGTTTATAAATAAAGGAATTGACCCAAGTCAAAAGACCTTTTCCCTCCAACAAATATAATAAAATATTCCTAAAGGGTGATTCTAGAATTTGATTAGTAACATTTTATTCATGCACCAAGTTCTAGAAAACCCCAATATTTTGCTATAAATAGAAGGGTTTTCCCCATTCATTAGTCACCTTCATTGCATTAGATCACACTAGATCTACTCTTGGTCACCATTTTCCATTTTTACTTTGTGAGCTCCCATTGAGTTCTATGTTTGTCAGGGTTTTCTACCAAAATAAGAGAGAGGAATTTTAGATCTGAAACGCTGAGGACTTTCAAGAACCCATCCCATTGAGGAGAACTGGAAAACACCTTTCTTGTTTTCCTCTCAGGTGCCCCATTCTTTAATATAATATAAAACATTCTTTCAAACACATTGTTCTTGTCTTGTCTATTGGATGCATGGAGCCATATTATATTTTATCTGCTTAATGTCTTTTGTGCTTAGATCTGAATTTGTGCAGCAGAATTAAAGATATTTTGCAGCCATAATCAATTTTAGGGCTATTTGTTATGCGTAGCTAAAGTGATCTTTTACGACGAAAGATTCATACTAACAATTGGCGACTCCACACAGGTTTTATTTTACGACCGCTTTTGTTTTATCTATTCCTGCATATCCAACTGTTTTAGACCCTAGGGTTTCTCTTCGGTTTTTTGTTTTTCCTATTTTTATGGTGCTTTCCACATCTAAAACCCTCAAACAGACAAATTTTTAAATTCTGCGTGTTTCTGGCCTTATTGCGTAGGTGACAGACATCAGCCGCAGCTGAGACGACAATTTTTTCTGAAATCTTCCGCCGAGAGAGCCGGATCTACAGGTCACACTTATCGGCCCAAAAAGTGCAACCTAGCCTTGAGGTTGCACTTTTCCGCCCCAAATCTGTGACTTGGACTGCAAAACAGGTTAGAACCTGCGACCTGCACTATTTTCTGCAATTTTCCAATACTTTTTCTGGGTTTGTCTGAAGCTTCTGTCAGGGTTTTCCAACCTCTCTCTCTGCCCGTTTAGACTTGTTTCTGATCTGTTTCACTCAACTAAGTGGGAATCTTGCCCCTTAGGGCTCTAGTACCCTCCACTTTTTTTGGGAGAGTTTTTGCTGTTTCAGAAGTCTGAATTTCCAGAGTTTCAGCCTTATTTCTTTCAGATATAATACCTTAGTTTCAAATCTCTTTAGATCAGCTCTTCCCCCTTTAAAATCACCTCATATAGTTTTTTTTGGGTTCATTTCTAAGGCCACCTCCTTGTCCCTTCTCTATTTAGCTGATCTCCGAAATGCTGCCCCTGGTCGGGCTGCCCATTCATACAATATAGTAGATGATCTAGTACAATCTCCTGCTGCCATTTCAACACTGGAACTCCTCTAGTTGTGTCCTTCTCAAAAGAAGGCTCTACTATCTGTCATGGGTGCTGTAGATCCTGCTGATGACCAATTGATTATTTTCGACGCCCGTCAGTCAGACCCTCCCCCGCTTCCTCCTTCTGTTGCTTTCCAAATCCCAGTCAAAATCTGAAATGCCACTGTCACTCGGTGTATTATTGATGAGGGGGCATCCACCTGTGTGATGTTCGCTTTAGTTTGGAAACAACTTGGATCCCCTGAGATGGCCCCTTCCACAATCACCCTTCGTGCGTGGGATGGCCATGCCTCCCAGCCCAATGGCCTCTTTCGTAATTGTCCTATCACCCTTGCAGGCAAAACTTTTTATGTCGACGTTGAAGTTATTGACGCCCCTATTGACTACAACATTCTTTTGGGGCGTAGTTACACCTATGCCATGTCTTCCGTCCCATCCGCAGTCTACCGCAAGATGTTCTTCCCTCATAATGGCAAGATTGTCACCATTGACCAGTTGACCTACCATGAACCAAAATCTCAGACCTCCCCTGAGTCCACCATCTCTATTGTCACCAATAAACCAATTGTCGATTCTTTGACCAGTGTTTCCCCTGGCGTCTATAAAGACTCCTCCTTGCTTGGAACCTTTTTAGACCTTCCTCCCGTACCCGATCCTAGCATGGATAATGTTTGCATGATGCAATCTTCTTGGGCTGAACTTGCACAACCCATCTTGGCTAGTAAGAAAACGCACCCTCACCCAACTCCACTAACTCCTAGCCCTTTGGCCCTGCTAGCCCACCTTCTTCCTTCGGAATCTCCTTCCCCGAACATTCCTCCTGGCCATTTCCCTGCTGGTCAGATTCCTTTCCTTGCTCCCCCTCCTGGTGCTCATTCCGTCCCTATCTTGGCTACCCTATCCCTCCCCAAATTGACCTTGGGCATACCCGTCTGGTACCTAGACCCCCCAACCCCTACCCTGCCTAGCCAACCCAAACCTTATCTTGCTTTGACCTTGGTTCAATCGATACCCATGGCTTCTCCCGCTGCACCTGTACCTCAGTCCCCTCATCATGAACCACCCCCTATGGCGACCATGTCAGGTGCCACTAGCCCAGCTCACAGGGGGGCATCCAAGGACAAAGCCACCCCGACAACTTCTGCCCCTCCTCGACCTCCAAAGCATCCCATCCAGTGTGCTTTGTGCGATGTTGTTGGACATGCTACCCATACTTGCCCTAAATTACCACATCTCAAAACCATGGTCAATGAGACGTTTCCTGAATCTACTCTTCCTGAAGTCTCTATCACCATACCTGCTTCTCTTCCTAAACTTAAACACTTGCGCACCAATAACCCTTGTTCTTTGTGCAATTTCCATGGAAATTACACCCATCTTTGCCCCCCCTTGACGAGTATCACACTTCCCTAGCCGCATACCACAAATTCGAAGCCGCGCTTGCTCGCCATCCTTCTTCCCTACCACCAAACCCCATGTCTCCCCTGATTACCATTCCTCATCCTGATACTGAAATGACCAAAACTTCAGCCAATATTCTCTACCTTTCCTCATCCCCGCGTTTCCCGGCACCCGATCCCTTAGTGCCTTCCCCCACCGGTTCGCTCAGCCACTCATCTGTTCACTCTGTTGTCACCCCTCATGCCGCCACACACGTGAGACTTCCCCCTCCAAATCAGGTGTCTCATATTTCTACCTCCTCAGATCCTCCTCTTCCTCCCACCCTTCCCATCTTTTAGAGCGATGAAGACATCATGGAAGCCATGACCGCACCTAATTTTCCATGGGACGATATGCACCATCGTGCATACTTCCTACCACACCAGTCCCATGACCAATATGCCCTCGAATCTAAAGACTTCATTCCCTATAAAGTTGATTGGTTCAAAAACCCCATCCCTGCGCCTGACGCTTTTGAACAAGGAAATATGGCTAATATCTCTCCTATTATCAAAATAGACATTTCTGTCAAACCAGGTATTGAAGAACATATCACCATGGGTGCCCAATGCACTCCGGAAGAAATTGAAGCCTACTCCAAAATCTTCAAATAATTCCGTGATATTTTCGCTTGGTCCTACTCAGAAATGCCTAGACTCGATCCTGCCATTGTCGAACATCACATCGACACATGGCCTGATGCCATTCCGGTCCGTCAAAAGTTGAGACCCATTCATCCTTCTAGATGTGAAGCCATCAAAGCTGAAATCAATAAGTTCCGGTAGGCTGGTTTCATTTACCCCATTGAATATACCACTTGGGTGTCTAACCTAGTTCCCGTCCTCAAAAAACAAGGCACCATTCGTGTTTGCACCGACTTTCGTGATCTGAACAAAGCTTGTCCCAAAGACAACTTCCCCACACCATTTATCGACCAAATCATAGATGAGTGTGCGGGGCACGAGATTCTCTCCTTTATGGATGGCTTCTCTGGATACAACCAAATTGTTATACGTCGTGCTGATCAGCTTAAAACCGCGTTCATTAGTCCGTGGGGCACTTTCGCATACCGAGTCATGCCATTTGGCCTTAAAAACGCCGGCACCACCTTTCAACGAGCCATGTCTTATTTTTTCCATGACTTAGCCCATAGTATCCTTGCCTATTTAGATGACCTTACTACACGTTCTAAACATCAAGCGCAACACCTTCATGACCTGCGTACCATTTTTCTCTGATGCCGCAAGTCTAACATTTGCCTTAACCCATTGAAATGTGTCTTATGTGTTCCCGCCGGTCATCTCCTTGGCTTCATCGTGTCAAAACACAGGATAACTCTCGACCCTTTGAAGGTTCAAGCCATTCTTGAACTTCCTATGCCTCATACCTTACGCTAGCTACAAATTCTCCAAGGCAAAGCTAATTTTCTTCGCCGATTCGTTCCTGACTACGCCACTACCGCACATGGTTTTCTTAGACTTCTTCGATCTCATACCCCTTTTGTTTGGGATACGTATGCTCAAGAGTCTTTTGACACCCTCAAGCATGCTCTCACATCTACTCCCTTGATTCGTCCCCCTGACTTTGACCGAGATTTCATCCTATACATCTCCGCTTCCACCTATTCGGTTGTTGGTGTCCTTATCCAGGAGGATGATAATGATATCAAACATGTGATCTATTATGTCAGTAAGAACCTTGCCGGTCCACCTTTGTCCTACTCGCATGAAGAAAAATTAGCACTAGCTGTCGTGTTCTCAGTCCAAAAACTGCGTCATTATATCCTCATGCGTTCCACCAAGGTTGTGATTGATTCCAACCCCGTGGCTTTCCTATTGAGTCACCGCATCCTCAATGGGAAGTACGCCCGTTGGGTCGTTATCCTCCAAGAATTCGACCTTGAATTTGTCACCCCAAAAATTAAGAAAGGTTTAGTCCTCGCTGAACTCATTTTTGACCTGCCTACCAGAACGCAAGATACTCCAATTAATGATGCTCTTCCCGATGAACATTTGTTTGCCATCACCACCAATGATCCTTGGTACGGTGACATCCTTACTTACTTGCGAACCCAAAATTTCTCCCTTCATCTTGATCGTGATGCTCAATGACGTATCCGACACCAAGCCTCTCGCTACCTTCTAATCGGCGATGACCTTTATCGTCGCAGACTAGATACTGTCCTTTGTCGTTGCCTCACACACGCTGAAGCCGAGCAAGTCCTCAATGCCTATCATAGCGGTGCTTGTGGTGGCCACCTCTCTGGCCTCACCACTGCCCAGAAAATCATGCGTGCTGGGTATTTTTTGCCTTCTCTCTTCATTGATTGTATTGAAGCAGTCAAACACTGTTCCAATTTCCAACATTTCGCCCCCAAGGCACGAGCTCCTCCCGCTCCTCTCCATCCTGTCATCACCGCCGATCCTTTTCGTAAATGGGCCATCGACTTTATGGAATGTCGACCTCCATCTAATAGTAACCACAAATATATCATCGTGGCGGTTGACAATTTCACTAAATGGGCCGAAGCTATGCCAACGTTTAACAATACGGCAGCCACTGCAACCCTCTTTTTCTTTAACCATGTCATTTCTTGATTTGGAGTTCCAAAACAGTTAGTCTCGGACCATGGCCGACATTTTGAAGATCAGATTTGGCAGGAGCTATCCTTCCTATTGGGTTTTGAGCACCAATATTCATCTTCTTGTTACCCCCAAGGTAATGGCCAAGTTGAAGCGGTCAAAAAAATTCTTAAGACCATGCTTCAACGAATGGTGAATAAGCACAAAACCAATTGGCATCTCATGCTCTTCCCTGCTTTGTGGGCTTATCGTACTTCTGTTAAAACCGCCACCGGTTTCACTCCTTTCCACCTTGTCTTTGGCGAGGAGGCAGTCTTACCTATCGAGTGTGAAATCCCTTCCCTTCACTTGGATGTTGAACTTCTCCCTGATACCCAACCTCTAGAACAACGACTTATCATGCTCGAGCATGCCTCTGAAGACCATTGTGTTGCATTACAAACTCTTGAAGTGACCAAAAAGCGCACCAAAGCTCAGTATGACCAAAAAGTCCACCCTCGTACCTTTCACGAAGGTGACCTCGTTCTAGTATATGACCAGGCCCACGATACCCTCGGTCATGGGAAGTTCAACTCATTATGGCTAGGTCCTTACATCATCAGTAAAGACCTTGGTAAGGGGGCATATATTTTAGAGGACTTTGCAGGCCATATCCTTCCTAATCCTTGCAATGCACTCTATCTTAAGAGATATTACCCCTAGCATTTTCCCTGCGCAATGCGGGTTTTCTTCTCTTTTAGATAGCTAGCATCTGTTTGTTTTGCATTTTGTTACTTCACCAGGAAACTTGTTGTCCACGAAGCATTACTTCACCTCCCCCTCAAAATCGGATTTTCTCACTTACCACACATATCATTGGGGGCACCACCTTGCCTCCACACTTATTCCTGTTTGTGTCAATTTCCGTCATGAGATACCGTTTTGTACTCATGTAATTTATGATCCCCTTTGGATCATCCCTCATTCCATCATCATCATTAGTCTCTCTCTGTTCGTCGCTCTACTCTTTTCCCTCGTGCCTCAGTTAGGGTTTCCTTATTGCCTCACCTATGGCGGACCTACTTCTGTCGACATCAGCTCATTTACTCCAGAAGCCAGGTCTAGGGGGCAGTGTACTTTGGTTCGAGCTCTTCTCAGCCTGATCGTGGTCTATATACTTAATGGTCCAGTGATGCAGCAGCAGCTATTGATGATAACCGGGCGTGTGTGAGATGTCTCAACCCTCATGAGGGGGTGGCCCTGCAGGTAGCCCCCCACATGCCCGGATGAATTTTTTATTTCCGCCCTTGATGCAGCTCCTCTTGTTTGATGATATCGGCCTCAACCGCTTGCATCGCCTCTTCGATTTTCATATATCAGTTAGATGTTGTGAGCCCTTCCCCGTGTGTAGGGGGCATTTGGGTATATTTGTATCTCATGTACTAAAATCTTCTTGTATAAGTCCTGACGGTTATTCCAGGCATCGCATGTATGTGGGATTCATCATTTTATTTATCTGGTTCATGTCTAGGCCAGCATATGCTTCATCCTTGTGTTCCGTGGTTTTCCAGGCGCCTTATTCTTTGTACTATTGTATCGGCGGGCATAGGTATGCCTCCCCCGCCGCCTTTCATACTGGTACTACTTCATCACCTAGAGACTTGTTGCACCTGTAAGTCTCGTCTCCTCAGGGTCTAGTCCTTTAGCACATTAGACTACCTTACATTCCTCTCTCTCACTTCCCTCTTGATGCCTAGTGATTGAGTTCTTACAACGTACTTCGGTCATACAATTTTCTCCTAACACTCGTATGTTGGGGGGCAATCTGTTACACCATTTTTTTGGTCATCTAACTCATTATCATTAGATGAACCCAAGTACACCATGTAAGACCAATTTTACCCTACGTAAAATTGCTTTCACCATATAAAATAACATTTGTCTATATTTCCTGGTCATATTTAACCCAAAACAAGGAAATTAATTAAATAAATCATTATTTGTTTAAGTATTTCCTAAGAATAAGTTATTCAAATCATTATTTAAATAATATTCCTAGTTAAATTTGACTAAATCATTTTTAAATAATTAAACAAATCATTATTTATTTAATTATATCCCCATCATGTCCCTAAAATAATAAATAAATCATTTATTTATTTATTGTTTATAAATAAAGGAATTGACCCAAGTCAAAAGACCTTTTCCCTCCAACAAATATAATAAAATATTCCTAAAGGGTGATTCTAGAATTTTGATTAATAATATTTTATTCATGCACCAAGTTCTAGAACACCCCAATATTTTGTTATAAATAGAAGGGTTTTCCCCATTCATTAGTCACCTTCATTGCATTAGATCACACTAGATCTACTCTTGGTCACCATTTTCAATTTTTACTTTGTGAGCTCCCATTGAGTTCTATGTTTGTTAGGGTTTTCTACCACAATAAGAGAGAGGAATTTTAGATCTGAAATGCTGAGGACTTTCAAGAATCCATCCCATTGAGGAGAACCGAAAAACACCTTTCTTGTTTTCCTCTCAGGTGCCCCATTCTTTAATATAATATAAAACATTCTTTCAAACACATTGTTCTTGTCTTTTCTATTGGATGCATGGAGCCATATTATATTTTATCTGCTTAATGTCTTTTGTGCTTAGATCTGAATTTGTGCAGCAGACTTAAAGATATTTTGCAGCCACAATCGATGTTAGGACTATTTGTTATGCATATCTAAAGTGATCTTTTATGATGAAAGATTCATACTAACAATGTGGTTGGCCCACTGTAATTGTCCTATAGTCCTCCCCTCATATTTTGGCATCCGACGACTTTCACAGCTTTTTGGCCCCGCTTCACAATCCAAACCTTATCACAGGGGGGTTCCAAACTCAGTAGTAAAGCAAAACCACCTTCCAACACGTCTCATTACCTTAGCTTTTCAGACCCCCCATGCGTGAAACCTGAAACCGCTCAACCCCCCCTCTGAAAGCTGATACCATTCACATGGCCGTTGAACCACCATGCCATTTTGCTACCACTACTCATCGCACATCGCAAAACATACCTCATTGCAGATTGGCAAAAATAACTTATCACATTTCGCCAAAACTTTAAACCTTGTGATCACCGCAATACCTTATCGTTCTTCGCATTGCATCGAAAATTTACTTGTTTAAACATGTTGCAAACTTATATCCAGCCTTGATTATGATTTGCGATGCGATTGGGTCACCATAAATTTCCTCCACTACACTCCTCTCACCGCTATTACTCCCGCTAATTCTGCTCCACATCTCCCCTATCAATTAAACCTTTTTCAAAGGGTTTCTTTGTAATCTATCATATTACTATTAAATGAACCTCCGACATTCTATCCAAAAGGTTTTGGGTTTCCACCATTTAGAAGGAAAACCACGGTAGAAATCCTCCAAAACATATTTTCACTGTAAAACCCACTTTTCCAAAGTAGACTGCGATAGATTGAATCTACCGTAGAATTATTAAAGTTTCAACTTCAGATTACCAATGGTGGGAGAAGCTTTGCGAATATTAGGATTAGACGACAAATCAGTTTTTCCAGTGCAACAGCAGAATAGTGGCCACTCAGCAATATTTTTCCATCAAAGCAGGGCCAGACATGTAGATTCATTCCTTTGGATTGAATTCCTTTCCTTTTAGTTTATTTAGAGAAATTATAGCTTGCCTTGTCACTCAGGAATTGATTGTAAATTTCTATTTTTGTTTAAATACTTCATTCATGGAAGTATTTGAGGTTGCACCCTTGAGCTAGTTATCAAACAGATTTGTAATAGCTAGAGAATTTTTGATTGAATGAAATATTTTGGATTTACCTCATATGGCTTTTGTTCCTATGAGTTGTTTCTATTTCAGTTTTTCATTATGTTTTCTTCATATGATTTAATTCATTAACAGTTATCCAATTGGAAATTTAATTAAATCTCGGTTCTGCTTCTGATTCGTTGTGAAGTTGTAATTGGATTAAGAGATTAATTTACAAGGTTATATATTATTGTAGATTCCTCCTGAAATTTAATTACACAAAGGTTCCTGTTATGACTTGATTATATTTTGATGATTATGAAAACATAGTTTTCATAATTTTTTCTTATAAATGGTGAAATACTCTATCTAAATATTAAATCATTTATGCTTCTCCACATTCTTCTTATCCATCCCACTTAAAATCAAATTAACCATATGTATTTAAAGAAAATCATTTTATTTTATCAAGGATCTTTCTAAGTTAAAATTGCCTGTTTCATAAAATTGGTCACTGGTCATCCAACTATTCAAAAACAACAAATATTTTAGATGATTTGGCATAACTTATCGACCTTAGGTTATCTCAAAGGAAAACATCAAATTGGCGTCGTTGTCAGGGAGATGAAGAATCGAAAGCTAAATTTTCCCTGGGGCAATGATTTCTCCCTTTCCTTTAAGGTGAATAAAGGATAAGGATATAGGTCAAAATATTTCACCTGATGATTCCACTAGTTCAAGTTGGCTCCCTTTAAGCACACTAGATCACATTCTAAATATGAGATTGTTAATCCTTTACCAGATGTAGAAAAACTAATTAGGGAAGGCTCTTCGAGAAGAAAACATAAAATTTATTCTTCCTCTTCAGCATTACACCCTGAACAAATTTCATTTGTAGATCCCTTTTCAGTAATATCATCACATCCTAATTCGATTCAAGTACCTCCTAGAGTTTCTGAACTTTATTCAAAAGGATTAGATCTTTAGTCAACCTTGTTGACAGAATCACTTGAGTCATATCAAGTTCCATCCTTCCCTTTAGACTCACATACATCTGAGACAGAATTGAGCTTAAATTTACATGAATTTAAGCCTATATATTTCGTCACTCTAGTTTATTATTCTATTCCATCAACCTCTACTAAACAAGAAGAGACATTTTATGTCTATTCTAATTCGTTGTTTGAATATAAGGAAGAAGATTTAACACCATCATCTCAAAAGTTGATTGCTAAAATCCCTTTGAAATCCTCACTTCCTCCTCCTCCTTCACACTCCCCTCCATCCTCTTATACTCATTCACCTACATCTTCATCATCATCTTCATCATCTGAAATGGATTTTCAACCCATTATACAAGCAAGGTATTCGGCTCTTATTCTTCCTAACATCTTGGGAAATTTTCCTGATGGATTATCTTAAAAATTTACCAATATTTAATGGAGAAACATGTCCCTCAGCAGAGGATCATATAGCAGCCTTCTTATATTTCGCTGATAATATGAGCATTGAGCATGAAGATGTTTATATGAGATTATTTTTACAGTCTTTAGAAGGTAGCTTTAGGACCAGGTTTAGGCAAATTAGAGTTGATTCTATTCACTCATGGAATGAACTTATAACTATATTAAAAACCAATGGGGGGTAAAGAAATATGCTGTTTATATTTTCACTAAATTTGAAGAGTTAAATAGAAATCCTGGTGAACCAGTTGCTAAATTTATTAAGAGATTTAACAAACTCTACCACAAAATGCCGGCTGATTGTAAACTGCCAGTAGCAGTTGCAAAGGTCAAATTTTCTAAAGCATTTTATGATGAATTTGCACTTATGCTAAGGGAAAGAGTTTCTATGACATTACAAGACATGCATACTAATGCTATTGAGGTAGAAGCCAATAGGTCAGGTTCTGGTAAAATTAAAGCTAAAGAAGAGAAAGAAAAAAGAAAATTAAAAGCTAAGCTTGATGAATCATCCTCTTCCAAATACAAACTTGAAGATCATAAAATTGATGAAATCACATATTTACTTAGGAAAATTTCCAATAGAATCTCTAAAATTGAAACAAAACCTCGATCTTCTCAGCAAATTGCTGTCAGACCTCAAAATTGAAATCAAAATCAATCTCGGAGACCTCCTCAACTTTAGATTCTTTAGAGACCAGATAAAATCATTCAACCTCCTTTGTTGATTGATGATCAACAACCACAGGATATTGGCCCTGTAATCATAGAAGATATCAATAATTTTGATTCTTCAGTAGAGAAGATGGCCATAGTCCCTTCATCTTCATCACAGTCTTTGGAACAAGAACAAGAAGATACTCAACTTTCAAAATACCAAGAATTTTCTAAATTTCTCATTGCAGAGTTAGATAAAAGGTATGATCTACTACCAATATCAGGCCTAGGTATATCTCCAAAATCTACCACAATCATCGAACCTGCAATAAATTCCATTCAAGCACAAACTCCAACACCTCAAACTTCAGAGTCATCCACTGAAACTGTTACATCTTGACAAATTTTAATATTGAAAAGGAATTGGAAAGGGTTAAGATTCCTATACCTTTAGCAAAAATTTCCAAAAATCGTGGTTATAAAAATCAAGTGTCTAAATGGATACAGTCCTCTAGTGTAGATGTTGAGGGAGATATTATCAGTTTGCAAGATGAAAATCCCTCGGTAGTGTTTGGCCCTAGTTCTGATATGATCGATGAGATTGCTCCACCATTTTATGCGACCTTTGAGACTCATGAATTTTATTGTATAATTGTATGCTTGATTCTAGTTCTTCACACAACCTTATGCCAAAGGTAATCATGGACCAGCTTCAGTTACAAGTTACTTGTTCCTATCATGATATTTACACCTTTGATTCAATGTAATATTCCTAGAATTTAGCTTTTAGATAAATGGAATATTATAGATATTTTTGTCACTAGGTAGGTGAATAAATGGGTAGGGAGGCCCATAAATCTCCTTAGAAACAATAAAAGAACTTCAAGTGTGAAAGGGAACCCTCTAAGCAGCCAAATAAAGCACCTTTGAGTGGGAACAGGGGATGAAACATGTTGAATAGGTCAACTTTGACCAAATCAACAACGCTGTTATGGAGGAGTGGACATTTAATGAGGAATAACACAGTTTTGGAGGGAGATTGACTGCATGGAGGAAATGACCTAATTGAGTTGGGAAAAGGGAAAGGAAGCTCATAACTTATATAAGGAAGAGGATGGAATCCATATGGGGTTATGTTTTGGTATATTATTTTGTATATGGTCTGTTTAGACTTTTGGCATTCTTCAGCTGTTTAGTTGAGTTTGCAGTGTTGTTTAGCACACGGTGTTCCTGAGCGGGAATCCCATATCTTTCCTTGAGAGGCCTCTTGGAGGATCATTGCACTTCATTTCCACACATAGGCCTAGGGTCAAGATTCAGTCTTCAACTACAACACATTTTCTGCAGAATATTGTGTTGTGTTGCAGGGTGCAGTAGTGGAGGATCATTTTGGGTGTCTTTAGAGCTAATTTTGCAGTGGAGGAAGGTTTCCCTCCATATAAGGCCTGTAAAGAAGCCCCTTGGGATTTATTGACACATTTAGCAGTAGGATAAGAAGAATTTATCCCCCACATCACAATTTCAGTCCAGATCTACGTTATTTTAGGGAGGAGTTGCAGGGGTAGTTGCAGTGGTTGTTTTGGGAGGTGATCACTTTAGTGAAGGGGCCATTCTTTCATCCGGAGGATCTATTGGAGAAGATATATAGTTTTCTACATCACCTGCAGCCATATCTTCTCATTTCCATTTTTGCAGCATACCTTCATCCCTAGGGCTGCAACTTACATTGGCACATTATGTGCATTTTCCGAAAACCCTCTTGGGTTGTCTTGGAAAGATGATATAGTGCCCAGATCTGTATGTTTAGACTCTATTGGGGCCTATATCAGTATCTTTATATCATTTTATCATCTCCAAATGTATTTATGCTTAATATGACTTCGTTTTATTTTCTCTTCGACATTTTGTATTGTAACAGCAACTCATATTTGGGAGTGATCTCTTATGGGAGGCTTGTTTCCTCATTGTATATGATTTATGGCTCACTATTTTGTATGGATTTGATTATATAATACATAATGTTATGGATCCATATTTGTCTCATGGTTTCATGTGTTAAATATTTTTTGTTGCTTTCATTTTATGAGCTATATTGTTGCTTTCCCCATTTGGGAATATTACAGTGATATCAGAGCATAATCTTGGCTCAGCCTAAGCATTCAGCCAATATGTCACCATAAGGAAAATTTTCTCACAAGAAGAGAAGATGTACAGAATAAAAAAAGACAAGACTCCATTATTTTGAGGAAGGGATGAAGAGGAGCTCTCAAAGCTTCTTTTTCAAACTATGTAGAGCATCAAGGGAGATATCAAGACGATGAGAAGGAAGATGTGTAGGGAAAATCCAAGGGGGTTTGAATATGAAGCAAACCCTAGATTTTTACATGTTGGGAATGAGAATTCAGCCACACATTATGATCCACAGTGCAATATTATTCCCATATTTACTGCAAGAGAGACGGAGGAAGAAGATGCACCAAAGGAGGAGACTTTGAGTGATTATCTTCAGGAGTATGAATCCCAATCTTGGAGATTGAAGGAGCACTTGAACTTCCAAGAGTTTTGAAAACTCAAGGAGGAAAGAAGACCTAGAAATCATAATAGAATCAAAAGGGGTAGATTCTTTTTGCCAAATTTTGATGGATCCTCCACATGCACACCCAAGGATCGGATAGAACAGCTAGACTCATACTTGCAGCTACATCAAGTTTCAGAAAGGGAAGCCCTTAGGATAGCAACGCTGCATCTTAAAGGTAAGGCTTATACTTGGTGGTTTTATGAATCCTCTTCATTTAATCATGCAAATATAGCTACTTATGCAAGATTCACTAAGAGATTAGTCAAGAGATTTGATGAAAAACAATGTGAAACATCTTTGATTGATCTATCCAAACCAAAACACTAAAAACCTTTGCATAAGTTGGAAATATCTATTACACCAACTCCACTCCAAAGTTCTATTGAGGGGGATGGAAACTTGTATGGTACCATTCCAAGTGAAAGATCCCCATTGCAGGAAGAGATTTCTTCTCAAAAGAAAGACATGGATATTCCTCCTTCAAGGGAAGACCAAGATCTAGTGTCTCTCACTGCTGATGAGGTATTCTCAAATATTGATGAGAAGGAAGAGCAGAGAGGAAGTAACAGTGTTGTCGCTTCAGGAGAATAACCATCACCACATGGGGATGGCCATGAAGCTATTACTTCAAGTGGAGGAGCTTTTGCATCTTTTCAAAAAGTTCCCAATGAGCATCATGTGACAATAGTGATGGGCAGCAACACCTTGATCAAAGGATGAGAAGAAAAGGTGGATCAGCATCAAAGGATGAGGAGAATGCACCCTTTTTTATTTCAAGTGGTTTATATGCAAAATAAGGAGACTGATTTATGCAGTAAAGGGAGGGACAAATCTGTCCACTCACCTATACATTCTACTTCATATTTTGATGTTTATTTACATGGAGGCATTCCACTAGGGAAACCCCCTGATTGGAAAATAAATAAAGAGTTCTCTCAACATGGTGTACATTGATATCTTTGGCTAGGGAAGGAGCCTTGGAAGGAGCTAGCACAGTGAAGAGAACCTTTGATGGGTTCAAAGGAGAAGTGAGAAATTTTCTAATATGGAAATTACTATCTCCCACTCATCTATTTGCGCTGAAAGATGATTCAAAAAAATATGATGACATGAGCATGGTGTCAAATGGTCACTCCATAGCCTTGGAGCAGCAAATGATACTTCCCCACATGAGGAAGATTTCTGAATATGACAAGAGGTTATTAAAATTCTTGCATGCATTGGCAAAACTATGGAAGTTTTGGATGAGAGATGACTTCCTAGAGGCGGTTGACCTCCATGTACTTCAATCTTATCTTGGGCAAGATAAACTGCAAGGGAGGCAGCAAATTTGGGGTAACAATACTTCAATATGTAGCTTTGGCATTGAGCATGTCAAAGAGGAGAGATATGATGTGACAGGAGCTTCATTTCAGATTTCTATAGCGTTGTCATTGTTGGGAAGCCTAGATCCATATTTGAACATCCCAACTATTGGTGGAATATTCCAAGAACCTCTTCACATGTAAGGTTCTTGATGGGAAAGTGATATATGGGAGGTATAGAGTCGTTGATGGAGTCATTTATTTCCATGATCAGATCTACTTGACTAGAGACTCAAAGCTCAAGGATAAACTACTACATGCAGCCTATGAGATATTTCTTACCAATCCCACTGGTTTCATGAAATAATACCATACTATCTTGGAAGGATTCATGTGGGAATACTTCAAAGAGGAGATGCACTATCATATGAGGGAGTGCATAGATTGTTTGGAGGGTGAGGAGAAACATAACTCTTGGGAAAAGTTATCATCACCACCTCCTTACTCATTGGGTGTGAGAGGGAGCTCATCCATGAGCTACCTCACTGATTTAAACCAAGTGTATGGTAAGGATTGTATTTATGAGCATCATGATATATTTACTATGTACTTTCATTTTCTTACCACTCATGTGTAAGGCATTGCTCCAAGAGGGGGCACTCTTTCTTATTGGCTTCAGGGGCTACTTGGGGCCATGAGAAATGATGATGTTGACCATTCCCTAGAAGATTTTTGGGAGATGATGTATTCTTCATGGTGTGCTTCATTAACAAAAAACATCATACACCTTTTTCAAGCATGCAATAATAATGGGGCAGCAAAAAAGTGGCGGGGAGAACACTTGTTATATCATATTCTATTGTAGTTAGGAGAAAAACTGCGCTAGTTGCACATGAGGGATCATTTTCCTTCTCCTTTACTACACATGGCAGCTAGCATGACTTTGATTATGATTTCATATGCTAATGATGTGCTTATCTTTGTTGGGAACATGATTGGAGGGAAGGCACATTGGTTGGATGTGTCCATGGGGAATGGAATTTCCCACACATTTTATGCTTCATGTTTCAAAGGGAGCATGGGAGATGATATGGCCACTATAGTATATCACTTATTTCTTGATGAGATGAGCCATATTATTGTTTGGAGCACTTAGGATATGCATCTTGAACTTTTAGGAGGAACTTTTCTATGAATTACCATGTTGGAAGGTGATTCATTTCATTTGGATGATAGCATGGAGATGGGAGTCTCTCATTGGGGATGAGATTACCTATGCTTGTCATCACTCCTACCTTGAAGGGGCCATTGGAAAGCAATAAGGTTTCCATATAGACCTTCCATTTTCTCATGATGAGAGCCATTTGGTTTATCCACCAAAGGCTAACTTGCACACTTATGAGGAAACATTGGGAGACAGAATTATTGTAGAAAATCTGAAGCAATGGTGGGGACTATTGACGAGGAGGAAACAAGAGGAGGAGGGGAGGAATTTTTCTCCACCTTTATAGTTGCTTGAGGACAAGCAAAATTTTGGAGAGGAGAACTGTAATATTCCTAAAATTTATCTTTTAGCTAAATGGAATATTATATATTGTTTTGTCACTAGGTAGGTGAATAAATGGGTAGGGAGGCCCATAAATATCCTTAGAAACAATAAAAGCACTTCAAGTTTGAAAGGGGACCCTTTAAGCAGCCAAATAAATCACCTTTGAGTTTGAACAGGGGATGAAACATGTTGAATAGGTCAAATATGACCAAATCAACAGCGCTGTCATGGAGGAGTGGAGATTTAATGAGGAATAATGCAGTTTTGGATGGAGATTGATTTCATGGAGGAAATGACCTAATTGGGTGGGGCCAAGGGCAAGGAATCTCATAAATTATATAAGGAAGAGGATGGCAGCCATATGGGCTTATTTTTTGGTATATAATTTTGTATATGGTATGTTTAGACTTTTGACATTCTTCAGTTTTTTAGTTGAGTTTGCAGTGTTGTTTAGCACAGGGTGTTCCCGAGCGGGAATCCTATATATTTCATTAAGAGGCCTCTTGGAGGAGCATTTCACTTCATTTCCAAACTCAGGATTAGGGCCAAGCTTCAGTCTTTAGCCACAGCATAGTTTCTGCAGAATATTGTGTTGTGTTGTAGGGTGCAGTAGTGGAGGATCATTTTGGGTCTTCAGAGCTAGTTTTGCAGTGGAGGAAGGTTTCCTTCCATTGGAAGGCCTGTAAAGAATCCCCTTGGCCTTTATTTACACATTTAGCAATAGGCTATGCATAATTTATCCCATAAAATGCAGTTTCAGTCTAGATCTGCGTTAGTTGAGGGAGGATTTGTAGTGGTTATTTTGGGAGGTTTTCTCTTCAATGGAGGAGCCATTATTTCATCCAGAGGATCTATTGGAGAAGATTTGTAGTTTTCTAGATCAGCTTCAGCCATATCTTCTCATTTCTGTTGTTGCAGCATACCTTCATCTCTAGGGCCATTTCTGTTGTTGTAGCATACCTTCAACCCTAGGGATGCAACTTACATTGGCACATTGTGTGCATTTTCCAAAAACCATCTTGGGTTGTCTTGGAAAGCTGATCTAGTGCCCATATATGTATGTTTAGACTCCATTGGGGCCTATATCAGTATCTTTATATCATTGTATCATCTCCAGTTGTATTTATGCTTAATATGATTGCATTGTAGTTTCTCTCCAACATTTTTTATTGTAACAACAACTCATATTTGGGAGTGATTGCTTATGGAAGGCTTGTTTCCTCATTGTATATGATTTATGCCTCACTATTTTGTATGGATTTTCTACTCTAATACATCATTTTATGACTCCATATTGGTCTCATGGTTTCATGTGTTAAATATTTGCTACTTCTTTCATTATATGAGCTATATTGCTGCTTTCCCTATTTGGGAATATTACATTCAAATAAAGTACCATGTCTAGGATTGATCAAAGATATATTTGTCACCTTAGTCAAAATACCTATCAAGAGTATAGTATTAGACATTTTTACTATAGATATTCCACTCAAATTTGGCATGCTTATATCTAGATCATGTTGTGCTAAACTTGGGGGATCACTTCATATGTATATGTATTTTTCTACTATTCCAGTATATGGAGGTGAGCATTTAAGGTTATATAGAGAAGTGAGATTCCTCCACACTGTTTGCAAATCTGATCAAGAAAAAAACCACCCTATCTATGCAATAGATCATGATTTAAGTTGCTTTCAGTTATCTTCCCAAAAACCATCAAACACTCAACTTGCCATTGAAAACATAGTTTCTAAACCAAAGATTGTAGAATCAGATATTTGGAAACTTTATTTTTATGGGTCTTTCTCAAAGGAAGGAGCAGGAGAATGAATGGTTTTAATTTCACCAAATAAAGAAAACATTACTTAGTCATTTAAACTTGAATTTGAAGTTACCAATAACGTGGCTGAGTATGAGGCTTTTCTTCTTGGTCTTGAGCTGGCTAAAAATTTAAAGGTTAAAAAATTAAGTGTTTTCTCTAATTCTGAGCTTATAGTCAAGCAAGTTAGAAACTTGTCTCAAACTAAATAGCCTAGGCTTATATCCTATAGAAACGAAGTTTGGGATACAATTGAAAACTCTTTCCTTGGATTTAACATAACTGTTATTCCCAAAGATGAAAATATGCATGTTGATTCATTTGTTGTTTCAACAAGTTATTTCAAAATTCCTCTGCCGGTATCATTAAAGTGCCAAATTCAGGTTAAATATAGACCATCAATCCCTGATAATCTTAAACATTGGCAGATTTTTGAAGATGACAAAAAATTAAAGTCTTTCCTTCAGGTTATCGATGAATTCTCAAATATTCAAATTGAAGAATACCAAAGAGATATTCAAGAATTAAATCTCCAAAATCCAGAAAATTCACTTTATTCCTAAAATTCTTGATCATGATATCATTCAATTATCTAATAATTTTATTCCTAAGGGATTGGTTCCATTGGAAAAAATATTCGATGATAATGATGTCTCTAAACATCCTTTGTTTGAATCACCTGAAGAAGAAATTGAAGAATGCAATATTGGGACTTTAGATGATGTAAAAAATGTTAAGTTATCATCAACCTTGCCTTTGGATGTGAAACTCAAATACTTGAACCTTCTTAAAAATTACAAAGATGTGTTTTCCTGGTCTTATAATGAATTAAAAACTTATGATACAACTTTAATAGAGCATAATATTCCTTTAAAACTAGAGGAAAAACCCTTCCAACATAAATTTGGAAGAATTAATCCCATACTACTTCCAACCATTGAAAAGGAACTCAAAAAGTTGCTTGATGCTCATATAATTTTACCTTTAAGGTATTCTAATTGGGTAGCTAACCTAGTTCCAGTCAGGAAGAATAATGGTGAGATTAGGCTATGTGTAGACTTCTGAAACCTGAACAAAGCATCCCTAAAAGATAATTATCCATTGCCTAAAATGTATTATTTACTTTAGAAAGTTTTAGGATCTAGAATTTTTATGCTAGATGGATTTTCAGATTACAACCAAATCATGGTAAGTTAGTTTGATCAAGAGAAAATTGCTTTCACCACTCCTTGGGGTACATTTATGTATGCCAGGATGTCATTTGGGTTAACTAATGCTGGAGCCACTTTTCAGAGAGAAATGGATCTAGCGTTTGTAGGTAAAACCTCTGAATTTACTATTATTTATTTTGATGATTTAACTGTTTTCTCTGATTCTGATGAAGATCTTATAAAACACTTGAGCAAGGTTTTTAACAGGTGCAGGAAATTTGGCATATCCATCAATCCAAAGAAATATTTATTTGTTGTAAAGGAACGGAATTTACTAGTGCATATAATCTCCAAGAATGGAGTTGTAATTGACCCAAAGAGAGTATCAACCATTCAGACTCTATATCTACCAAGGAATAAGAAAGAGATTCAAACCTTCCTTGGAAAAATCAATTTACTTAGAAGGTTCATCCCCAATTATGCAGAGATAGTAAAGGACATAACTCATATGCTAAAGAAAAACAACGAAGCCAAATGGACAGTTCCAGCTAGGTATGCTTTCGATCAAATCAAAAGGGAAATATCTTAAGCCCCTACTTTATCTAGCCTTGATTATTCTTTACCTTTAAGCATATTTTCTTTTGCATCTGAGATAACCCTATCTGTTGTACTTTTACAAAAGAATTCCAATGGTGATGACTAGCCTATAGCCTTCTTTTCTAAAGCTATGAGGGATGCTAAAATTAATATGATATTATGGAAAAACAAGCTTATGCCTTAATTCAAGCCTTCAAAGCATTTAGAACCTATGTCCTGCATTCACACATTAATTCCTATGTTCCCAATCATGTTGTCAAAATTGTTTCAACCCAGCCTGATACTGATGGAAAGAGAGGAATATGGATTTCTAAAATCCTTGAATTTGATCTTGAAATTAAAACCACAAAACTAGTAAAAGGCCAAGGCCTGGCCAAATAATTAGTTGAATCCAACTACCAAGTATTAGGGATAAATCTATTTGCTGAAATTTCACCAAGGGAGAATCCACAAGAACCTTCCTCCATACTAAGGGAGAATCCAAAATAACCTTCCTTAATATCATAGGAGAATCCACAAGAACCTCCTTCTCTTATGGAAGGAGAGAACCCACAAGAACCTCTTCAATCAGATCACTCAATTCTTGTTCACATAGATTAGAAGTATCTACTCTTTGATTGGTATTCTGATATTGTGTAGTTTCTCAGAGATTTTCAATGTACAACTAATCTTAATCTGAAGCAGTGCAAAGCTCTAAATCTCAAATCAATAAAATATTTCATTATCAATGCTAATCTATACTAGAAAGACCCTCTAAATATTATTCTTCTTTGTTTAAATAAAAAATAAACAGAGGGAATTATAGATCAATTCCATGCAAGTTTTTGTGGTGGACACTATGCTTGGAGAGCAATAGCCTACAAAATATTGAAAGCAGGTTTTTATTGGCCCTCACTTTTCAAAGAAGTTGGAGCAAGTGTAAGGAGTTGTGTACAATGTCAATTATTTGCAGGGAAACAAAAACTGTCAGCACTTCCTTTGGTTCCAGTATCATTTGATGCACCTTTTCTACAATGGGGGTTGGACTTTATTGGGGAAATCCATCCACAATCAAGTAATCAACACAAATGGATTCTGACTACTACTGATTATTTTACCAAATGGGTAGAAGACATACATGTTAAAAATGAAACTGATACTATTGTGATTAAATTCCTTGAAGAGAATATCTTATCAATATTTCTATGTTCTCGAAAAATTGTAGTAGATAATGCAGCGGCATTTAGCAGTGTTAAAATGATAGAGTTCTTTCAAAAATATTCAATCCTACTACATCATTCTACACCATATTATCCTCAAGGTAATGGACTTGCAGAATCGTCGAAGAGCTTAGTTAAGGTCATTAAGAAGACTCTTAAAGATCATAAAACGAGTTTGGACAACCACTTAATCCATGCCATTTGGAAAAACAGAGTTTCTCTTAAGAGATCAACAGGAAAGTATCATTTCCAATTAGTTTATGGTAAGGAAGAAATTTTTCTTACTCATTTAGCTTTACCTGTTATGATATTTCTCCAGGAATCTTATGAAGAAAAAATTGATTTATCAGGAAGGATTAACCAAATTATTGAGTTGAATGAAGACAAGGATGAAATTCAGTATCAGCTAAGAAAATAACAGAACAAGATGAAAGAGTTGTTTGACAAAAAAGCAAGAGAAAGAAAATTTAAGAAAGGTGACCTTATGGTCAGATGGGATACAAGAAGAGAAGACAAAGGAAAACATGCTAAATTTGAAAAATTATGGTTTGTTCCATTTAGCATTGTATAAGTCAAAGGTAACTATACATTTATTCTACAGAATTTGGAAGGAGAGTATTCCTCATTACCAGCCAATGGGAAGTAGTTGAAACATTATATTCAATATATATTCTCCATTCATTCAACATCGGTAAATATTCAGAGAGTTTATTTATTTTTTAAAATTGCAAGTGAGTATCTGTTTTATCAAAGACTCCATAGCCCTAGAAGAAGGCTTTTGGATCTTCTTTTTCTCTGCATCCCATAGGATTAAGCAGTCCCCAGATGGAGCCGATGTTGTAACATTATCTAGTTTTGATAAGTTAGCATAATTAGTCAAATAATTTTGAAGATGTTAAGGTAGGATGTGGATGCAAAAGAATGATAGGAAAATTATGTGTTTTATAGGCATCCATATCAATCAAATGATAGGTGTTAGCTACCCTAAATAAAGAAGGAAAATCAAAATAAAATTTTAGGGAAGAAAAAAGAAAAGGAAAGCTTCATTTATCCTTTAAATATTTCACTGGCTGCTAGTCTAAATGCGCCAAATAAAATAAGAGTGATTTATATGGTTTTAAATAATATCCTAAGCATTTTACCCATATCCTAAGTTTTAAAACCATATAACATATTACACCATTCATCACTTTTCATTTCATTCCCCTGAGCCGTATCCCTTTATAACAAAATGTTGTACCTGTTTCTCGTAGGCAGTCCTTGGCTGCAAAAAAAATGCCAGGAAACCAACTCAACCTGCCTTTAGGTTCAATTTGGCCCTTGAACTAGAGGGGGCTCCCTCATTTATTATGAGGTCTTGTTTAACGCTGTTCATTGTCACCGAACAATAGCCTTTGAAGAAAAATCACCAGATTTGTCGTTTTAATTGGGGGTGGTTGGCTATCAATGACAATCCATATTCATGAATAAATCCCTCCTTCACAGGGTCCTTTCTCAAAGTGTCGCTTCCAGTGTGACAGAATGACTTGATTTGTATAAGAATTTAACAAAAGAATGTAAGGAGATCACTAATAATGTAGCAGCCATATTGACTACTTAACAACTAGCGAGAGTTGGATGTGTGTAGAAGATTTCTAAAGCCTAAGAAAACATATTCAAGAGAAGATAGATGGACAAAAAATAACCAATTTCAAAGAGGAGCTTGATCAGACAGACAATATGATATAATACTCTATTTAAAACTATTATAGTTTTCAGAAATTATGAAAACTATGTTTTCATAATAAACAAAATATACTCAGGTCATTACAAAAACCTTGTGTAATTTAGATTTCAAGAGGAATTTACAATAACAAATAGCCCTGTAAATTAATCTCTTAATCAAATTACAACTTCACAACGAATTGAAAATGAAACTGAGATTCAATTAAATTTTCAATTGGATACCTATACATGACTTAAATCATATGAAGAAAACAGATATGGAAATACTGGAAAAAAGTAATAGAAACACAAAATTCTGTCAAAACTAGAGCTGAAATACTTCAATTAGAATTTCTAGAGAAAAGTTTTACAAATTCGAAAGGTCTTGGCCTCAAAAATCACACACCTTTCTTATTAAAATCCATCAAATATATAGAAATTACAATAAGATAGTTGTTGCTATTTTTTAGGAAAATAAAACAAAATTTTAACAATATACTAAAAATAAAATCTAATTTATTACAAAATTTCTCGAAATAGAATCAAATAAAACTAAATATAAGAAATAGATTGCGAAATAATTTGGAAATGTTGGATTTGCCGATGCCAAACACTCTTTCCATATGGAATTAGCCCTTTCGATATGCCGATATTTTGCCTGAATATTTGAATCTATTTCCTTAAAACCTGCTATCTCTCAGTCAATCAAGGCAATTAAATTTTCACTGTTGATTTTTTACCTAGGAAATTATGCCACTTTTGTCCACAAGATCTCTTGTATTTGGACTAATATTTGAATTCTATAGTTGTCGAATATCCTGCCACCAAATCCGCGATATATTATTATCTGATGAAATTCCTTCAAATTTGAAATTTCAATCATCCTTATATACAAATATACTTGAAATGGTAAACCCGGTACTTCTACAGTGCCTATTATATCAGGAAGGCTAGAAGTAGATGACAACCCAAAATATACCAGATTTAAGGGACCTCTGACAAATTGATGTAGAAAAGATGCAAGTTTCAGAATATGCACACGAACCTGAGGGTTATGGGCCCACAAAAATCATTGACCAATCACGGTGGTTCGCAAACTTCGCAACTTAACCAATTTTCCTCCCCACAACTTCTTAACTTTAACAATTTTCCCAATATTGCAATTTTGAGATTTTGCAACTCGTAGCGAAATCCCTTTCGCACGTTGCAACTTTAATTACTTATTGTGTGATGTATTAACACTAAAAACTAAACTCCACGATGTGTAAAATATCACTATTTGTGATTTTAAAGACCATCGTTGATCTTTGTCAGATCTAACGGTCATGTTGTGTGCTTTCTATTCGCACCGTCAATCAGCCTTCTCCATGTAGATGCTGCAACGTCTGAAATAAAAGGAAATGAAAGACAATATCATCAACTAAATGTTGAATGATGGTTGGCCAAAAACAAAAACCTTCTGCAACTCTTTTCCATCTATTAATTCGCTCCCATCTTGATCTACACCGACATTGACAGCAATAGACAAACCGATCCTTGAAACCAAAAATGGATTTTGGGGGGGTTTGCGATGGTAAGTGATTTTTCTACTGGGGGCGCGAATTACTTTAAATGATGCCACGTGCCCAAGAGTTGTTTTGGAAAAACAAGATTTTAGACCCCCATCCTCAACTAAATGTCGAAAATCTTGAGGGGGTCCGAAATCAATGGAGACCATACTTCATAAATTTCAAATGCTAGATTGGACTTAGGTTAAAAATTTTATAATATAATTTAAATTTAAAACAAATATTTTCATAAAAATTATATTTAGAAATAATATATTTTAAATAAAAACTTAATATATAAAATAAATAAACCTTTCAAAATCATTATAAATATATCTCGTAGCATTTTAGCTTAATAATAAATTGACAATTTTTCACCGAAAATTAAAAAATTTAGGTGTGCCAAAATATGTTACAACATCGGCTCCAATGGTGATTGCTTCCCCCTGTGGGATGCAGAGAAGAAGAAGATTAGTTGCCTTTTAGTGTTGGGCATGGAGTCGTACTGTAAACCAAATCATCAACCATCATCTACCCTAACCAACTTTCCTCGATCAACTTAGTAATTTGAGTAGCCTACTAAAGTAGACTGCAACCTGCAACTGTGAAATGCAACCATATGCTAGGACTAATTCAGATACTCTTTCATATTGAAAACTGAAAACCGAAAAATTCTAGGCTAAAAATATAAGCTGATCTATCACACCATTCATAAACAATGAACACATTGATCTACTAGATACTGAAACTCTAAATATATATTCGATCCCCACACCACTATCTAACTGAATTGGAAATGTTGCACTATTAGGTGAAATCTATTTTCCAATGTAGCCAAGTGCAGAGTGGATTTATTGACAAACCACATTTCCAACAGCTAAAAATATGAAGAATATATACAATATGAACATAAAATCCCATGGAAAAGTTATACTTGCAGGTGTACTTTAAAAGCTACATCCTCTGTTGACATTTTAGATTTATGATCATGGGTAAGAGGAGAAAACATATACTGTTTATTTCAAGTATCAACAAACCTTGCATAGCAGTAAAGGCATTTGAAATCTAAAAAGAGTGGGATCGGTTTCCTAGTGGAATCACCATCCAACAAAGTGGAGTCGCTAGGTGAAAATAATGCAACCAATACAAATGCCTATTCCTTGTTCACCAGGAAGAAATAGATCTAAACTTTATCATACTCCGGGGAAAAATATCTTAGTTACTTCGCTCCCCCGCAACGGTGCCAAATGTTGTACATGTTTCCTGTAGGTAGTGCTTGGCTGCAAAAACTATGCCAGGAAACCAACTCAACCAACCTTTAGGTTCAATTTGTCCCTTGAACCAAAGGGGGCTCCCTTAGTTGTTACGAGGCCTTGTTAATGTTGTTCACTATCACCGAACAATAGTGTTTGAAGCACAATGGCTAAATTTATGGTTTTAATTGGGGGTGGTTGCCTATCAATGACAATCCCTGTTCATGAATAAATCCCACCTTCACAGAGTCCTTTCTCAAAGTGCCAACTTCCAACCAGACAGAACAACTTTATTCGTATAATAATTTGACAGAAGAATGTAAGGATATCCCTAATAATGTAGCAGCCAGACTGACTACTTAACAACTAGGGAGAGTTGGATGTGTGTAGAAGATTTCTACAACCTAAAAAAACATATTCAGGAAAAGATAGAAGGACAAACAATAAGCAGTTCAAAGAGGAGCTTGATCAGACAGACAGTCTGATATACTAATCTCTTTAAAACTATTATAGTTTTAAGAAATTATGAAAACTATTTTTTTATAATAAACAAAATATAATCAAGTCATTACAGAAACCTTGTGTAATTTAGATTTCAAGAGGAATTTACCATAACAGATAGCCCTGTAAATAAATCTCTAAATCAAATTACAACTTCACAACGAATTGAAAATGAAACTGATATTCAATTAAATTTTCAATTTTTATAGTTGTACATGAATTAAATCATATCAAGAAAATAGATATGGAAATACTGGAAAAACGTACTATAAACACAAAATTCTGACAAAACTAGAGCTGAAATACTTCAAATAGAATTTTTGGATAATTTTTTTACAAATTTGAAAGGTCTTGGCCTCAAAAATCCCACATCTTCTTATTACAATCCATCAAATATATAGAAATTACAATAAGATATTTGTTGCTAGTTTTTAGGAAAATAAAACAAAATCTTAACAATATACTAAAAATAAAATATAATTTATGACAAAATTTCTCAAAATAAAATAAAATAAAACTAAATATAAGAAATTTATTGCATAAGAATTTGGAAATGTTGGAGCTGTCAATGCCAAATGCTCTTTCAATCTCTAATTAGCCCTTTTGATATGCTGATCTTTTTCCTAAATATCTGAATCTATTTCCCTAAAATCTACTAACTGTTAGTCAATCAAGGCAATGAACTTTTCATTGTTAATTTTGTGCCTAGGAAATTCTACCACTTCTGTCCACAAGATCTCCTGTATTTGGACTAATCCTCGAATGCTATAGTTGTTGAATATCTTGCACCCAAATCTAGGATATATTATTATCTGATGAAATTCCTTCAAATTTGCAATTTCAATCGTCCTTCTATACAGATATACTTTAAAATGGTAAACCAAGTACTTCTAAAGTGACTATTAGATCAGGAAGACTGGAAGTATATGACAACCCAAAATATATCAGATTTAAGAGACCTCTAAAAAATTGATGCAGACAAGCTGCAAGTTTCAAAATACGTGCGCGAACCTGCGGGTTATGGGGCCACACAAATCATTGACCAATCCCGGCGGTTCGCAAACTTCACAACTGTTTGGTATGTGTTATATTCTTTCCACGACTAAGCACACGCATGGGGGTAAGAGGGGGGGCGATAGCCCCCCCTTTGGGTTAGGCGCAAGGGATTCGAGGCAGCGCGATGGCAAAAAAATTTTGGTCTTTAATTTCTGGTGGGTATTCCGTGCCCATGGTTTTGTGCATGGTTTTGCACATGGTTTTGGGGTACGATGGTTTTCAGCCCCTGGTATTTTTGTAGATCCGGTCAAGGGAACTACGGTTATGTTCTAATCCAAGTTAATGGATTACTTTTGATGTATGCTTCGGCATGTATATATATGTGTTGTAACACTAAAAGGAATATAATGAAAAATCAAGCTGGTCGTCCCGATTTGGGATCCAGGGGAAAATCTCCATGTTTATCTATTTTATGTTTTATGCTCTCGCTATTGCTTATTTTTTGTTATAAGATTCGTGTGTAGATAATTTTTGTTCAGGGTTAAAACCTACAACAACTTAACGAATTTACCTCCCCGCAACTTCTTAACTTTAACAATTTTTGCAATATTGCAACTTTGAGATTTCGCAACTCGCAGCGAAATCCCTTTCACACATCGCATCTTTAATTACTTATTGTGCCATGTCTTAACACTAAACACTAAACAAAGGTCGTTGCTGACAGCAGAATGGTAAGGCCAGCCTCGTAACGATGGACCGGTCTCGTGTTCAATCCTTAGCAAGGTCGTGACTCATTGAGCGAGTATTTATACTAAACTGGTCCAAATCCCACTACCTTTACCTATCGGGGTTTGTCATCGTGGCCAACGAATGCTTGATAAGGCATTTGTGCCATTGTGCAGGTCACGAGTTTGAGTCTTGCATTACCCGAGGGTTGTCATTGCGGGCGCTGCGGTTCCTCCTAGGAGTATAGTGGTAGCCAACAGGATTCAACCCTGTGTCATGTGAGTACAATACGGATGACGTTGCCGATTCTCCTAGTACAAAAAAAAAACACTAAACACTAAACTTTTCAATGTGTGAAATCTCACTAGCTACGATTTTAAGCTCCATCGTTGATCTTTGTCAGATCTAACGGTCCTATTTTGTCCTTGTTGTTCGCACTGCTAATCGGCCTTCTCTGTGCAAATGTTGCAACGCCTAAATTAAAAGGAATTGAAAGACAATATCATCAAATGAATGTTGAATGATGGTTGGCCACAAAAAAAAACCTTCTACAAATCTTTGCCATCTATGAATTCGCTCCCATATTGATCTACACCGACACTGACAGCAACAAACAAACTGATCCCTGAAACCACAAATGAATTTTGGAGGGGGTCTACAATGGTAAGTGGTTTTGCTGCTAGGGGCACGAATTACTTTAAATGATGCCACGTGCCCAATATTTGTTTTGGAAAAACAAGATTTTGGACCCCCCTACTCAACTAAATGTCGAAAATCTCAAGGGGGTCTGAAATCAATGGAGACCGTCCTTCATAAATTTCAAATGTTGGATTGGAATTAGGTTAAAAATTTTATAATATAATTTAAATTTAAAACAAATATTTTCATAAAAATTATATTTTTATAAAAATAATATATTTTAAATAAAAATTTAATATATAAAAGAAATAAAGCTTTCAAAAGCGTAATAAATATATCTCTCAGCATTTTAGCTTAATAAGAAATTGACAAATTTTCACCGAAAATTAAAAATTTTAGGTGTGCCAAAATATGTTACAACATCGGCTCTAATGGGGACTGCTTCCCCCTATGGGATGCAGAGAACAAGAATATTGGTTTCCTTTTAGCGTTGGGCATGGATTCAAACTATAAACACGATCATCAACCATCATATTCCATAACCAACTTTCCTGGATCAACCCTGTCATTTCAATATCCTGCTAGTGCAGACTGCAACCTGCAACTGTGAAATACAACCATATGCTAGCACTAATCCGGATACTCTTTCATATTGAAAACTGAAAACCGAAAAATTCTAGACTGAAAATATAAGTTGATCTACCACACCATTCATAAACAATGAACACATTGATCTACTAGATACTGAAACTCTGAATATCTATTCAATCCCCACACCACTATCTAACTGAACTGGAATCATTGCATTGTTATGTGGAATCCGTTTTCCAATGTAACCAAGTGCGGAGTGGATTTATTGACAAACCACAGTTCCAATAGCTGAAAATATGAAGAATATATACAATATGAACATAAAATACCATGGAAAACTTATACTCACAGGTGTACTTTAAAATATGCATCCTCTGCTGACATTTTAGATTTATGATCATGGCTAAGAAGAGAAAACATATATTGTTGATTTCAAGTATCAAAAACCTTGCATAGCATTAAAGGTAGCTGAAATATGAAAAGAGTGGGATCAGTTTCCAAGTTGAATCGCAATCTGACAAAGTGGAGTCGCAAGGTGAAAATAATGCAACCAATACAAATTCCTATTCCTCATTCACTAGGAAGAAATAAATCTAAAATTTATCGTACTCTAGGGAAAAATATCTTAGTTACTTGACTCTCCGGCAACTACACCAAATGTTGTACTTGTTTCCTGTAGGCAATCCTTGGCTACAAAAACTACGCTAGAAAACCAACTCAACCATCCTTTAGGTTCAAGCTGGCCCTTGAAGCAGAGGGGGCTCCCTGAGTTATTACGAGGCCTTGTTTAACGTTGCTCACTATCACTGAACAACATCCTTTAAAGCACAATGGCCAGATTTGTGGTTTTAATTGGGGGTGGTTGGCTACCAATGACAATCCCTATCCATGAATAAATCCCTTCTTCACAGACTCCTTTCTCAAAGTGTCAGCTTCCAGCCTAACATAAAAAATATATTTGTATAAGAATTTGACAGAAGAGTGTAAGGAGATCCCTAATAATGTAGCAGCCAAACTTACTACTTAACAACTAGGGAGAGTTGTATGCATGTAGAAGATTTCTACAGCCTAACAAAACATATTCAGAAGAATATAGAAGGACAAACAATAACCAGTTCAAAGAGGAGCTTGATCAGACAGACAGTCTGATATAATAATATCTTTAAAACTATTATAGTTTTAAGAAATTATGAAAACTATGTTTTCATAATAAACAAAATATAATCAAGTCATTACAGAAACCTTGTGTAATTTAAATTTCAAGAGGAATTTACCATAACAGATAGCCCTGTAAATTAATCTCTTAATCAAATTACAACTTCACAACGAATTGAAAATGAAACTGAGATTATATTAAATTTTCAATTTGATAATTGTACAAGAATTAAATCATATGAAGAAAACATATATGTAAATACTAGAAAAACATACTAGAAACACAAAATTTTGTCAAAACTAGAGCTGAAATAATTCAATTAGAATTTCTGGAGAAAATTTTCACAAAGCTGAAAGGTCTTGGCCTCAAAAATCCCACACCTTTCTTATTACAATCCATCAAATATATAGAAATTACAATAAGCTAGTTGTTGCTATTTGTTAGGAAAATAAAACAAAATCTTAACAATATACTAAAAAAAAATCTAATTTATTACAAACTTTCTCGAAATAAAATCAAATAAAACTAAATATAAGAAATTGATTGCGAAATATTTTGGAAATGTTGGAGCTACCGATGCCAAATTATCTTTCAAACTGGAATTAGCACTTTTGATATGCTAATAATTTTCCTGAAGATCTGAATCTATTTCCTTAAAATATGCTAACTATGAGTCAATTAAGGCAATGAAATTTTCACTGTTGATTTTGTGCCTAGGAAATTCTACCACTTCTGTCCAAAAGATATGTACTAATCTTAAAATGCTATAGTTGTTGAATATCCTTCCCCCAAATATGGGATATATTATTATTTGATGAAATTCCTTCAAAATTGGAATTTCAATCGTCCTTCTATACTGATATACTTGAAAATGGTAAACATGGTACTTCTACAGTGCCTAATAGATTAGGAAGGTTGGAAGTAGATGAAAACCTAAAATATACTGGATTTAAGAGACCTGTTACAAATTGATGCAGATAAGCTGCAAGTTTTAGGATGCGCACATGGACCTGTGGGTTATGGGCCCACAAAAATCGTTGACCAATCCCATTTAATATCCCAAAATGGGAAAAATCAACAACACATGCATGAAAAATTAATTTTCAGAAATATATGCTATAAAAATCAAAATCAACACTTGGATCCATTAGATCTGACAATATGAAATATATATCCAAGAGGAGATCAGAAACAAATCATATTAGGTGAGGTAAACAAGCCTCCCACACCTAGTATGGATCAAAATTGCTAAAACCCTAAATCTATTGCAATATGAAATTACTGCATAAATAGACAGCATAGTATAATGAGAGTTTATACACAAAAATGGTAGAGAAAAATAGATCTATTATTATATTAATCAATATGGCCCAAAAACTGAGATCTAGTCTCCTTTATACAAATCCAAGAGAACCCGGGAAGGGTTTCTAGGAATACACCCAAATACAAATGGTGATCTACAGCCCTAAGACTGAATAATCACTAAAAACTAAAGCACAAGAGTATATAAGGATGAAATAATGTAGATCTGATGCAGATCTGCTCAAAGGACTCCCCCCATGAAAGGATGAACCCTTCAATCATGGGGAAACTCTCCAAAAGAACCACAAGATCCCCTACTGAAGCTGCCCTCCAAAATAACGCAATTCTAGACTGAAATTACGTTGTTGGTGATGGAAATATATTGTACTGCTACCAAATATCTGAAATGAGCTCAAGAACCCTCCAAACTGATCTCCCAAAAGAAGGAATCCTTCGTCCTATGCAAAACCAACTCATAAAGTGGGTTTCTCAACCCTCCACTGCAACACCTTGCAACACAACACAATATTCTGCAGAAATTGCGTTGTAGATGAATATTGAAGCTTGGAAAAAATGCCAGATGTGTGGAATGAAAGATCAGACTCTCCCAAGAGGCCTCTCAAGGAAAGAGATGGAATTTCCTAAACAAGAAATCCTTGTGCTAAACAACACCAGCAATCTTAGCTAAACAGCTGAAGAGAGAAAAAGTCTAAACAGACATATCCAAATATGATTCATAAGCTACCCCATATGGCTTCCATCCTCTTTCTTATAAACAACGTGATCCTTCTCATCTTGGGTCCCACTCATTAGGGTTTCCACCATCACACAATCAATCTCCCTCCAAAACTGCAATGTACCTTCAACCTGCTCCAGCCCTTTTCACACCTAAGGGTCTTCAATCTAGCTCTTAGATAACTGTCTAAACTAATCCACACTCATATTGAGCTACCTTTATTGATGATCCACTCCTCTCACATTTGTGTTGTTGACTTGGTCAAACTTGAATTTTTCCACATCCATTAGTCCTTATTCACACATGAGAGTGCTAGATACAGTTATTATAATGATCCATTTTCACATCAAGAGGGATTATATTGCTGCTAGAAATTTTTATGGGCCTCCTTACCCATTTATCCATCTAACTATGGTTTTAGAGAAAAAATAATATTCCAATTAGTTGCATGCTAATTTAGGAATATTACATCCCAAAGGTTCGCAAACTTTGAAACTTAACCAAGTTACCTCCCCGCAACTTCTTAACTTCAAAATTTTTTGCAATATTTTGATTTTGAGATTTCGCAACTCACAGAAAAATCCCTTTCGCATGTTGCAACTTTAATTAATAACTGTGTGATGTATTAACAATAAACACTAAACAAAGGTCATTGGTGGCAAAAGAGTGGTAAGTTCAGGCTCGTAACGACTGACCAGTCTCATGTCTGATCCTGAGCAAGGTCGTCGCTCACCCAAATCCCACTACCTTTTCCCGTCGAGCTTTGGTCTCGTGGCCAGCGGATGCTTGCTAAGGCGTTCATGCCGCTGTGCAGGTCACGAGTTCGACTCTCGGATTACCTGAGGGTTTTCATGGTGGGCGTCGCAATTCCTCTTAGGAGTATAGTGGTAGCCATTGGGATTCAACCCCGTCTCACACCAGTACGATACCAATCTCGTTGCCGATTATCCTAGTACAAAAAAAAAAAAAAAAAATCACTAAACACTAAACTTTGCGATGTGCGAAATCTCACTAGTTGAAATTTTAAACTCCATCATTGATCTTTGTCAAATCTAACGTTCTTGTTGTGTCCTTGTTGTTCGCACCGCCAATCAGCCTTCTCCGTCCAAATGTTGCAATGCATGAAATAAAAGGCATTGAAAGACAATATCATCAAACGAATGTTGAATGATGGTTGGCCGAAAAAAAAAAAAAACCTTCTGCAACTCATTTTCATCTATGAATTCACTCCCATCTTGATCTGCACCGACGTTGATAGCAACAGACAAACTGATCCCTGAAACCACAAATGGATTTTGAAGGGAGTCTGCAATGGTAAGTGGTTTTTCTACTGGGGGCGTGAATTACTTTAAATGATGCCACGTGCCCAAGAGTTGTTTTGGAAAAAGAAGATTTCAGACCCCTCTGCTCAACTAAATGTCGAAAAGCTCGAGGGGATCCAAAATCAATGGAGACTGTCCTTCATAAATTTGAAATGTTGGATTGGACTTAGGTTAAAAAATTTATAATATAATTCAAATTTAAAACAAATATTTTCATAAAAAATATATTTTTATAAAAATAATATATTTTAAATAAAAAATTAATATATAAAATAAATAAACCTTTCAAAAGCATAATAAATATATCTCTTAGCATTTTAGCTTAATAAGAAATTGACAATTTTGCACCGAAAATTAAAAAATTTAGGTGTGCCAAAATATGTTACAACATGTCATAAGTCTGTAATTCATCATACGTCCAGGAAAAAACATCTCTATACTTCTTAAATAATTCAATAAAGGACTACCACTCCTGGGGGTGCATTTGGTACCAATATTGACGAACTTTGGGTCTGCTTCTGTCCCGAGGTTCACTCGCTGGTGCAATAAGGTGGAAATTTGCACCTTTGTATAAGGAGGCCCCTGAAATTGGTTCTGTAGGTCAAATAACTTCTCGAGGGATATAAGCCCTTTGGGTATGGGATTCCCTTTGTGTTCTTCCCTTTCCTTTTGTAAATCCATATTATGGTCTTCTTCCTCAATCACCGCGTCTTTGAACACATCCGTGTTTAACATGAAATCTAATACATATTGATCATCATTAAAAACAAGAAAATTAGTTACATTATCCAGTATTGCATGTTTATAAACAATTTCAATAGAGAAACCATCCCTTAATGGGGTAAAACTAGCGACAGTGTTTGCTAATGTATCGGCTGCTGCATTATGCATTCTAAGTACTCACTTAATACCAAAAGCTTCGAAATCAGAAATCAAACTCCATACCTCCTATTGATATCCTTTCAAATGGAGAGATAGGAAGTGAATAGTGTTTCATACCTACCATGTGATGATTTCTGAGTCGCCGATTACGTTCAAGCAATCGACTTTGAGGTCAATCGCTTTCTTGAGGCCCAGGATTAGTGCTTCGTACTCAATCGTATTATTTGTGCACTAGAATTCTAACTGGCAAGAGATCAGGAACTTATTATTTTTGGGATCTATCAAGATACATCCACCACCAGCCTCATCATGGGTCTCACAACCATCGTAGTATAGGGTCTAGATTTGTTTTTCAAGTGTTTCTAAATTGCAGGTATGTATAGACGAGATACTTGGGGTGGACACATCAAGTAGTCCTCCTGGTACGGCAGGTTGGAATGCAAGACACAGGAGTAGTTCTAACTGGCTGTCCGGGGAGACTGGGGACTGAGTGTCTTGGTAGCACCCGAAAGCATCCTCTAAGAAACACATTCCTAGATCTTCTTGTAAAAATCTGATGGGTTCGTTGGTTGCTTCAAGGTCGGTCACCATATGCTTCATATAAGGTTCTCTCTCGACTTGGATCTGATTATTCCTACCCTTGTATGGGAGCCACAAATGGGACCAGTCAATGGCGAAGTATCCTTGTAGTTTTCTTGACCAATATCATCTTAATAGCAGACCGTAGGCCTCTAGGATATCCAAAACAAATATGTCAATGCACTGATGGACCTAGGAGTCTGAGGAGAGACGTATCAACACTTTATTCAATTCACCCACACCGGAGACCTAGGACCTAGCAACTTGAATGATCTCTGCTTCAGTTTTATCGGGGCGGATGTTTAATTCCTTGCATACAGATAGGGGCATGAAATTGGTAGATGCACTGGAATCGATGAGGAAATTATGGACATTGAAATTGAGGATCTCAAAAGACAAGATAAAAAGGGGTGTGGACCCTCGCGAGTTTGCATTGAAGGCATTGACAATGGACTGGAGGTTCACCGAGGCTTGGGAGGGTGTGGAGCTTATTACCTTCACCTACAAGGTGGGCTTGCTTGTCAGGGATGGGCTGGAGAATGCTTTGAGAATCAGGTCACGTTGGTTGGCTATTCGGGTGAGTTCGTAGAGGGATATGTTGGCTCGCTTTTTATTCATATCTTTGATGATGTTATACCCAGGTTCTAGGTGCGAGAGCATCTCGACAGATCTGCTGGGTGAACTTGACGATGACCTGGCCTTCGGGGTGCCTTAAGTAGCGGCAGGGCTAGATTTTTCAGTGGTGGGGGTTACGGTCTAGTTTTCCTTGTTTGGTGGTAGGATTTTCCTCAACAAGGCTTTCCTCTTTTCCTAGAAAGAGTGATAGGAAACTTATCCTTTTCTCCTCGGGCTATAATTTTGGGGAGGTTTGGATTGGGGATCATCAGCCAGGCTTATCTCTATCACAAGAGGAGGCCCTTCTCCGTGAATTACTTTAACGACGAGGATTGTTGATCCCAGATCTTAATCTGGGGGAGAGACCTCTTCGTCGCCTGAGTCGGCTTCCTCTTCCAAATCTCCTATCGCTTGGTTTTCTAGGAGCTTATTTACCATAACAGTCATAATAAAATTCCATTGAGGTCAGGTCCTTTCAGAGTGGGAAGCTTGATGAAAAGAGCAGAAGTTATCTTTTCCAATCTCTTCTACATTGAAGTTCACATTGGGGTTTTGCGGAGGGAAATTAGGCAAGATGTTTTTCTTCCTAAAGAAAGGATTTTGAATTTTAATACCTGAGGTAGAGTCATTGTTCTTTCTCTTCAAATTGGATACCTCATTTGTTAATAGCTTTATGGATTTCATGATTTTCTCAAAATTGAAAGGATTGTTATCTTTATCCCCAGATTTATTGGCTAAGGGTTGTGTCCTCTTCTCGGTCGATTTTTGGTCATCTCGGCTATCATGGTCTATGGCCCCTATGGAAATCATTTCTTTCTCAATGGCAAGGGTAGTGGTGAAATTTTATGCTAGCATGGCTCTATCCTCATGTTTAACGAACACAATGATGTCTCGAGGCAGGGCTCTTGTGTAGTAATATACGGTGATGGAATCGTTAAGGACCATGTTTGGGGGAAATTTGTTCAATATGGTTGCAAAAAGCTAGCTGAAATCATCAACCTTCTCCTTCTTCTGGCACTTCAAGCTACTTAACTCCATGAGAAGCATAGAAGGCGTCTTGTCCTCTAAAAAAAATTCAAAGAAGGTGCGGCAAAATTGCTCCCATGTTGAAATGGAACTGATTGGCAATGAATGATACCAAGTAGTAGCTTTGTTTTCTAAGGTGTGTGGAAAGAGTCAGCATGCTATGTTGTCGAACTGTACCCTCATCATTTGCAATGCCAGGTAGAAATTACTCATTAGCCAGCATTATTTTCTCAAGATAAAACTTAGGGAGGTGTTTCTTCGGGTGTTGGGGCATGTCATGAAGAAGACCACAGAGGCCCAGAGGAGACTGTGCCATACAGACTAGGGGCTGAACCCATTTGGCCCTATGATGGGGTGGGATGAAAACATTCCCAATCTCATTTTCAAACTCTCTTCCGATGCCAGACCCGGAAGCTTCGCCTTCATGTTGAGAGGGCATGTCTTGGTTTCAATTAACTCTAAGATCTTCGAGGTTTATATAATTCCTCAAGTTCTTGAAACCATTGAATTTTCCATTGAAAAGGAAGGGTTGTCTGTTTTGATTTTAGTGGTGGTGATGAGTATGTTCCATGTTTCGACCGTGCCCCTGGTCTCTATTTCCTCGGCCTCTTCTGGCCCCAACCCCAGGTGGGGCATTCACCTAGGTGTTTTCATTCAAAGGATGATCAGGCTGGGGACCGGTTTTTGGTTGTGGTCCAGTAACTTCAGGGCCACCTCATTCGACCCCTTGTGGTCTTTCAGGAGATTCGGTTGAGAGTCGTTTGACCGCATCTGCATAATCTTCGAGCATTAGGCTTATAAGTTGAGGCACGGAGTTGACTAGGACACCCTGGTGAGTATGGTGCATCTTGGGAGTTCACATATTAGCTAGGGAACTAGTGGCGAGGAGGTTTTTTATACCTTTAACAAGATCACGGGCGAGTGGGCGCAAGGCCCTTAGTTGTTCTGATGTGACCTCATAGAAAGGTGGGTCCTCCTCAGGGGTATTCTCGAGAGGTGGAGGACCAGTATTTTCAAATCTAATTTCTCACTGCAAAGTGTGCACAGGGATATTACTTGCATGGTGGGAGCTTGCCATTCAGGTCCTCCTTCTAGCCCCAAATATGTTGATGAGGACAAATGCATTGCTAACAGTAAGGGGATATCCCCTGTATAAATTCCCAACTAGATGCTAGAGCGTTTGTGATAGGGATCCCATCTAGGGTGTAAGTCCAACTACTGTTTAATTGGTGAAATATATGTCTTTCTTAGATGGAGGTTTATTTCAAGAACAAGAGGATGCATGGCTACTTGAACGATACGAAATGAATGGTCGACATGTTCTCCTGAGAATGAAACATTATAAATAGAAAAGCGAGATTTAAAGCATGTAGCCAAAGGAAGTATTGTTAGCAACACATCATTAGGGTCATGCTCATAAAGAGGCTTGTTTGACTAGAAGAGAAACAGTTCATTATGGTCAAAAAACCCTTCAATTCCTTAAGCGTGTTTCCAAAAGATTAAGGAAATATCAACAACTAAGTTATTAACATGTCCCTGTGCTAAACATCCAAAAAATTTAAACGTATAAATGATGCATGAACATAAACAAAAATTAATCAGTCACAAATGATAGTAAGTATATGAAGACATATTATTCATAATGTTAACACACATGAGTTTCCATCAGATCCAATAGTGGAGTCGAAACATTGGTTTGTATTCATTCCCAGAATCATGCATTCAATGTTGTAAAATTATCTCTCCTCCCTATGGAGTCCAAAAAAGGTCCTTACATTATCTCCCGAGGGAGTACATATAGAATCATAAATGACCCTTGGGATTCCCTGCCCTTTCATCTTCCCAACTATTGGCATGGTTTGCGACCTAGGAGGATTTGCGACTTGCAAGCTGTGTGAGGTTGCGACCTGCGACTGGGTACCATTTGTGACCTGGGACCTGCCTATGTCCACTACCTGTAAAATCAGTCTTTTCAAGGGAGAAATTATGTGATGGAAAGGTCCAGGGTCTCTACCTGTTGTTTTTCTTTAAGAAAGGTCTGCCATGCCAAGTAGTCAGTGGCTATTGGAGTAATTTGAGGCATGTCTTCTCCCAACCTATGAAATCACCCTAGAGCATCCGGAACTAAAGTGTGCCTCTTCATGTTGATCTGGTTGGATAGAGAGGCCAGATTAGTGTAGATCTGGACTGGTGTGACGATATACTGGTCGATGTTCTCTTTAGAAACTGGGAGGTTCTATGAAGTAGTTTCTTGTTTGATGGGTCCCAAGAATGATTGGATTTCTTGCATCACTTCATCCCTTGTATTTTTTGTGGGGAATGTCCCTAAGGAAGGGATGTGATGTACCTCCACCATTGAATCTATGCCATTGATCAAGTGCTCATAGGCAGCCATCACCTTCTCTACATCCTTTACGATCTTGTCCCTAGATTGCAGCTTCATCTGTATATGTACCTTATCGTTCTGAGTGTAGATATATTCCTTCTTTGGCAGGGTGTTAGGAGCCTATGGGTACCTTTTAGACCATTTAAGTATGTTTTCCAGTGTTGTGGAGGCTTCCTTTAGTTGTGCATCTATTTTCCTAGTTTCTGCCTGGGCCCCTAACAAAGGAGCGACTGTCTATTTTATGGTTAGCATATCCTCATATAGTTTCTTCATGGCATTCTCTAAGGTATCCAAATCTCCCTGAATGGCAGATTATAGTTTTCTGGCCTGAGTGATTGTGAGTTGGAGCCTTTGATTTTCAGTTTCCAGAACTTTCTTTTCTATCTGTGCTTGATTTTCCCTTTCCTCGGATGCCTGGAGTCTACTAAGCAGAAGCAAGATCTCTCTACTCATCCTATTGACATTTTCCTCTATGGCAGCTGCAAAGGCGGTTCTGGCTGATGCTATCATTATTGGGTTAGTCCTGGTGTCTAGGACTATGTCCTTTTCTGTGGTCACTGCAAGGGGCTCGACTGGATTCCGTGCAAGGAATTTTCTCCTTTCCTGCCTGATTTTGTTAGTGTACTGGTCGTAAGATAGCCTTGTCAGATCCAGTACATCATCCTTATGGTCCTATGGGATTTAGAGTTCTGAGAGAGGGAGGTGTCCCCCTGTCATAGGAGTTGTCAGGGGTACCTCAATATGTGGCAAGTTTGCTTTCCCTCTAATCTTCGAGGGTTTTAACTTGCTTCCCTCTATCTCCTTGGATGCATCTTCCTATAGCTTTTAAGCTTCTTCCTCCTTTCTCTTATTTTTAGCTTCTTCTTCCTTTCTCTTCTTGTCGGCTTCTTCTTTATCCTTCTCATGCTTCAGCCTGTGCTCAGCCTCCCTTTTTTGTCGTTCTTCTTCTTCCCTTTTCTTGCAGGCCTATTCTTCTTTTTATTCTTTCATTCCTCTTTCTGTCGCTTCTTCTGATGTTCTTAGGCTTATTTCCTCTATTTTTTGTCTTCCCGTTGTTGTGCCAAGGCATCTTGGAATTTTTTGAGCTCTTCCTCTCTTAGCTTCTTCTCAGCCTCTTGTTGTGCTTCAGCCTCTTTGCTCCTTCCTTCTTATTGATCCTTAGGAGGATTACTTCTTGTAGTATTCTCCGGCCTTTTGGATTGGGAAGACAATGCTCCTCCCATAGGGTCCTTGTGCTTCAAAGCATCTGCTCTCTCTTATAGATTTTGGTCATTATGACTCCCTTGATTTGCATCTAGGTTGGCTTGTCCTTCGGGAGCTGCTTATCTATTTGAATTGTACCAATTTATAACCTTCTCTTCCATGAGGCACTCTATGTGTTGGTAGTTCCAGTTAAATTTAGCTCGCTTGAAGTGCACAAGGACAATCCTTTCAGGATCATAAGACCTATGGGTGAAGGTTACGAAGTGAAACCCTTTGATGTCTTCCACCTCCGCTTCTAGTTCTTTGAAGTCCCATACAATATAGGCACCAATAGTAAGCAGGAGGGTAGGCCATGGTTTCTTCTTTCCCTTCCTAAGGGTCTTAGAGAACCCACTCATAATTTGATATAACACCTTTTGTAGTAGTAGTTTTTCAGTGACGAACTTGAGTAGTGCGTGAGGTGCCTTGAATGATCTGAATACCCTGATGAAAGTGATTTTTGGGATGGGTAACCAGTTGGCTACCTTGGTTACTATCTCCATGGCCCTTTTATACATGCAAGGAGGATATTTATTTAAAATATGTCTGTAGATCGTAGGGATGAACTTGTCTACGATGGGCTAAATATCTTTCTTGTACTTGGAAGCCCAGAACACGTTCAAATATTTGTGGATAGGCCCGTCGTGTTTTACATCCTAGTTGTGTGGCCAATAATTAAAATTGCACCGTGTGCACACTGCATCTAAGAGCTAGGAAGCGATGTAAAATTCTGGTGCACATCCCTCTTCTAGTACTTGGGATGCTGATATGTTCACTCTGAGAACTGATACTACTATATGTGCCCAGTTGAACCGAGTGTCATAGGAGGTGATCGCATACATGAGTGGACCCATGCTCCATTGAAAGTAATGGCATCCTTCCTACCGTACAACCTACACATCATAGCTGCAACGAGCCTGTAAACCTTCCTAAGGCCATCGATTTTGTATTCCTAATCCTTCTTCCCTTTAAAATTCTCAGGATACTCCCACCAGCCCTTCAAGGTATCCTGTATTGGTACGTCATGCGTGGAGACCCATTGGGCATTGAAAGATTCCTCCCTAGCGAGTATACCTCTGCGTCCTTTCCAATCAAATTGGCAAAAGGCTTCCCTATATGATCACAGATGACCCAGAACTATGAATCAACCTTCTTCAGGATCATTTCAACTACTTCTGCGCATGGAAATATTGGTGGGTGGGTGCCCACATAATGAAGCTTAGACCTCTTAACTTGAACGTATACATGTCGGACTATGAGGTCCTCCAGGAATTCTTGCTTTGTGAATTCCTGGTAGACTTGATACCATGTAATCGTGTCACATTTCCCAAAGACACAGGCGGTGTATCCATCGATGGGGGGTGGTGGAGGAGGCATGTATTGTTATGATAGCTCTACCTCTAGGCTTTTGTTTCTCCTTCAAATTTCTAGAGGCCCCATGTCGCTTGAGGCCAAAGATATGGACACACACTCGAGATCACTGTTCGATATCCCCTGGCATATTCAAAAAAAAATCCCACAATAAGATGCATGGCATGAAAGCAAAAAGAAAGGGACTGACTGGACTCACTAGGGCTTTGGCTGCTCAGGCTAGGTCATCATGACCTATGCTGGTTGCTATAGTTGAGATTAGGAAGGCTACGACTTGGCGAACTAGCAACAAGGTCGCATGGTCGCAAGGTCGCGCCTGTGTGAATAATCCTGACTTTGCAACTCTATCACTTAGCGATCCAACGACCAGGTCGCAAGGTCGCCAGGTCGCAAAGTTGTGATCATGCAGTCAGTCAGGACTTTGCAACCTTGCAACTTTGTGACTCAGCGACCAGGTCATGAGGTCATGAGGTTGAAAGGTCGTAAGGTCACATTAGGGCTTTTTCTGAGGAAAACTAGGTGATCGCGACCCATGGGGAAGATGTCGAAAGAAAGGGATAAAACTCTAGGGAAGAGAGTAAACTAGAGTTGGAAGGGTCACAGGAGAGCCAGGGAGGGGTGCCTATAATGGCTTAAGGAGATAGGAGGGGTTCAAAATGGGTTTAGGCATGATGGGATTATAAAGGGGAAGGGGGAACCCTAGCTGGAGTGATGGTGAGGGTTGGGGTCGCAATTGACTAGAACCTAGGACAATTAATAGTCTAGGCATGGGGAAAGTAAGGCAACAACCAATGAAAAAGGAAACAATAAGAAGTTTTAGCAACTTATCCTGAAAAAATCGCACTCTAATTGGCTTGTCAGGCGTCTCGCTTGCTCTGTCATGCAGTTCAAATGCGACCTACGTGACCCTTCTATTTATAAAGGGGTCACACTTGTGGTCATTAATGGAGGCCGCAAAGTCGCAAATCAGGCTTATTCAGGCATGGGTGCAACCTTGCGACCTGACGACCTAGAGGTCACAAGGTCACAAGGTTGCGTAGCCAAAAATATGGAATTTGAATCAGGTTTGCGATATTGTGACCTTCCAACCTAATGACCCGGAGCTTGTCGGGTTTCAAGGTCACATGGTCGCAAATTTATAAAAATTGAAAGGGGAGCAACTTTGCGACTTTGCGACCAACTTAGAAAAATTGGAGTTATCAATTGGTTTTGAAAATACCTGTTGGAGGTGGAATTTCTTAGAGTTCAGGGCTGAGGCTGAAATAGACTTGCCTTTATCAAAAGCGACCAAGGGCTCTGAAATTTCAAACAGGTACCAAATTTTGGTTTTCATCCTCTCCTTGGAGGTGATATAACCAGTAAATTCCCTACCATTCTATCTCTGGTTTAGAAGTTGCTGGTGTGTTTTACATACTACTATAATCCCATAGTGGAATCTTAAGATATTCCCTACTGAGCCTAGTTTTCCCCATTTGGAACATTACATGAGGTTCCTAGGAGGAATATAAAATGGTCCAAGTACAGTTCTTGCAGCTAACCAAGTACATGCATCAAATGATCATTATTGCAGCAAAGTAAATAATCATGGAAAATATGAGTTCAATTTTATTGAATTCTATTCTAACCAAGAACACAAATCTAATTTCCAAACTAATAGTACCAAATCCTAAGTTGCATGGATTAATAGAGGTGATAGGAAAGCCTGAAATTACATTTTTTTATGATATAACATATACTGAAACAAGGAAATAATTGCAATACTTTGAAACAAGAAAAATAAATAAATACAAGAGAGGGACTAAAGCATATGGGTTGGGCCCAAACCCAAGGGTTTCAACCCTCTAAACATAACTTAAATGTAGACCAATAGTAAACTTCTGATTAACAGAAAATGATAGTCACATACATCATGAAAAATAAGAATGAAAACATCAAGTACTATGCTCATAGTATCTACTCCTAGATGCAACAAAAATTTGAATCCTATTCATCCTCTTGGCTGGTTTATTTATACAAAAAGGTAGTTGATGGCAACTCCCTTGAAAAGAGGGGTGATTCCCTCCAAGATCTCAAGATTTTTTGATTTGATCCTCCTTGATCTACACATCTACTTGTTTTCCTTGGCTGGTAGTGAATTCGAGTTATGAATGATTAATTTGAGATCTCAAGCTTAGTTAGAGAGTTAATGAGGTGGACAATCCCCCTATATTCTCTCTTGGTTGTCTCCATCAAACTCCTGCATTTTAAATGCCTCCAAAAATGCTTATTTTCTTGCAAATTAATCAAATTATGCCATACAATATGACAAACACCATTTAGTCTTCCTAATAAACATATTATGGATAAAAATGTGAATTAATGTGAGAAAATGATATTTTTAAGGGACCAAGGATTGAACAATGAACTTTAAGATATACCTATTGATGGGAACCATCAATCAAGTTGGCCCAAAAGATACTTGGATAGCTTTGTAAGGCCATAAATACAAGTCACCTCAACCTCAATTAGACTTCATATTCGATCATTCTTCTATTCTCTTCTTTGTTTTGGCTCATAGAGGTCTTAGAAAACTTTGCAGAGATTAGTTGGCACGAGTCCGAAATTATAGGGTTCGAACTCACATCTCTATTTTTAGGGTTTTGGGTCTTAGTCATTGGCATGTCATGGAGAAATTTAAACTACAGTGGCAGGCATGTCATGGATAAATTTTTACCAAATCCTTTCAGCCACATGCTTGAAACATCTTCCCTACAACTAGAACCTAAAGGTTGAATTTTTAGTTGACCAAAGTTTTTTCCCGTTGATCGCAGAGTTCGAAAATTGACTACAGAAAATGATATTTGACTACATGCTCCTAAATTAAGGCTTTTATTATTGGAATTATTTGTTTCATCTCATGAATTTTGTTTAGTTTTTTTTGGTGGATAGGTTTATGGTTGAAGATATGGATCGTTGTGCTCTCTCCTCGTTGATTCATTCAATTACAATATAGTGAGAAGAATAATTTGAAATGGTTTTCCCCATAGTGTGTTTTTCTCTAGTCTCTGACCAAAATTGGTGTTTCTATATGTGAATGATTCTCTTTTATTGTTCCTTTATGTTTGATTGCATTAATGATGATATTGTTCTTTCTATATAGTTGCATATGTTGTTGAATAATGATGTAAATTTGAATAATGTTATGATGCTATGGGGTGAATCCAATATGGAAATAATGAAATGAAATTATGAAAGTGTTGAAAATGGCAACAATAAATCTTGAAAATGGCACCCAGAAATGGCACCTAAGGGAGCTTCTTATTTAATTTTCCCTTAATTAAATTAGAATAGAAATTGTAAATTTATCTCATGACAACTTGTATTATTTAACTGGGCCATGAAGACTTAGTTATATTAGGAAATTTGAGTTGAGGGTCATAGAGGAGGCATGTAAAGTTATCCCATGATTTTAGGGGGTCCATTTACAGTTATTTGTTTGTTGTAATTAGTTAACTCAAATAATTGAGTTAAAATCAGTTTAACTAGTTCTAACTGAGAGATGAGCTATTGATAGGTCCAATTAATTAAATTTTATTTAATTCACAAGTAATGATCAATAAGTTAACTAACAATTCATTATAAATAGTTGTTGTATGTCAGTTCTAGGGAAGACCCATTTGAGTTTGAGGTTAAAGGGAAGATAGCTATCAGTTGTATAATTAGAAAATTTTACAGGTCATGCATGAGTTCATCGGGAAGCCTTGAAGGTATTTTGAAATCATTAATTGGGAATTTCCTAATTAATAGGGGCTCAATTAGCCTAGGAATTTGTAAACAAGGCTGGCTAGACAAAGGCAAGAAAGAGGTTAAATATTGGACCAAACTTGCTTAGATCGGAGCCAAATTCTAGCAAGATTAGAATGAGACAGTCAATAGAGTGGAGAGGTTTCTCAATTAGGGAAATAACATTTTATTGTTTCATGATCATGAATTTATGCAATATATAGATAGCAGGGTTTTGATTAGTTTCTTTCCCCAAATACATCTTGTGTTGTGCGATTGATTATTTCTTTCTCTTACTTTCTATGTGATTATGCGATTGTATTTAGTTTTCACAAATTGTAGGAAGGATTCAGTATTTTGTTTTAGTACATTACAAGATCAGTTGAATCCCTTTGGGATGACCAAAAAAATATAAAATAACAATATATACCTAATAAAAATTAAGCGTTCTTTCTTTTCCAAAGTTTGAGGCAGTAATTTGATAGCTAGTTAAAGGGAAGAGATTTCAGACTGCATAGGAAGGACTCACTCCACTCCATAAACCAATTAGAAAGGAGTGGATCTACTGGCATATTTCACCAAGGTTTTATATTCCCATGGGGCATAAAAAACATAAGTTTTGAATTAGACTTATTGTTCCCTACCATGTGTTGCAACATGGTTTCAAAGTTCAATTGGTAGCTTCGACTAGGGTGTTGAGTTTTCAAGAAGAAAATTGAACTTGGCAACTAGTTCTTGTATCATATGGTTCTAGAAATGTTTACCATGATCGATTACGGTGAGTTTAGGAAAACCAAACTTGGTGATGACATGATTAAAGAGGAATAAAGCAATAGTATCATCGTCATTTAATCATGTAGGCATGGCCTCAACACATTCGATCAAATAGTCAAAAGTCATAATGATCTAGTGATGACCTTGGGATGAGGGTGGGTTGCATTACATAAAGTCAATATGCCACTGTAAAAATGTTCCAACAATAATTACCAAGTGTAATGGGGCAGGACGAGCATGCATTTTACAATAAAATATCTGATAGGGATGGCACTTTTGGACTGCTGAGATACAATATTAAAAAAGTGAATGTTAAAAGTACCTTAGACGCAAGATTTTTTGAGCGGTGGCAGGCCCAAAAATATGACCACCACATACCTTAGCATGGAAATCATTAAATACTTGTTAAAATTCTTCATGAGTAACGCATTGATGTAACACAATGTCAACACTACGATAATATAGAGTATAATTGATAATAATATAGTGTAGAGACTCATGGCATATGCACCTACAGTCATCAGGAGATAGTTTTCCGCGAAAACATTTTGTTTATATATACAATAGGATGTATCCATACCAAAGATCAGAAGTACTAATGAGGAAAAAGGATCCATGGCCACAACTTCCTCATCAGCCTGGGGAATTTCAGTAAGAATCTCGGTGAAGGCTAATTTTTTATTTATTTAGCAACGGCAAACTCCAAATTGAACTCCTGAAGGAAAAAAATCCACTTGGATTATTTACCCCAAATGATATGACAACTAATAATATTCTTCATGGGGTTAGATTCAGCAATTATGATAGCCTTTCACAATTAGATATAATACATCAATTGTTGCACAACAATAACAAATATTATGTCCAACTTCTCAACATGGGAATAACAATGATCAAGGCCTAAAAGGCCTTTGCTAAGATAGTAAATGTGATGTTCATTGAGTGTATCATTTTCTTGGATGAAGACCATACCTAAGGAAGAATCTGAGGCAATGAGATATAACAAAATGTCTTGGCTGAAATCAAAAGGAATCAGTAAAGGTGCAGACATTAAAACTTGGCTAAGGGCATCAAAATAACATTGGGCTTGTTTATCCCAAATGAATGGTACTCCTCTCTGCTACAGATGCATGACACCTTGGGTAATGTGAGCATAATTGGAAATGAATCATCATAGAAAAATGGATTTTCCCTGAAGTTTTCTGAATCTAGTGAATAGTACGAGGAGGAGGCAAGTTAATGATAACCTTGACCTTCAAGGGATCAACAGAAATCCCTCATTGAGAAAAAATGAATCCTACAAATCATCCACGTCATACAAAAAGATAAACTTGTTTGGATTAAGCTAGATTTTATAATAATGGCATCAGAGAAAAAATTCATGAAGGTGGGTAGGATGATCCTCTTGAAGCAGATAATGTGTTGTAAGGTCATCAATATAAACTTTAACGATGTGTTTGATATCTTGGAATGCATAATACATGGCTTGATAGAAAGTTGCACTAGCGTTTTTAATACCAAAAGGTAGTTTACGATAGGAAAATTTCCCCACAGGTAGATAAAATAAGCTTCGTGCTAGTCCTCGGGTTTGATTTCAATTTGGTTATATACAAAAAACCCATCCATAAAAGAGAAGATAGAATTTCCAGCACATGTGTTGAGAATCTGGTTAATAAAAGGTGTAAGATAATTATATTTTGGACATGTCAGGTTCAATTCATGGTAATAAACAAAAAGTTGAATAGTTCCTTATTTCTTATCAACTGGAACATGGTTAGATACCCATTTTTTCAAAGGTACAGAATAAATATAACCAGCATCTAGAAATTTTTGGACTTTATCTTTAATGGTAGCTACCTTATGTGGGTTTGTTGGCTAGAGTTTTTTTCGAACAGGCTTAGCTCCAAGATAATTCTTAATATCATGTTGCATAATTCATTGATTGATGCCAAACATTTCATCGTAATACCAAGAAAAAAAAACGTGGAATTTTTTGAAAAGGGTAGTGTAAATATAAATCTCATAAGGAGTAAATTATACCCCAACCAAAATATTTCCACAACACCTAGCTTCGTTGAAATATTAATAGGAATTTGAGTGGATATATTAGCCAAATTTCCTTCAGAAGAAATAACAAAAATCCAATTGAGGTTCAGGGAAACATGATAATTTCTAGAGGAAACTAGGACTTGACGAGACTCATTCAAACTCTTTATGTGGGGAAGGAAGGAAGACAGATGATGAAGAGTTCCCCAAGGATGGGCGGAAGCTGACATGGCTTCTTAAATAGCTTCATCTGATGGTAATGGAAAGTCTAGGAAGTTACAAGAGAGAATATGGTCAAAGGCCCAAGAAGGCATAAGGTATCCATCAAGTGGTACAGAAATGTGCTCACTAGAATCGTTATTTGTGGAGACAAGATTGATAGCTTGATAAGTAAGTTTTTTCAAACTTAAAGGCATATGCTCATCATATTGATAAATATTATATTTATATCGCACCAACCAAGGATCTTAAAGAACCTAGCATCCACAGGTGCGAGAAGATATCATATGGACATGAGCAACAATAGAAGTGGAAGGAGTGATAGGTGGGCGTAATTGAGAAAAAATACCCATAAGGAATAAAAATTTTAACAGCCCTGCGTCAGCACTCTGAAACTAACCAAGGTTATCTCCCGCAAGTTGTATTAAATTCCCTTTAGTGGAATTTTTGCCAATGGAACACAATAGTCAATTTGGTCAATAGTAAAAATATTTCCTTTGTGAGGGAAGAAAATTATACAGAATATAGATGAGAAAATAGCAGTCATGGCAGAGAACCAACTACGACCATGGAGCATGTTACAGTCCAAAGTAGCATCGACGATTTTAACATTTACATAGATATTTTTTCCCACAACTTAGTGGAAAACTTTGGAATAACCCCTTAGGCACAAAATTATGTCCATCAAATTCCTGTAGATTAGTATTAGACTTAGTGAGTGCCAGAGAGATGAGAGTCTTCCAGCAGGATGTTGACATGATACAAGTGGAAGACCCTTCATCCACCAAAGTGTGATGAATATTCTTATGGAATATATGCACAATAATATGAAATTAAATCTAGTGGGAAAGTTGAATGGTAAATTTTTCAACATTAAACGTGATGAATTTTGATTTGGAGGGGTATACTCCACCAATCAAAGACAACAAGGCATTGTGCTTCTAAGGACAACTTTCCAAAACCTCTAGGGAAGAAATGGCACAGGGAGCCTAGGAAATATCTTCAACAATACTATAGTGGTAATCATCTCGGGCAGATGGGTTGTGTGTTGTCTTATGAATGACGCCCTTTGGTGGGCGTTAAAAAGGTTCCACATGATTATATAACGTGATAGGTCCAGTGCAAAGAGGTGGAGAGGCTGATTCATTAGGAGAAGAAACCAACTTAGGAACATCATATTATTTAGCTCATGTGGTCACATTAATGTTCTCTTTACACATAAGGACAGACGAATTGTTGGGAGGATTGAAAAATGGCCCTTCATTGCTCCCTTGAAGTGAATGTTTTACAACCATTTGTTTTTGAGGTTCTGCAGTACATGGATGAGTTAAAACAATAACCTATTGAGTATATTGTGTTGGTGTAAGAAGCCTATGAAATTCATCCATCCGAGGGCACTCATGAGTTCAATATTCACCCTGAAAAATATTACAAGGGAACTTAAACCTACAATTACGTTCACTCATGCTCCCTCCCTGATTTGTCGGGTTTGGTTGAGTTTATTGAGTAGTTTGATTATTTTTTTATTTTTCTTGTTATTTTCACCACTAGGTTGTTGGTTGTTCTTAAGTGTTGTGGACATCACTGTTAGAAAATCAGTAGAATTCTCAGTAGAAATATATTTTTTACATCCAGACACACTTGTTGGGGCTTATGATGTAACAATGATTTTACCAAGTTGAGAATGTAGTTGGCTCACATAATTAGAAATCGACCCAATAATACCATTAGCGTGTGGGCTAGGAGTAGGTTTCGGTGGGTCAATGGAAGGCCTAGGAGCATTGGGAAGTACTTCATAAAGCATACCTGACTATGAATAAATAAAATCTAGTTTTTGGGTAGCTAATATATATTTCTCCTCAGGGAAAAATCCAAACATGGTCACATCTTTCGCAATTTGACTTTGTAAGGATCGAATAAACCATTTTTGAAATATATCATTAGTAAGCTTGGTTCTCACCAATCTCTTGTGAAAATTTAACTCATGAATATGATCAGAAATCAACGTGGGATCATCTTGTTTAAAGTTTTTTAAGAGGTTGGAATCAATATCATACCTCATAGGAAACTGAAATTGTGTCAAAAAGGTTTGAGCTAAGGATGAAAAATAACCAGATGAAGTTGTGTCCAATTTTATATACCATTTGGTAGCATCCCTAGTTAAAGTGTGTTGGAAAAAGCATACCTTAATAGAAACGTCCACTAAAGAGTTGGACGAACACCATAGGTGATATGTGGTAATATGAGTGGATGGATTCCCTCTAGGATTTCCTTCAATTTTGGGGATATCAAAGGGAAATTTCGCAAGCATAGGTGGCCACCATGGTTTATGTCGAATGGGTTCATTACTCAGCTTAGCCAAATCTAGTAAAACAAAAGAAGATATAAATGGATTATGAAGTCGGCTAAATGGGTCATAGGTCGGATAATTACCCAAACAACCTTGAGGTCCCTCCCTATAAGGATTATTATTTAGCAATTTCTAGCTCTGATAAGGGTTCACCCTAGCATATACATGATGCATACTAGGATGACTAGTGAAATTATTCCCCCCCCCCCCCCCCCCCACCCAACATGGTAAGTGCCCCCAGAGAGAAATGGACCCCTGAGAGCATGAATTCTGATGGGGTTGTACCCAATGTGAAAGGAGGAACTAGCCTGAGTGGTAGCACTAACTTACGGAGGGTAACTCATAGAAGTGGTGGTACTAGCAGCAGGGTTGTCCCAAGGTAAACTAGCCACTCTAGGAAAAGTATTGGAAGTTGGAGTCCCTCCAAAAAACGAACTGTACTAGGCTTGTGACATATTTGAAGAAAAATTTCCCCCAGGGTGGCTAGAAACAACTACTGATCTCCACCCCACACATTTATGTAAGTTCTCATGCCTAACTAATGAACAATAATCAGAGGTTGAGAAAAGGTAGGAGAAAGCACTCATTAACCCATAAGTTGACTAATATTAATGACCATGGTTGGCTTATATGATGGAGTAGGCATGAAGACATACAAGAAATTTGTGGGAGCTATAAATGAAACTTGTGCAATTCCCCAAGAAGATGTGAGAGGCGTAGACAAAGGAGTAGGTGTAGCCATATTTAGTGGTGGATATGATGACATGGAAGCTAAAATTATTGATGCAGAAGGTAAATATGACTTAGATTCCATCATAGGATAGAATACTGACAAGGGAATGTGAGTATAGGTAAGTGTAGAAATGTGAGAGTTTCCATAATAACTCAAGTCTTATAGGATCGATCAAAGGTGGATTAGGAGGAGAAGTTAACTTTTCTTCCAATGTTTCAATAAAAATCAAATCACTACCAGAAGGACTAGGTATAGAATCCACAACTCTATGTTGGTCATGGTCTTGAGCATCGACAAACACTCTTCGTGCAGGAGTAGATATTGTACCTCATTCAGGAGGTAAACCGTGAATACGACCTGACTAATGGTGACTATTTTCATCGAGGGTGAAAAATGATAAACTAACTTAATTATGTATGTGAAAATACCCTAAGGCCAAGACTACTGACGCACCCCAAACAACACACACTATAAAATTCCTAGAAGGTAAACACACACGTAACCCAATCCTAGTCTATGTTTCAAATGACCTTCTAAGATACTTCTTATTTGCAGGGTACCAAGCCCGCAAGTAGAGCTACCTATAGGAAGGTAAGGAAGAGGTATGGTTTCCTCCCACAACCACTAACTATAGGGCAGTTTTCCTAGGAATGACCACTATGGTACCTCCATCCCATGAGAGCACACGAATCTTGAAATTCTTGGTGATCAACCACAACATGGTATTCCCTACCATGAGGTGCGTGGCCCTGAGAAGAACTTCTCACACTGTGACCTAGAGTAACCCCCTCTAAACTAGGTTTATGACATGCTCTGGATTTGTCATGGGATGATGAAGGATTTTAAATCCTTAACTCATGATTGCATGTTTTCTTTGTATTCTTGGAGAATTTGAATCACACTCCTATCTCCAAGATCGTAGCTAAGCTAGTGCTGTTGTGCTACCAAGAAAAATAAAAGAAGAGTATAGTTGTTTTTATTATCATGTTAATTTTAAGTGGTTGTTTTTTACATAGTCGTGATGCAGCGTGAAACTTAGATGGTATGAATGACTCTTGTTAGTAACCCTGATGCAAATATATGAAAATTCTTCTTTTCACTTTGATGAATCCTAACTATAGGAGGGTAAGATTTTTTCAATACACACCAATACCTATGATAATTCACCTCTCACTAAATTTCCAAATGAAATTCCCCAAATTTATAAAAAAATTGACCCAAAAACAAACCAAAAAGGAAAAGCAACCAAAAATAGGCGAAATAGAAGTACCCAAGCTAGAACGCAAAGCACTTCAAAAGCGTCAAAGATAGGTAAAGAAATCCAAAGAAAAAAATACACTGAAGAAATAAAAATAAATCCAAAAGTGAAAGAGGAAGGCAATGTCAATAATCTAGGGTTGTAGCATAATGGCTCAATAAAAGAAAATAATCTACAAAAGTCAGATGGGAGTGAAAACAGACAATCAAGACACACCCAATAAAATTTTCTAGACGAAAACTGTACAATCAACAAAACACCACCAATTGTGATAGAAAAAAGAAAAAACAAGAGAAATCACTCAAGTGATAAAATCCAAAGAAAAGAAACAAATATGGTGATCTAAGATACATGATAGCTTTATCTAGTCACTCAAGAAGCCAAACAAATCTGAAAGGAATTTATTTTAAGATGAGGACACTAGCCCCAACCAAAACACCAAAATCCCTCAAATAAGACCTTGAAGGATACAAATGATGGAAGACCTCAAACAAACCAATAAATAAGGATTCGGACTAAAAGTGTATTAGTAGCTAGTAGCAACAAAAATCAACAACCCAACAAATATTTACAGATCAGGGAAAAAATTAATAAATGATGGAATTCCAAGATAAAACAAGAGATCATTTAAACAGTGAAATACCCAATCTAAGTAAACTAATCCAGAAAAAAAGATTTGAAATAGACCCAGGATACAGACAAAAGGATATGAAGATTCCTAGATCAGAGGTTAGAAATTTCAAAAGGAAAAAATAAATATTTTTGTGGTTAAAGTTTCAACCACATGGATGAGTCGTGCTTAGTGCGGTCACAACCACATGTATTAAAACAACAAGGTAGCGGTTAAATATGTCCAACTGCATCAATGATGCTTTGTGCATGCAGTTAGGGAAAACCATTTTTTTTAATCCATGAAAAAAATGAAAATAAAAGATGAATATTTAGAAAAAAAAAAACCCAAAACACTTGCAAATGACCTAGAAAAATTCAAGATAGCACCAGAAAATAGAGTAGGAGAAAATCAAATATATCCCAAAGAAGAGAGGGAAAAAGAAAAGAATGACCTCATTGAAAGAACTAGTGATATTGCTATAAATTCTACACGCAAGGAGCTATTGCTCCGTGATCTCATGCCCGATTGAGATTACTAGACACAAAAAGAGAATGACTAAGACAGTCTAATAAAAATCCCCAATCTAGATGTCCATGCATGTCATTTTGATGCAATTTCTAATGCTATAATGGATGAGAAAGTACCTTTCCTCCTCGTAGTTTGGTGAAGGGTTTTAGGCCTAATGCAGTTGATATTTAAGATTGGAAATTACTGGGGGGGGGGTGAATCAGTAATTTAATATTCTTTTCTTTTTCTCATCTTTACTTTATTATCCAAGTAATGGTTCATGGTCATGCTCTATTGAATTCTTTTTGAAGGTATCAAGAAGAGAAATTTTCATATTACTTATCAAGAGTTCAAGATCACTCACATAACATTCAGAAACAACACATGAAGACACAAGATATAAGTTGAAACCCCGAACACTAGTACATTTGGGGGAAACTCTGACACTTGGTTCCGACGCTTTTGACCAAATGTCAGAAATTTCCCCAAATTTTTTCAATCCCGCCCGAAACCGTCGCTATACCGACGTTTATAGAAAAGTTTCGCAATACCGACAATTAGAAAAAGTGTCGCAATTGCGATGTTTGGAGGAAGACATCGCAATTGCGACACTATGCCCCAAAGCGTCACTATTGCGACGGCTGCCTCCAAAGATCGCAAGTGCGACACAATGTCTAAGTGTCACAATTGCGACGTTTGGAGGCATCCATCGCAATAGCGACGCTTTGTCCACCATCGGTATAATGACACTTATATGCATGCTACATAAAAATATGAAACTTATATGCGCGCTACATAAAAATGATTTTATTAAAAACTACATTAACGTCTGATATCATGCGCGCATTCGCCCTCCGCTCTTGTAGAACAGCATTCGCCCTCAGCATTCACCCTCAGCTCTTGCAGAACAACATTTTCCCTCAGCATTCACCCTCAGCTCTTGCAGAACAACATTCACCCTCAGCATTCGCCCTCAGCTCTTGCAGAACAACATTCGCCCTCAACATTTGCCCTTAGCTCTTGCAGAACAGCATTCGCCCTCAACATTCGCCCTCAGCTCTTGCAGAATAGCATTCGCCCTCAGCATTCACCCTGAGCTCTTGCATAATAGCATTCGCCCTCATCATTCACCCTGAGCTCTTGTAGAACAGAATTTGCCCTGCATTCACCCTCAGCGTTCGCCCTTATCTCTGCGTGCACGCATTCGCCATTCGCCCTCTTGCAGAACAACATTCGCCCTTATCTCTTTCCAAATGGTAAGTTCTTACTGCAGGCCCTTCCTCCTATAGTAGGGTTGACTCTATTTGGGTTTTTTTGGTCAATTCCATTGGATTGTGTTAGGCTGTAGGGTTCTTTCTAGATGTCAAGAATCAAGATTAAATACCCTCTATTATCTTCATCACCCAATACAAGATTTAAATTTTTCCCAAAGAAACGCTTATTAATTTGGCATCCATTATTTCTCCCTGCTTTAAAAACCCTACATTTAAATGAAAACAAGCATTGCATTTCAACTAAAAAAATATATTAGTGTTCAAATGTACATGTGTGCATCACTTGTGTAGGGTATTCCTTTTCCACTTTCACATTATCCAAGAATGTGTGCAGTATAGTTCATATTTTTTGTGATTTAGATTATCTTGAAAAGGAAAGGTAAATTATTTCCCATGGAAAAAGAAGGTTTTCCCTTTTTACTACTGGAAATGGTACAACAAAGTTCCATTTCTACCCGAAACTCCTATGAAACAAGAACCAAATAAAGGCCATGTCCTCAATGGACATCATTTGGCTTTCAAAATGGCCATTGCACCATGTTGTTTCTTATATTACATCACGATAGTTTCTTAGGTCATTTCTTGTTTCTTGAGATGAAAAACAACCAAAGAAATTGTGAAGATCCTTTCAAGAAATAAATGACCATTTCTCAGTCATATCTCAACTATTTTTTATTTTATTCAGTGGTTGCTTATTTTGAGAGAAATTTGACACTTTTATAAGGAATATAACATAAAAACACAAAATGGGAAGGAATTGATGAGGTAGATGACCTTTCGTTGTTGTCAATTAATAATTGATAATACACGATGCATGTTCTGTACTACAAACTAGATTCCTTCCTGGAGTTAGGACACAGAGTATTGAATCAAAGTTGTAGTTTCTAACTTCTTGTATTGGTTCATCAATCTTGAAATTCAAACATTGCATGTCTTCATTGCTTTATGTTTGAATAATTTGCATCATATCGTACAATAGGAAATTAGGAATTATGATTATTATTAATTTATGGATCTGTTAAGTTACTTTTAAGTTTGCATGGTTTAGTGTGAAATTATTCTAGTGCGCCCCTAGGCCCAGGTAAAGGAATGCCAAGGACTGAGAACCCTAGTTTTTAAATGGTATTGTTTATTATACCCAAAAACCCCTCAACATCACTTCTTATTAGTTCTTAACAATAGTTTTGTAAACAATTTGAGAAATTATATAGCAAAATCTCACACTTCTCAAGATAAAGTCCTAAAGCTAAAGTGTGATACCATGTGTAATTCGATAGCCCCATTGTCACCTCACCAACCTCTTTTCACTTCGGGTTAGCTCTCCTCCAACTCAAGGGGGGTTCTCCCTAGTAGATGTTAGGGATCTAATGGCCCAACCAAACGAAGTCAAGATCCCCCTAACTCTCTATGTTTACTACTATCAATCAAAATATTTAACAATAGGGTCAGACATGCATTCTGAAGATAAAATTGCTAGGGTATTTTTGGGTAATTTCAAAGGGAAAGTACCCAAACACATATAATCAAGGAATTATAACGTGATTTCAAACATTAAATATCAACAAAATCATTTAAAGGATATTGAAAGGAAAAAAGTGATGGAAGATAGAAAGTGCCTTACTTAAATGCTCTAAGGATTTTTCAATAGTTGCTCCAAAAGCTTCACTTCAAGGCCCTTCAAGATTGTCTCCAACAATTCTATACCATCAACTTCAACAATGTTGCTCCAAAAATGTCCTCAAGGTATTCACAACAAGTTTACTAGAAGTTTCTCTAACAATATATTCAATAAGGTCTTCATTGTCAACTCGTCTCTTGTTTGGGTGCCTTAATGTCTAATGACACGTTTCCAGGACTGAATTAAATGCAAGGCATATTTGAAACTCTAACTTTGTCTTCCGGTGTCTTATTAGAATTTATTTCAGTTTTCATTTTGTGTTTTCAAGTTAGATATTGTTTTCAAGTTTTTACATTTATAATTTTATTGCAATGTGGCAGATTGATCAGGGCAGTACAGGAATAACCCCGAGACAAGATGATCGCGGAAAGAGGCCAGCGGAAGAACATGTAAAGTGCCAGCATTGCTCTATCTTCAGGTATTTTAGTTATTTACATAATTGAAATAATATTAATTTTGTTCAAGTATGTAGACACCTAGCCATGGTACACCTGATGATTCCCTCTTTGAGGAAGAGCTTTCTTCATCCCTATCTCCAGTGTTCTTGTTGCGAAAAAAGGCACGAGATGCAAGGTCGAAATTTAATACTTTGATAGACGCGCCTCAAACACCTAGAACAGAAGAGAGGATAAAACAAATTATGAGCTAGCTAGAAACATATCAGGTAATAATAAAAAGTCAAAAGGATATTTTTTTTGATCTGCATGAGATGAATTGTGATAGTTTGATTTTTAATTTTACATTGACTAAACTAACAAAAAGTTCTTTTGTATGTAGCGTTTTCTGGCACTTGCTGAACCCGGTGTTGGTGGTAGTGGGACACAAGGGAAAGATATTTCCCAGCAACCCTCTCGTACACCTTCTACTCCTTTAGGTGCCAGCCAAGAAACAGACCCTGCCCAAGAAGACACCCAACCAACCGCTGAACGTGTTGGCAATGATGAGGCTGATATGGCCAACTACATTATTGCATTTCCTGGAGCTACACGTGTCAACTCCACAGGGACCATTAATGGCACGTTGTTGGTGAATGATGAAGGTGTCCCTATAAAGCATGTACAACTCCCAGGTAAATTTTAATATTTTAACTATTTCATGTACTTTATCTAAAACATATTTATCATGATTTTTATTTTTAAATTAATGATAATATCTTCTTTTTTTTTTGGTTTTATTCTATGTAGGAAACAATGAGTTCTACAGGATTCTGGAGAGCCATGCGTTGGTAATTTTTGGCCCAACCATACGTACAGGGTGGAATTCCCAGAATTCCAACCTGAAAAAAGAACTTCTAGATTATCTAGAAGCACTTTTTGGGGTCGGCACATTTGACAGAAAAGCGGTGGCTCAGGTAGCCGGCAAATATTTGAAATATACCAGGGACACCTATAGGACGCAATTGCAATTTAACCCTAGATATGAGCGTCCTCTCGCAGTTTCAGAGAGTGAGTAGAGAGCACTCATCCATGACGGAAAAGAGAAAAGGGCAAAGAAAGAAGGAAAAATGCCAACTAGACCCGCAAGGTAAATTACAACTTTAATTCAATAGCTTTAATTTTCTCTATGTCTAAAATAAAAGTGTGCTACGTCATATCTGACTTCAATATTTTGATGCTAGGTTGCCTGACACCTCAAAGGCAACCAAAGCTAGGATTGAAAAAAAGGGCCATCACAAGCTAGGCCAGGGTGGCTACTTGAAATTAGCTGCAAGAATTGTAATTAAGTAGCTAAACATCTTATAATTAATTGTATTGCCTTCCAACTTTTTTATAATCCTATCAAATATGATTAAAAATAAACAATCATATGTAATGTAGGGTGATCACTTCGGAACAGAAACTACAGAGGAAGATAAAAATATCTCTTTTCATTTCAGCTATCAAGCCGTAGTTAAACGTCGCAGAAGCTTGGGGCAGGTCCCAAGATCCAGAATTCCTGATAAGGTAAAACATTAACTTTTCAATATGTTTTTTTCCATAAATTTAATTATTAACAACTTTGTTTAAATCAGGGGGGCAGCACTACCGATGAGGCAAATAACCTAGTTTTAGAGCCAGATGTAGATGTTCCTCACGTGCAACCTGATCATTGTAGTGGGGACCAGGCCGACAATGCTACTATCAGTGAGGGTCGTGACGGTAATTAATTTCCACTTATAATTTTTTCTAATTATACCTTGATGGTTGTCCTTATAAAATTTTTTGTTTAAATGACAGAGAATGTTTCCCTTGAGGATCTTACCACTAGAGAGGAAGACAGGGCAACAGTCCCAACGGTGACAACTGGTGCACCAGGTAAATAATCTCATTGCAATTTTTTTTATTAATATTACCGAACTAGTTCAATGATATTTAAAAACTGACAATTAAAATTTAAAATTATCTGTTTTTGTAGGCGATGCCCCGTCACTGGATGAGACCAGACATCGTGACAATGCAACTAGGTCAGCGGCGACAACTGGTGCACCAGGTAAATAATCTCATTGCAATTTTTTTTATTAATATTACCGAACTATTTCAATGATATTTAAAAACTGACAATTAAAATTTAATATTATCTGTTTTTGTAGGCGATGCCCCGTCACTGGATGAGACCAGACATCGTGACTACGCAACTAGGTCAACGATGACAACTGGTGCACCAGGTAAATAATCTCATTGCAATTTTTTTTATTAATATTACCGAACTAGTTCAATGATATTTAAAAAAAGACAATTAAAATTTAATATTATCTGTTTTTGTAGGCGATGCCCCATCACTGGATGAGACCAGACATCGTGACTATGCAACTAGGTCAGCGGCGACAACTGGTGCACCAGGTAAATAATCTCATTGAATTTTTTTTTATTAATATTACCGAACTAGTTCAATGATATTTAAAAACTGACAATTAAAATTTAATATTATCTGTTTTTGTAGGCGATGCCCCGTCACTGGATGAGACCAGACATCGTGACTACGCAACTAGGTCAGCAGTGCGGGTCAAAAGGCACGAAATAGGAGCAGAGCATGATGATATTGATGATGTAATTAGGAGCTTTAGAAATAGGAAGAAGAAAAAGAAAATTCGATAATGTAAAATATTGTATTATTATAAGACAAACGTTACCATACTTGGAACGTTTTTTGCGTTATATAAAAAACTCATTTATCATACTATTTTTATGTCAAGCATTAATTGCAATGTTTCCTTGCATACTTTTTGTTGAATTGTTTTTTTATTAGTTATTGAATATTTTTTTTTATGCTCATGAAAGTAAAAAATGAAATATAGATTGGGTATTGGGGAATTGAGAGTGATGTGAGTGGGGGCGGGGGGGAGGGGCCATAAGAGCTTCCACCTTCACGTGGTTAGCCCTGTTTAGTAGAGAATAATTTATTGGAGTAATTTAATCTTGGAGCAAACCTCCCTCGATCTAGCGTAGCAACAAAAAAGTCACTGTTGACTTAGTTGCTACTCTTTTAGATCGTGGGAGGCTTTTTCCAAGTTCATGCGACTCCAATAAATTGTTCTTGAAACGAAGAGGAGCTTATTCAGGTATGCTTTGACATTTTCAAAATATGTTCTAACATTATTAATAAGAATGCATCTTAGAGTAAAAAATACTACATCAATTACTTGTATTTATTGTATAGATAATGATGGATTTTGATTGACTTGGCAGTGCAGGTACAAATCCTCTTGCATCATGAGCAATACAACTTGTTAACCAGGGTCATGTCCAGGATATTTTTTCTTGTGCGCTTGACCAGGTTCGTAATGTCACATTTTGTAAGTTCCTTTACAGTTCATAATTCAATATTAAGCTTGTTCATGATTATTATCTAGGGTTTTTGTATGTGTTTTTTCATCTATTTGATTGTAAGCAACTCTGCATGTTTCCTGTTGTTCACTATGATTTCTCCCATTACCACTCCCAGGATGAATCCGACTTTATTGTTACATAGGTTACTTTATCGTTACTATGATTTCTCCATTTACGATTTCATAGGTTACATCATGTAAAGTTGTCAATCTCAGGTTGGTGATGAGCTTTAGTTCTCCAGATTTGGGGCTTTTTTGATATTTTATCCCTCATGTCATTCCTGCATCACCTCGTTGTTTGAGCATGCCAATTGTCTACCACTTGTACCAATTGGCACATGTCAATCTCTGAGTGGTGCCACATTTCACCTATTTTCAGTGAGAGTTTAGGGTTTCTCTAACATAGCTTTAGAAATCCGATTCAGTGCCTGCTTGAATATTGTCACATAATACTCATGGTTTGGATTTATGAGCATGTTTTGAATGGATGGTTGATTCATAAGAACCACCCATATAGTCATCTTGAGATATTTCAGAAGTTTTCTCGGGTTTCCTTTTTCACCGTTTCTAGTGGGTGGGATGGTGTGGGGTGATCCATCAATATTGGTGCTCTTGTAGTAGGGAATTTGTTTTTCGGGATATAAAGGAGCATTTGATGTAGATATCCCATTGGATGCATTCATAGATGGGCACAAGAGGTCAATAATTTAAATTAAAAATATGCAACCTCTAGCATGGCAACTTGAAGGCCGCGAGAGACACTGGTTAAAGATTGTTTTGTGCTAGCCTTAATATAGTCGTGATTTATTTCTATTATCTTAATGCAAATATATAGTCTGGTCTCATTAAAATGAGGATTGTGATTGTATTTCTCTTTGGTTGTTTCTCTCTTAATGCTCCAGAAGTTGCCAAAAGTTGCGATAGTTGTTTAGTTTGCCTGTTACAACTTAAAAGTGGTTTTTAGCAATGGGAGTCATGTTTTTTAAGGTTCATACTAATATGAAGATATTGTAATTCTATATTCAGCATAAGAGAAGATGGCCTCTGCTTTGGGCAGTATGAAAACAATTTCCACATCTACCTCATTGGGTAACAATGGAAAGGGGAAGAAGTTGGGTGCAATGTTTGATAATTATGGCAGACAATTGTCTTCTCTTTCAGTTTTTTCACCCATTTCCTTTAATCACTCAAGAAGAAGAGGGAATCTGAGATTATACGACAGAGAGAAGGTAGTTAATACAATATCTATGGAAAAGGAGTTGTACTTCAACAAGGATGGCTCAGTGACAAAAAAATTGCAGGTCAGAGAAAAATTTATGTTTAAAGGAAGGACACCTGCACGTGAAACTTCACTTTGGTGGATCTTTCCTTGTCCACTTATATTTGATTTTAATGTGTTATTTTAATTTTTCATGGAGGTTTGTTTTGGCATATGGTCTGGCATTCAATTGCACACTTACTGAAAGAATTGTCAATTTGTCTTGCAGGTGGTGTGAACAAACTTGCTGATCTTGTTGGAGTCACCCTTGGGGCGAAGGGAAAAATGTTGTCTTTGAGAGAAAGCATGGTTCTTCGAAAATAGTTAATGATTGTGTGAAAGTAGCTAAGGAGGTAATTTGTCGATGTGTGCTCTAGTTTTCTTTTTAACGTTGTATTAGTTCCCCCTCTTAAATGTCTTAGATTTGGTAGGCATAATTTGAAAACTCAAAAGTGAAAGGAAACATATTTGTTACCCAGTGGTCTACTTGGCCTATGGACTAGCCACATTAGAGTAATGCATAAATCTTTTAACAACAATAAAAGGAAAGGGTTATGGCTGAGTCAAATTTTAATGTTATTGACAGTGTAATGAAATGTATCTCAATGCTATGGTTTTGGCCTTTTTATTGGTTGAATTAGAGGACCCAGTTGAAAATATTGGGGCCAAGTTGGTAAGGCAAGCTGTGGCAAAGACAAATGATTTAGATGGGGATGGAACCACAACATCTGTTGTTCTTGCACATGTTGGAATATTGAAAAATTCCAAAACAATGAATGGAGAATAAATCTCCCTTCCTCTAACACAGAGAAAATAAAAATTTCTTTGACAGGAGACAGAGTTTCAATACTTTTAAAACAAACTTCTATTCCCTCCAATAACTCAAAAAAAAACTATTACACTTCTTCCTCACTGAGAGGGATTAAAAAATTATGACTTCTACAAAATGCAGTGCATAAAACCAACTCACTGTCTGTTCAAAACAAACATACTCTGTCTCTAAAACACTCTACTGTGTTTTTCACTTTCGCACTACTGTGCATACACACTTAAAAATTTACACTCAATCTTTCACTTTTTACACACTGCTGTGTAATACAAAATTTACGTACTCTCTATAAAAAAAACTACCAAGCTTTTTTGTCCTTCCTATTTTTATATGCCGTAACATATAAAACATATTATAATCAACCCTCTTTTTATAAAAATAAAATTAAAACTAAATTCTATGGCCCCCCTTTCATTTCGCATATGATATATATATAACATATGCTTAAAACATATGTATATATTAAAGCATACATAAAATTAAACTATCAAAACATTAAAGAACCCTTTCCGTCGAACTTCAAAAGTCTGAATAGATTGAATTTCAAACCAAATTTGCGTTCCAAAATGGGATGCTAACGTCTGCCTAATTTGTAACGCGAATTCTCAATCCAATGTGCCTTACAAAAAATTCGGGTCCGGTTTTCAGGTTTTCAGATTCCCTTCAATTTCATGCGATCCAATATTAATGCTCCACATGTCCTCCTTTTGAATTTACAAAAATGGGGGGTAAATTTCTGTTTGTTTAATTTCTGGTTGGTGAATTGCGTTAATGCTGGTTTTTGTGTTTAAATACAATCCTGTACAAAAATATGGCTGTGGCCGTCTACATAAAAATCTTGCAGGAATTTTAAATGTTGAATTAAATTTCTGGATGGCGTGCAAGCAACGTCTAAAAAAAAATGTTATTGCTACATCCGTCCTTCTGCTGCAGCAGTTGAAGTTAAAATTCAACGGCACAGGGTTTAATAAGTGAGGGTGTAAAGGTAACTTTTTGTCGATAGTACTGGATTAAGATCATCTATTCATTTTTGTGGGGTCTTATGGTGTTTTTTTTTTAGTTTTGGGTTGGGCTTATTGAGTCTAAGATAGTTTTTGAGTGAAAAAATTGCTATCAGGTATTAAAAAAATTTGGTTCTTTTGTCAAAATTTATGAGCTTGTTAGGAAATACAAAACCGACAATGGTTGTATCTTAAATTTGTGGAAAATAATTTGAAATGAAACCTTTTTGTTTAGGTTGTTGCAGTAGGTGCAAAACCCGTTGAAATTACTAGGGGCATTGACAAGACAATAAAGGCCCTTGTTTTGGAACTCAAAATTTTGTCAAAGGAGGTAAACGCTTGCCTTTTGAGTAGTCTGGTTTTCATTTTTGCTGATGGTTTGGTGTATCTAATTGAATTATTTGCCTAAGGTATTTTTGGTTGCAAACTCCTTTTCATTTTTCATACAGAATTGGCCTTGTGGAATACATTTGATTGTGTGGTCTTGTTAGATCTACAACATTTGTAGTTGTTTAGTCTTATGGCCGAGGTGCACTTTTATTATGGGAATAGTTGATGCAATATTGTCATTTAATCCTTACTGCAGGGTAGCATGTTGAGAAGTTTCTTGTGAAACATTTGGTATTCAAAATGACACTTGATCCTATACAAGATCATGCACTTGACTTCAAAATTCATATTCAAAGTGTGCCAGACAATTCTTGCAAAATTTCAAATATTTATGTTGTTTTAAACCATTATCTTTTTCATGTATTGGATGTTGAAAATGAGAAAAAGACTTTGGTATGAAACCAACTAGTGAATAATTTCCAACAAAACAACCACTTCCAAGACATGATTTAGAAGTAGAACATATGTACTTATGAAGCATAGAAAGATATCCTTGATGCATTGTCAATGTTTGGCTAGGGTTATTTTTGGAGTAAATAACTCCTTATTCCTAGAATAGTGATCTTCAATACAAGTAAATGCCAGAGAAGAGAGATCATAGTGTGACATAAACCTATTAACAAAAGTGAACAGGGAATGATTATTAATTATGTCATACTAATTTGTCAGTGATTTTGACTATTTGTCTTTAACATGTAAAAATGTTAAATTCCAAACTTACATCATCATGGTTTGGCATCATGAGCTTGACTAATTGTCCACCATGCTCATAATTTCATTGTTGTCTTAATATCTATAAACAATGTTTCAAATAATAATAATAAAGTTCTATAATAAAAATCCAGACCTCCATGCTACTGCTCCTTGTGAGACAAAGTCAAAATTTCATTACACAATCTAACACATAAGAATCTCCTATATCCCGGTGGTATGTATCCAAATTTTTATAATAGTGTCTTCAAGACTTATGTTGAAATTGCCAATAAGATATTTAAGCAATGAAAGATGGAGCTTTCTTCATTTTTGTATATGTAACAGTATTTTATTAATATAAATATTGATGGTTTTTTCTTTCTGAAAATGAAATGTAAAAATAATTTATTGTGGTCAATTGAAAAGTTTTTTTTTTTAATCTTTTCATTATGGAAGGGCGACATAGATATATGCCCTTCTAATTGAAATTCGAACCTACCCTTCAAATTTGATCACTGTGTGGGACCTTAAAAAACAATAAAACTATTCCTCTACACGTTATATAAAACATATAACAAAACCTTTGTCAAAACTTCAAACGAACCCTTTAGCCATGGGTATTTCATCACGAATTGATCATTTTACCATGTACCTTCTTCTAGAGGAATATTCTTCCACTTGATTAGGTACTTCATAATGGTTATATGTCAAAGAGATACGTAATGTTTATCTATAACTTTTTGTGGTTCAAGAATCAACTTTCATTCTTCATCTAATTTTGGAAGTTCTATTTACATTGGCATATTTTTTCCCAAAACCTTTTTTAGGCAAGATACATGAAAACCTTATGAATGCAAGAAGAAGGAAAATATAACTTCTATACCACTTGTGCAGTCCTATGAATAATTATTTAGGGCCATAACATTTTTTTGCTAATTCTTTATTCTTCTTTTTCTTGAATGAAGATTTCTTATAATGCTATAATCTAAAAAATTACCCAATTACCCTCCTCAAATTATCTTTCACTTCAATGTTGTTCCCCTTGTTGTTTTATCATGTTTCATGTCATTTGAAGGTTTTCCATAATAATTTTCAAAGTTTCTTTAGTATTTTCCATATGTGACTCTGTTTCCTATACTTTGGACTTATCTTGCAAAAAGTATGAGATACTAGGAGTTGGATATCCATAAAAGGCCTTAAATGGGGAAATTTTAGTAGATGTATGATAGGTAGTATGATAGTATCATATTACCATTCTTCCTTGAGGAACCCACTTCATCCATTAAGATTTATTTTCTAAAGAGTAACATTGTAGATAACCTTAAAAACATTTGTTAACTATTTTTGTTTGACCATTTGATTGTGTTTGATATGTAGAACTAATGGAAGCTAGTGTTTCTCAACTTATATTAAATAATTATTTCCAAAAGTTTCTTGTTACTATTACTTTAGGAAAACCATGAAGACTATGAATTTATTTCACGGACACTTCTACCACTTGGCTTGTTGTTTATGTACTTTGAGCTATACAAAAAAAATCTACAAAAATTTTCTATATAAATGACCACAAAAATGCAATACTTACCTTTATATTTCAGTAACCCTGTAATAAATTCTATTGATATATCTTCTAGTCTTTGAATATGTATGTGGAATGGTTGAAGTAACCCTAGAGATTTTACTATCTCTCTTTTATTTATTATGCAAACTTGACCTTCTCTTACAAAATTTTGAATATCTTTCTTCATTCCTTCCAAAAATATATTTTTTGATCCTTTGAGATGTTTTAAGGAACCCCGCGTCCTACCATCAGAGAGACATGGGACTCCCTTAATATTTGTTTATTCAAATATGCTTGCGTGCATAAAAATATTCTACATTTGCACCAAAGTGTATCTCTCTTTCACTCCCAATGCTCCATAGAGTTCATCCCATCCTTTATAAATTTTAGTTTTTGTTTAGTACTATTGTCATTTTTCCATTATGGCAAGCTTTTTCTAGCCACCTAGGAATAGAAAATGTAATTGGATATAAATTTGAGGCCTCTTCTATTTTAGAAAGAGCATCATGTACTAAATTTTCCTTACCCTTTTTGCAGATTATCTCAAAATTAAAACTTTGCATTTTTTCTCCTCATTTTTGTTAATCTTCAAATGAAAATCATAGCTTCAAAAAATACTTTATGCTATCATGGTATATCTTGACTTTAAAGTACCTCCCAATGATATACTATCCCCATTTTTTATTGCATGTAATATTGCTTCCATTTATTTTTTATACATAGATTTCACCAAATATTTTATTTGAATTCCTTGCTTTTAAAAGCCATTGATATCCCTTATTGTGTTAATGTTACGTAAATTCCTTGTCCTAATGCCTCACACTCTACTATGAATGTTTTACCAAAAGTAGGTGCAACCGATGTTGGTGTAGAAGACATGGCATCCATTAAAAGAGAGAATGCCAAAGTAGCCTCATCATTCCATATAAATGATATTTTCTTCAAGAGATATGTGAGTGGACTTGAAATGCATGCATAATTCTTAAAAAATGATCAATAATATCATGTAAGTCTAAAAATCTTCTAAGAACCTTGATTTTCTTAGGAATAGGTCATTTTGTAATAGCTTGCATCTTTTGAGGCTCCAACTTCACTCCTTCCTTTAAAACAATATGAACCAAATACTCGAATTCTTATTTCCCAAAAGCACATTTGGATATTTTTACATAAAAATGATTGTTCTCAATAATTTATACAACTTTTCCACATGTTTAGTGTGGTATTCCCATGATTTATTATAAATACGTGTATTATCAAAGAAAACCAACACAAATTTTATAAAATGGGATCAAACAAAATTGTTCTTAAGTCGAGCCCGCCGGACTTCAAACGGCAATAAACCATAATTCAAACCAAATTCATGTTCCAAAATATCCTGTTGACGTCAGGAAATTTTGTGACGCGAAAACCAATTGAATTCTGCCCTAATATTTTTCGGGTGCGAAGTTGGGTTGGCGTACGGAGGGAGATTTGTGACACGAATTTCTTATCAAATTCGCCCTAATCTTTTTCGGGTCCAGATTTCCACTACGCGAGCGGCCCAAACAAAGATCCACTCCAATCAGTTTCTGTCATGTTTCCTCAATCAAATGTTGCCCTATTCCCGAATGCGGGTGCATTCGATGGCGTTTAAGGCGATGGGACATGGATGTGGTGATTTCATATCAATTGCATTAAGCTTTAACGTTGTTCAATTAAGTTCCAAGGTTTTCACATCAAATCGCATTAAGTTTTAACAGTGTTCAAGATCGGACCTCCACTCCTGTTAGCGATTCTGCATGCTCCAATATTATCTGGCCTTCGGCTCTCATTAATGATCAGAGATTAATTATGACGAGCGTCCTTCGATTGCATTGCAGTCAGGTCAATGAAATGGCATTTCGCTATGGTTTTTCAGATGAGCCGGTTGTTGGGTTACACTTCCTACTCACTGTGACGAGAAGGAGAAGTGGCCAGCTGAACTGCTGCTTAGACCTTGCTGCATATTTGCATTTCTCTCAGTCTGGTCCTTGTCTGTCTTCCTTTGTTTCTTGGAATTCTGCTTCTTCGTCTCCTCTTGTGCCCACTGCTGAGACTGCACCCATGCCTCACCTACGTCAAAGGATGCGTTGCCACAGGGGGAGCACTAGAGGTCAACCCCTGCGCACTCCCTCCAGCCCCTCAACCGAGTTGTCTTCCCAGTCCAGTGCTTATCATGCAGGTCGCTATCCAGATACTAGAAGTGGGCGGGGTCGGGTTCTAGGATCTGGCCACCGTATGGGCTCCCCTGCTCCTCATTTCCCCACTGCTTCACCTTCTCCCACGACGCGCACTATGCCTTTTTCCTTTAATTTCTCTCTGAACCACCAACGAATCACAACTTCAATTACTATGGTTTTCCGTGAGGAGGCCCAAATGGAAGAACAATGCACCCGTCTGGCGGGTCTGAGCTCAGAAAAAGTCGGCCAGCATTCGGGCCTTCAGGAGGGGAGCAGTGGCATGACTATGGAGGTAGCACCTAGCGATCCTGGACCTCCGAAGGATGGTGCCGAATTGTCGAGGAGCCAAAGTAGTTTGGTTAATTTGTTTTTCTTGCTTCGCGGCCCACTTAATTGGGTTGCTTTTAGATTATATTATTGTGCTGGACCTCTGTAATATTTTTGAATTCTGTAAACATTCAAGACCGGTGTCCCCATATGAGGGAAATATTCTTTATTTTTTTATTTTTTGATGACAAATTTGTCATGAGTCTAGGCAATTTTTTTGACTTCGGTGTAATTTTATTCCCACTTTTAATAGATTAACTTTACTTAGAAAAAAAAATGTTGCCCTGTTTCTATTTTAAACCTGTTTTTTGAAATACAGAGCCATGTTTATATGATTGTTTATAGTCGAAGCACTACGGGGTGGTTTATCGTATTAATATTTCACGGTCAAATTATGTTCATAACAATTGGAAAAAAAAAATGTTGCCTTGTTTCTATTTTAAACCTGTTTTTTGAAATACAGATCCATGTTTATATGGTCTACGTATTATACTCTTTCTCTGTATATCTACAGGAACCTTTTTGCTATGAACAGGGTGGATGCTGTAGCAGGCTACTAATGGAAACAAGCGAGCCTGAACCTTACATCTCGGATGCAACAGATGGTTACTAATTTTGGAATCAAGCGAGCCTGATCTTACAAGCGAGCCTGGGTTTCTGCAGATGGTTTTTATTTCCGGGAACAAGCGAGCTAGAACATACAATCGACCCTGGGTTTATACATATTTTTGCTCTATCATGGATGCTTTTTGTGTGAGGTGTATATCAACAGTACATGTCTCTGCACATTTCCTGTATCCGCTTTATGATACTATTTTATGTGTTGACAGGTTATCACTCTGCCTTCAAAACTAGCGATGATGGTTTATTGATATGGTCTGATGGTCTTTTTATATTTTGGACATATCACACTCCTCACATGATTAGCGTTTTTATCTGTTCAAGGATTTTGGGTACTTTAATTTGTATTTGGAACAATGGACATCGGTACTCTATCTGTTGCTTTACTATTCTACATACTGCTATTTCACTTTCTTATAGATGCCTCCGGCATATTTGGATGCTTTCTCAGATTGTCGATAATCTCCATGTGGACCGTTACTGGGTTTTATATCAAGTCCCTGTATGTGACATGGGGTATTTTTCTATCACTGTCTGGGGTGGGACTTCCACTTTTCTGGATGGATATTTGGGTTCCAATCTTTAGATGTAAAAATTTAATGACTTCATGGACTGTTTTACTTCATATAATATATTCAAAACAACGTTTTTTCTCTTGTGAAAAAAAAATGATTAATGTTTATCACTCTGCCTTCAAAACTAGCGATGCTGGTCTATGTTGCTGGTTTATTGATATGGTCCGATGGTCTTTTTATATTTTGGACATATCACACTCACATGATTAGCGTTTTTCTCTGTTCAAGGATTTTGGGTACTTTAATTTGTATTTGGAACAATGGACGCCAGTACTCTATCTGTTGTTTTACTATTCTACATACTGCTATTTCACTTTCTTATAGATGCCTCGGGCATATTTGGATGCTTTCTCAGATTTGTCGATAATCTCCATGTGGACCGTTACTGGGTTTTATATCAAGTCCCCGTATGTGACATGGGGTATTTTTCTATCACTGTCTGGGGTGGGACTTCCACTTTTCTGGATGGATATTTGGGTTCCAATCTTCAGATGTGAAAATGTAATGACTTCATGGATTGTTTTACTTCATATAATATATTCAAAACAACTTTTTTTCTCTTGTGAAAAAAAAATGATTAATGTTTATCACTTTGCCTTCAAAACTAGCGATGTTGGTCTTGCCGGTTTATTGATATGGTCTGATGATCTTTTTATATTTTGGACATATCACACTCCTCACATGATTAGCGTTTTTCTCTGTTCAAGGATTTTTGGTACTTTAATTTGTATTTGGAACAATGGACGTCGGTACTCTATCTGTTGTTTTATTATTCTACATACTGCTATTTCACTTTATTATAGATGCCTCGGCATATTTGGATGCTTTCTCAGATTGTCGATAATCTCCATGTGGACCGTTACTGGGTTTTATATCATGTCCCTGTATGTGACATGGGGTATTTTTCTATCATTGTCTGGGGTGGGACTTCCACTTTTCCGGATGGATATTTGGGTTCCAATCTTCAGATGTGAAAATGTAATGACTTCATGGACTGTTTTACTTCATATAATATATTCAAAACAACGTTTTTTCTCTTGTGAAAAAAAAATGATTGTTTATAGTCGAAGCGCTATGGGGTGGTTTATTATATTAATATTTCACAGTCATTGGAACGCCCACAATTCATAACAAATATTGGAGATTTACTATCCTGTTTTAAAGTTTCATTTTTTTTTAAATTGAACCCACTGTTGGTATACCGACGCCTTGTAAGCGTTGGAATTGCGACATCTTAAAAACGTCGGAAGAGCGATAGTATAAAAATGTCAGACGAGCGACATTCAAAACGTCGGACCACATTTCGTCGGAATTGTGACAGCTTACAAACATCGGAAGAGCGACGTTCAAAACGTCAGACCACATTTCGTCGGAATTGCGACAGTTTACAAATTTCGGAAGAGCGACGTCCAAAACGTCGGACCACATTGCGTCGGAATTGTGACAGTTTACAAATGTCAGAAGAGCGACGCTCAAAACGTCGGACCACATTTCGTCGGAATTGCGACAGTTTACAAACGTCGGAAGAGAGACGTTCAAAACGTCGGACAACATTTCGTCGGAAGTGTGACAGTTTACAAACGTCGGAAGAGCGATGCCTGTTTGGAAGCAACAGAAAAACTATCGGTAGTGTGACACTTTTTAGGTGCGTCGGAATTGCGACAGGATGGAAAACCATGTTTTTCCCATCCTCGAACTGTCGCTCTTGCGACGACTATGTGTCGGAATAGCGACGAATTGGCCGTTGGAAATTCTGCCAAATTTTCTAGTGGAAGGTAGAAAACCATGAATGTTAGGTTTAAAGTGATGTAAAGGCAAGATTATACTCCTTATTACATCATTTTTTTGTAGGCTCCAACCTACAAGAGGTTGCTACCTCAGAGGAAGCTCCAACTCCCACAATTTTTATGCATGTGACAACCCACAGGAGGCTCCTACCTCAATAGGGTACAACATGTTATTTTTCAAACTGAAACATATAAGAGAACAAAAATTTCTTAGTCACAACATCAAGTTACAAATGTTGGTTACCTCATAGACTATTATGTTGTCATTTATTGTTGAACTACTTCTTCTCTTCCACTCTCTTTTTCTCTTATGTTGTTTCCCATCAACTTCCTTGTTCAGATTCCTTCTCTTCCAAAAATACTCTTTTTCAATTCCACATTATTCATTTAATAAGCAAGCCCCCTTGGCTATTTGCATTCCTTGTGGAATACGAATTACCCTCCCTTAAACTTCCAAAATTGCTCACTTGTTTCATTTTTCAATTTTGAAAAATATTTTTATTGTAAAATGATGTTGTAACATCTCAATCAATAATAATAACAAGAAAAAAATTCGGATTTGTATTATCTACATTTTCTGTTTAATGAAATATATGTACTTTAACTTGTGTCTTAATATATTACGTCCCACTTGAAAAAATGTAGCCTTCATATTGATTAGCATAGCATTTTCACTTCACATCACTTTCGGTCTTTTACAATAAGAACATTCAACATAAATTATTGTCATTAAGGTTAATGACATCAATGCCAATATTTCCAACAATATCCCCCTTTTGCATTGATGGAAACAAATTTTTCCTCCCCCTTTCATTCTGAGAAGTGTCTTCCTTCCTCTGATTACCTCCCCCTTTCACATCAATGGCGAGGGGGTTACAAATGTCTTGTAGAAAAAAAATCCTCGGTGTTTTTTTCATGATTGCATTAGTGCTTTATAACCTGCAATTCCTTGTTCTGTATAAACAATGTTCACACTATCATTAAATAAATGCCTCTTCATATGGCTTGTTGGGGATGCTCCAGATTGAATTAATTTTTTTTTTTTGAATACTTCTCTATATCTCACATAAATGTTTCTTCAAATTGTATTAAAATTACAGGAACATTGTAGAACATTGTTGTGAGAAAACTTGCTAAAATATTGCAAGAAAGTTGTCAGGAGAACACTTTGTAAGGAATTATAATTACATGTATATAAAAAATAGGTTCCAAATAATAATAAAAAACTGTGAGAAGATATGAACACTGTAATGAAGAGTGAATTAAAAGAATTAAATAAACTTATAAGTTTCTTGGCTTCATTCAATTTTTGAACAGTTTTCATAAAACTTCATGAATTTCATAATCATGTTCTGCTGGGATGGATAACATGCCAACTTCTGTGCAAAAATTTTGAAGGTTTGCTGCATTGAATCCCTCATCAAGCTTCACTACAGTTTCATAATATATGTCTTAATGTTTTTCTATTTTATTGTTATTACAACAATATAATATTCTCTACCATGTCTTCAAGTCACAGTCATATGCCAAAGTCTCTTATTGTCACATAAAATTATTGCCATAATGTTATTCCATTTAGAATGTTGGCACATAGGGTTACTACTTCATACTTCCATATGTATTAGTCATTCACTTTGAAAAGAAAAACATATTCCAAACAAAATCCTAATTGAACTTTTACCACTACAAGGAGGTGATGAGGCAACACAATCTTAACAACAACAACTGACGGTAAAAATAATACCCTTGTATACTTATGCCACCAATGGTTTATCACCAGGAAAAAGAGAAATGAATCATACTTCATGAATCAATTCTACAACGTAACATGTGTTGAGTAACTGCAATAGTTTAAGGATGTTTATTTTCACAGTTCGAGGTTCAACTTCAATCTTGAAATCAAATTTTAGAGCAGCATATCAAATAGATTCATATATTTCCATGGTCACCAATGCCAAATATTTGTATTAATATATACTACAAGTGGCTTAATGATCTCATGCATATGCAACAATGACAATATCCAACATCGATACAATTGGACACCTGCTTTCAATTTCCAAATTTTTCAGGGCAAATGAATCGTGAATCCATGGACTCATGGATATATAGCCTATCCACATATTTTAAGACGTGTTCTGATTTGGAGCAGGAAGCTAAACATCATATTGCAAGTCTGTAATTGGAGGGAATTTCTCAGGGATGTTGGGACACTCAATTGGAACATTCGTCACCAGTGATCAAGTTGGGTATAACAGAGGATTTGGATTCTCCACCTATTGATTCTCAGGATGCTTTATGCCAAGCACCGCATAATAGATTTGATCCTTTAAGGTAACAATAGAATCTTCTTGTGCCAAATCCAGAATATGTATTAGCATTCATCGAACCTCTGGAGCTTCGTAGAGGCATATTACCGAAAAAAACTTGAGGATGCATACACACAAAATAAAAAATATATGCTTGGAGAGTAGAATACACTCACAATAATTCCCAAAGATCAGAGATGATTTTGAATAAAACTGTCACTAGTCTTACTTATTTATAGGAAGTAATGATACATAACCCTTAGGGTTGATTATAATTTTTTTTCATTTCAAACAATAGTCAACGGAGACAAAACATTAGAGGAAATTTCATCCTAAAAGTTCCCATGAAATTTTCATGTAATTTCCATGTCATAATATGTAAACCAATCAAAATCCTTTAAATTTAAAAAGAGGTACATGTAAATATTCTGGAGGTAAAAGCCTAAAAAACTACTTTTTTTAATTGTATTTTTAGCTTATCTCCTTACGTGTTTATAAAAACTTCATATGTAGACACTCAATGGATGCGGAATTAAATTCTACACCCAACGAGTACCCATTATGCATACTTTTGAGAAGACCCACATTGATAAAAATTGCAGATACATTAAAAAAATGTGTTTAACATGTTTTTTTAATGTATCTGCAATTCTTATCAATGCGGGTATTCTCAAAAGTATGAATAATGGGTACTCATTGGGTGTGGAATTTAATTCCACATTCAATGAGTGTCTACACATGAAATTTGAGTAAACCTATAAGGATTTAATTTAAAAATACAATTTAAAAAAAGTATTTTTATTGTTTTCACTCAAAAATCTATAACTATTATTTAATTATTTAATTATTTTTCCTTAGGAGGCAAATTTTAGGCTGAAATTTCCTCTAATGAGCACTCTTTAATAAACCTTGGAACTTTCTTGATAGGTCCTAACCTTCTAGTATGTATGCTCCATGAAAATAAGGTGAATAAATCAAACATGTGGACACATGATTCGACAGATAATAGAGGAGAATTTTCAAGAAGGAAACTTTGAGTATTCTCAATAGAATCCTCCACCTGAGATTGTACAAGGGCCGCTCTGGCAGCCATTGTCTATGTGATAGGAGATCATTCCATAGTGCATATACTTGCTGCAACGCATACCATTAGCACAACCACAATTCTGAGCATTAACATTGATGCCCACCGAGACCAGCATTAGCACCAGAGCCATTACCAACGAAGCACCACAACTACTCCCCATCACTAATAATTTTCTCTAAGAATCTCACCCTCAATCTCAATGTTTGAACTTCTCAATTGAATTCCTCTCTCTTTATAGAGAAATCCCAACACAATCTATAAGTAAACAACAAACGAGAAAAAATGTGGGTCAGATAAGGTTGTATCCCCCCATATTTTGATTTTGAAGTATAGTGAGCAAGTACCCATGCATGTTTCCTATCATAAAGGTCCATTCCATTTGGTATTGGTACGAGCTGACTTGGAAAATGCAAAATAACATCGACTCATAGCGCACAATAGAGCCTCCCATGGTTTATAAAAATTGTGCTTACTGGGATGGTGGAAATTACAGACGTGAATTGGAAATGAATGGTGAGGAAGTTATTGAATTGAACGATGTGAATTGCACTATACACTTGATATTGGAAGGCATTAGACATACCACTCCACCATATGCATTGTTCAGTTCCTGGTTGGTGCACCGAACATGACCATAGGTAGAGAAACACCCTCTATCTAAAGCTGGAATATCTCAAAGATCCTGAATGTATTAGTTGTCTACGTTAGGGTTCCTTGCTCATGACTAGGTAGTGTCACGTTCTATTGGCTATCACACTACAGATAATAGGTACCACTATTTTGAAAACAATACACCACATACCTCTCTGCTATAAACATACCACTCTTCCATATGAGTTGATTTGCTCTTGGTTGGTGCACCAAACATGAACAAGGGAAAAGAAATGTCCTTTTACTGAAGTTGGAATATATCAGAGATGTTGAATGGATTGGTTTTCTACACTAGGTTTCCTTCCTCATGGTTGGGTAGTGTCGTGTTCTACTGGTTGCCATACTGCAAATAGTCGATATCTGTAATATCCCAAAATCGAATAATGCATTGATACACAAACACAATATTTTTAACGCATAAAATGTACATGTAAAGATTGAACAATCATAGAATATACCGAATATGTGAGCCTTTTATTATCATTGGATATGGATAAACAGTACAACAGTGCTTAAACAGATGCACTCAAGCCAAATACATAGGCTAGAATGACCTTGGAAACATGCCAAAGTAGGCACTGTGTAATTGCAGAGCTTATAGAAGCAATACTGTGTTGTTCCTTCCATAGATAATGTACATATGGCTACTGGCTAAAAGGAAAATGTGGATATACGAAAATATGGAGCTCTGATGATGCCAAGATTCAAGATCTGGGCTCTATGATGGCAACCCAAGATAACCCAAAAAGGATTTCCCAGATCTATCAATATAAGAAAATTACCCTCTTAGGGTTTCACTATAAAACTACTGGGTATGTATATCTAAAGTTGGATCTGACAAATATATGGCTGCAATATGTCACAAGATCAGATCTAAGCTTGAAGGGCCGATCCCTTCACTAGATTCTCGAGCTAGAAGCTTAAGATATAGCTCCTCAATCGTCCTCTAAATATTGCATATGCTACTGCACAAATGCTACCAAAAACTGTGCTGTCAAGGATGGAGGCTCTCTAGCATGCTACCAAAATATGAAAATTAGATCATGAATGATGGAAATAATGAATAGAATGTCAGGGAATGGTCCTCCACTGGATTACTAGTTGAAATGATAGAAAATTCCCTTCTCCCTTGGATCTATAGGAATGGACTACACAATCCTTGATGGGATTGTTGCTGATAGGAGGTGAATAATGTTTGGCATGATGCCAGATCTGAAATGAAGGTTCAGGAATTATGATCTTGAAGTGCAAGGTGATAGGAAAAATCCTTCACCGGCTCTCCAGCTGAAATACTGAAGACAACCTCCTCCTCCCAAACTGATCTTCATAAATGTGTAATTCCTGAAGGTATATGTACTGTAGAGAGTGGAAATAGTGTGGCACCAATTCATGATGATGAATAGTAGCTCAGAATACCTTCCCAGAGTAGGCACTCAAAGTCCCCCATGGGTAAGGGTGGGATTCCCACTTGGGAACACCCTGTGCTAAACAACACTATAGACTTAGCCAAACAGCATAAGAGTGCATGGAATGTCAAATGAAAATTCCAGATCTAAACAGATCTCAAATCAGTAATACCAAGATTGCCTTCCATTCTACCTTCATCTTCATTATATACAAAGTGAGCCTTCCCAAGCCCTGGCCCACCTTTAAACTACGTTGTACATGTGGATATAAGTCTCCATGATTTACTGCATTGTCTCTCCAAGTCCTCCATCATGTCTACATGCAATGTGCACCCCTTTCCATCATGTGTGCATTGAATGCACTACTTCCTCCAACACTTCATCATTAATGCTCTATGATCTTACATTAGATTCCCTCCATGATCTCAGTTGACTACTTCAACCTCCATGATCTATCCCTTTAATGAGACATGATCTCCACTCCTTTCACATTAGTAGCTACTCCACTACTCCATTATGTAGATCTATGTTTACTTAATCCACATTCACACATCAAAAAGTGGATCTTATTCATCATTGAGGATTCTGGGTCCCTCCACCATTTTATTTACTTAATTAGTTAAGTTCATTAAGAACTTTAATATTCCAAATAACATGTGAAAAATTTGGAATATTATAGTCCTCCCCGGTTAAATGTTTCTTTTCCTCAAGAAAATGCAAAAGTAGAGATGCAAAGCCATCTATTCCCCTCCAAATGGCATCCACATAAGGAAGGCATCCTCCATCTGTTGTAATGTGTTATGCATGTTTGGTTCCAAGGTTGTCTCTCAAGAATGCATAGAATGACCTCCAACTATGTAGTTAGATGTCCTTCATTCTCCAAGAAGTACCAAGTGACAACCATAAGCTGCCCAACATCATCATCAATACATTAGATACATAAAATAAAGTGGTTCTCCCCATAAAGGAAAATCCCCATCTCACAAAACATCTCTTCATCCCATGCTTTATGAAGTAGATTGAGCATTGGCATGCCCTCATCCTTAGCCATGTTGGCCTTGTTGGATCCAAGCATCATTCCAACATTATGCAAAAGAATAAATAGAGACATATGTGTAGACAAATATGTCAAACCATATTCTCCCAATAGTAACCACCAAAGTAAGGCTTCTTGTTTCCATCCTCGATCTTCATCATGAAATATGGTTAAGCCAAACTCTCCCAAAAGCAACCATAGCAACAAGATATATTTTTGCCTCTTTACCTTCTCATGTGCATCATGGAGTATAAACATATTGATAGACATGTGGAATGTAAAATCAGCCCAATACAAGAAAACACCATCATTACACATCATGAGAGTGCCATGCCAAGTTCTACACAATACAAAACACATAGACATAGGATATGTCATGTGATGGCCAAACTCTCTCAGCAATAACCAAACTAACCATGAATTTTTATTTTGTATTCTTTCAGTGATGTACAAGGCATGAATCAGAGAAATATGATCCATTGGGTGGTAATCATACTCACCCAAGAGCAGCCAGCGTAGCCATGCCTCCTTCTTCATTATATGAGTGTTATTTAAGGCATGGATCAAATAAATAGGAGCCTTTGGGTAGTAACCAAACTCACCCAAGAGAAACCAGCGTAACCAAGCTTCTTGCTGGCCCATGTCATATATTTTCAAGTAGTCATGCAACCCCTTGCTTATCATTCTCACCCACTCCTCCCAATGTGGATGATGAATGATGTTTTGCATAAACATGGTATCCTCCCATTTTAGGATACCATCCTCCTCAAACTAATGAATAACTTTTCACTCCATGATATGTTTAAGTGCACCTCCCATGAGATCTCTCCATGAGATCTTCTTCTCATCAATGGCCCTAGAAAACCAATAAGGTTATGTTTCTAATGTAGGTAGAAGTTTATCTTTGAGCTGTGAGATGCTCATTGAGAAAGAGTCATATTGAAAGGGGAAAATATTTCCCATCTCAAGATGTCTACCATCTATCATCTTCTTATCCATTGCTTCATGAATGAAGTTTCCATTTTATTGCTCCCATAAGGAATGGGTCCTCTTCTTCTCACTGCTGCTCATTAACAACACTGTAGATCTACAAGGTGATACATGTGTTGTCTCAAAGAAAGGCACAATGTTGAACTCATAGCCAACCATTGTACATAGGATCATACTCATCCCATTTTCCGAAACTCTACTCTTCAACTCAAAGGGTTGAATGTAGTTCATCAATGAAAAACTAGGATGGCTATTCATATCTTCCTTGATTAGGTCAAGGGTCCTTTGAGTAATGATATGATTCTACCTCAAATCAGCATGTTTTTCTAATCCTTGGTTATGCAATAACCGTGATGGCATGTCCTCATAAGTTTCAATAATAGGTACTGGAACAATATGATATGAAAGTGGATGCATACCTTGGATTAACTGATGTGTGGGAACCTCTTAAAAGAACACATTAGTTCCTCCAACTAGGACAACGGTCTCTGCAACTGCTGGTAAGAGTGATGGTTGCTCTTCTATCAATGTACCAGTGCTCGAATCTACCTCATCTTCCTCATGCATCTCCTAAATCATGCATGGGACTCTATATGTCAAGAGCTTAAGACTATCTTGCAAAGATGAAAGTGTCTCTCCTCCAGATACAAGTACTTCTCTAGCTAGTAGTGAATGTAGTGACTCTTTGTCTAGAGTGACAAGAATGACATCCTCCTTTGATTTCTTAGGAAATGTCTCTTTGTGATATATCTCTGGTTTTATCATATAAAACTTATTTCTCAACTTGTGAAAAAAATCTGAATATTTAGTCACTTTTGCATTCTCCATGTGACCAAACCACTAATCATTGGCTTCACCATGAATATGAAGTGCTACAATCTAGATAGCCTCTTTTTTAGCTACAAAATTTAGCCTGAAAAATACATCTAACTCTTTCCTCCAAGCCTTTACAGTGCTTGAGGAATGTCCATCAAATGTAGGAAAATAGAATCTATTGTGCCTCTTCCTTCTGTTGCTATTATAGGATCTTATTTCTTCTTTTCAGTTTGAAGAATTGTTGGAGAGTTACATTCTCCTTGAATGCTCTAGACTGTGCTTTGTACTCTTCAAGATGTATACTGAAAGTCTCATGAGTCTCAGGTTCCATGTTTCTTCTTTCTTCATTTCTATATCATTCACCTTCTTCAAAGAAAGTGGGCATAGTGGATTTTTGAAGAGATCTATGATTCTCCGGTCTTCTTTGCTTCTGATAAGAAGTACTGGGACCTTATTCATCCTGAAACCTTCTTGAGGTTTCTCTTTGCCTTTATTTCTTCATTTCATTGATCTCCTTGGAGAGATCCTTCATAGTTCTAAAGAAATATGCAGCAAAACTTAATCCCTCAATTATAGTAGATCTCTACTATCTTCTTTCATATGTTGTCAATAATTTCCGCAAGCTGAGGCAAATATCATGCTTTAATACCACAGTAATATCCCAAAATGGAATAGTGCATTGATACACAAACACAATATTTGTAACACAGAAAATGTATATGTAAATATTGAACAATCATAGAATATGCATAATAGGTGAGCCTTTTATTATCATTGGAGATTGATAAACAATACAACAGTGCTCAAATAGATTCACTCAAGCCAAATACATAGGCTAGAATGACCCTGAAAACATGCCAAAGTAGGCACTACGTAACTAGAGAGCTGCTAGAAGAAATATTGTGTTGTTCCTTCAGCAGGTAATGTACATATGGCTACTACCTGAAAGGAAAATGTAGATCTATGTAAATATGGAGCTCTGATGATGCCAAGATTCAAGATCTAGGCTCTATGATTCCAACCCAAGATAACCCAGAAAGGATTTCATAGATCTGTTAATATAAGAAAATCACCCTCTTACGGTTTCACTATACAACTGTTGGGTATGTAGATCTGAAGCTAGATCTAACAAATATATGGCTACAATATGTCACAAGATCATATCTAAGCTTTAAGGGTTGATCCCTTCACTATATCCTCGAGCTAGAATCTCAAGGTCTATCTCCTCAATCCTCCTCTGAAGATTGTAGCTGTTACTACACAACTGCTACCAAAAACTGTGTTGTGAAGGATGTAGGCTCTCTAGCGTGCTGCTAAAATATGAAAATAAGCTCATGAATGATGGAAATAATGAATACAATGAGAAGGAATGGTCCTCCACTAGATTACTAGCTTAAATTCTAGCAACTTCCCTTCTCCCTTGGATCTACATGAATGGACTGCGCAATCCTTGATGGGACTGTTGCTTATAGGAGGTGAATAATATTTGGCTTAATGCTAGATATGAAATGAAGCTCTGAGAATTATGATATTTAAGTGCAAGGTGATAGGAAAAATCCTTCACCAGTTCTCTAGCTGAAATACTGAAGACGACCTCCTCCTCCCAAACTGATCTTTAGAAATGCATAATTACTGAAGGTATATGTTCTGTAGAGAGTGGAAATAGTGTGGCACTAATGCTTGATGATGAATAGAAACTCAGAATACCTTCCAAGAGTAGGCACTCGAAGTCCCCCGCGGGTAAGGGTGGGATTCCCACTTGGGAACACCCTCTGCTAAACAACATTGCGGACTTAGCTAAACATCATAAGAGTGCATGAAATGTCAAATGACAATTCCAGATCTAAATAGATCTCAAATCAATAATACCAAGACTGCCTTCCATTCTGTCTTCATCTTCCTTATATATAAAGTGAGCCTTCCCAAGCCCTAGCCCACCTCTAAACTATGATGTACATCAGTGGACATAAGTCTCCATGATTGACTGTGTTGTCTCTCCAGGTCCTCCATCATGTCTACATGCAATTTGCACCCCTTTCCATCATGTGTGCATTGAATGAACTGCTTCCTCCATCACTTCATCATGAATGCTCCATAATATTACATTAGATTCCCTCCATGATATCAGTTGACTGCTTCAACCTCCATCATCTATCCCATTAATGAGACATGATATCCACTCCTTTCACATTAGTAGCTGCTCCACTACTCCATTATGTAGATATATGTTTACTTAATCCACATTCACACATCAAAAAGTGGATCTTATTCATAATTGAGTATTATGGATCCCTCCACCCTTTTATTTACTTAATTAGTTAAGTTTATTAATAACTTTAATATTCCAAATAATATGTGAAAATTTTGGAATATTACAATATCACCACTTTGACATACCACAATATTGCAAATAACGCACGATACCTAACCTTTCGACCTTCCAACAATGCACGAATATCACTGCACCACTGCACCATTATATTATTCCATGATATTGCCAATAACATAGGATACTTTCCTTCTTTCGACCTGAACTTTCTATTAGTGTAGGAATTCACCACCTCTTCCTCTTTTTGTGAACCCTTTATTCTTTTGCAAGTGGCAACATATTTTGGGGTTTGAGAAGGATTTTGGAGAGGATCAAATAGATGTATCAACTTCAACACCCTTGCTCTTTTCAACACAAGCTTTGTCCACCAACTCCCTTCATCCTTCAACACAAGCTTCATCCACTCTTTCTCTCTTACAAGTGTTGAAGCTTCTTTTGTCTTATGATGCCACGATTTAGAGTATTTGACTATCCAATACTTCCTTCAAATAGTGATATCATTATTTATTTAATTTATTCACTATCAAATCATATTGTTGATTCACAATTTATGTGCTAGACAAGGCTTGTTTTCGAACCCATTTTAATTTAATTACAAAGAAACTTCATATTTTAGGAATCCATTATTTATCCTTTTCTAGATGGATATATTGTGCATAGAATGACTCAACATTTCCATATATAGTTTCATATATGTCATTTTACTCTTAGTTTTGTAAATTTGATGATGAATTGATTCTTCGTTTAAGCTTTTAGGTGTAGGAATTTTTTCGTCTTGAACCTTACTCACATAACATAGATATCACTCAATTGTATTTCAATGTGATATTGAAGCTGAAGGATTTGGGAAAATCCTAGTGATTCAATAAAATATAGCCCATTATCTTATTCATATGATGGCTTTCTAATTTCAAAGGCATTTCCTTGATTTTCTCCAGTGGTAGTTGTTGCAAGTTTAACAGGAATGATCCTTTGCAGCAGTTTTCAATTGATCATTTAATGAGTTGAATTCCTTCATATTTCAACTAATGAGGTTTAGATGTTGATATCATGATCCTTCATGATGAAGATTTCTTGCAAACTCGTCACAAAAATTTATACAATATGCTCCTCTTGGCTTGATGGTGGCATGCATGGTTGAATATTTCTCAGACTTTGAATGTAGCATTGAAACTTAATTACTTGATGTATTTTCGATTGAAAGAGCCATTTTACTTCCATAGTTGTCTCTTTACTTCTGGTTGCATATTTCACTAGAATATAATTTTCTCCTCTAGTTGATGGAAGTTCTTTTCTTTTTCTTTCATGTAAATATATTAGAATATATCTCGGGCTTCCATAGAGAAATTGTCATTTATTTCATGAATGTATATCAATGCATTCCATTTAAACAATATGAGAATGAAGGATTTTGAGAGAATTTTAATAATGCTAACACAATTTATCTATTTATTTACATGCGTATAGACAAGATATATATACATGTACATATTTCTATAAAATCTTTCATTAAATATCTCTACACCTGATAGATGTTGCTTGCATTCATGATGAAGAGGACTTGATCTCATGCTTTCATGGTGTCTTTTTTATTGTTTCTTCTTATATGCTTCAAATTATTGAAAAATTCATATGCTAATTTTTTCTCTTCTTTTCTTCTTTCAACTCTTGTAGTCTCTCCCTTAGTTGTGCAATCAATTCCACATTTTAGATTCTCCTTTTGAAGTTATATTAGTGAGCATCATATGTAAACATTATCCTTAGCATGTTTCTCAGATAGTCAAATGGTTCTCTAGAAAGAGGCTTTGTGAATATGTATGTTATATGTTATTTTGTGGGTATGTATTCCATCTTCATTGTCTGCTTAGCTATTTTTTCTCTGAGGAAGTGGTATTTTATAGGGATGTTCTTAGTCTTTAAATGGAGCAAAACATTTTTCAACATGATTATTTCACTTATATTGTCGCATTTGATAGAAATAGGCTCACTAAAGTTTACCTTCATGTCCTGAAGTGTTTGTTTCATCCACAACACCTATGTGCTACAAGCTGCAGTTTCTATGTATTCCGCTTCTATCGTAGATAGAGAAAATAATGTTTATTTATTGCTTAGACATGCTTCCAAACACTCTCCTAGATAGAATGCACCACCACTTGTACTTTTTATTTCATCCACTCAACTGGCCCAATATGCATTTGTATATGTTGTTAGTGTAAAGTCCTTACCTCTGAGATACCATATTCCATAGTCTGTAGTTCCGTTCAAGTACCTTAATATCCTATTTGTTGCTAACAAGTAGCTTTTTTTGGGTTTTTATTGATATCTTGCTATTAATCCAACTTCCAACATTATATTTGTTCTAGAAGATGATAGGTATAACAGAATTCCTATCATAGACCTGTAAATTTGTTGATCTACATCCGGTGACTCATCATCTGCACATAGCTTGCATCCACTAGTCATGGGGGTTGAGACACGTTTACATTACTCCATTTGTAACCTTTTTAGCACATGTCTTAGATATTTCTCTTGAGAATGAATATTCCTTTGGCCTTCTATAGGATTTAAAGTCCTAAGTAGAAGGTAATCTCTCCAATCATTGGCATCTCGAAATCCAACTTCATCTATTGAGAAAATCCTTTTACTAGACCATCTTTATTGCTGCCAAACATGATATCATATACATATACAACCACAATTAATAATATACCTTGTTTCTAAAGGTATATCATATCATATACCTTGTTTCTAAAGGTACTTGTACAAGCTAGAATACCATGTTCGTGGTGCTTGTTTAAGACCATGCAATGCTTTCTTTAACCTGAAAACATATTTACGCTTATTTGATAATGCAAAACCTTCCAGTAGTTCCATGTAAACTTCCTCCTCTAGATCACCATTTATAATGCCAGACTTCACATCCATTTGGTACACCTTGAAATCATGTGGCATGCAAAGGCCAAAAACATCCTTATTGCCTCCATTCTCGTGACTGGTGAAAAATTTTCTTCATAATCAAGACCTTCTACTTGTGAGTACCCCTTACACACTAGTCTGGATTTATTTCTAACCACTTGACCCTATTCATTCATCTTATTTTTTAATACCCTTTTTTTTCCAATGACATTCTTTCCAACCCATCTTGGTGTTAGTTCCCAATTTTTTTTTTCTCAATTTGGTCTAACTCTTCGTTCATATAATCTATCCAATTCTTGTATTTAATTTCCTCATCAAATTTATTTGGATCTGTTTGTGACAACATGGCTAAACGAACTTCTTGAAATTTTTCTACTAGTTGTCTTCTTGTTTGAACTCCTTCACTTTTGTCTCCAATAATTTGATTTTCAGGATGATTCTTTTGAGTGTACCTTGAGGGTCCTTTTGAGTGCGCCTATGTATCTTCTGATGTTTCATATTTCCCTTCACTTTCTTCATTGTCATAATAGTGATGATCTGGAGGATTAATAAATCATATGATTTTGTTTTTATCTAGTAATTATTCATCATACCTTACATCGATGCATTCCACAATATTATGAAACCTATTATTATAGCACCTATATCCTTTACTTTTTGATGAATGTCCCAAAAATATTCCTTCGTCAGATTGAGCATCATATTTTCCTAGTTTCCATCATTATTTTTTATAAATCATTTACTACCGAAAACTTTAAAATTCTTGATTAATGATGGTTTCTTGTGCCACAATTCATATGGTGTCTTATCACAATTTGGTATGAGATGTGCCTTATTGAGTATATGCACTGATGTATGCACCACTTCTACCCAATAGGTTTGATATATGTTTCTTCTTGCATCATAGCTCGGGCTATTTGCTAAAAAAACCCATTTTGTCTCTCAGCAACTCCATTATGTTGTGGTGTGTATGCAATGGTATAGTATTGTTTTATCCCAAATTCATTACACAGGTCTGTAAACTCTTCTGATGTAAATTCACCTCCTCTATTTGATCTTATGCACTTTATTTTGCACCTTGTTTGGTTTTTTGCCAGTGCCTTGAATATTTTTAACTTTTTGAATGCTTCTGGCTTGTTTATGAGAAATTCGACCCATTTCATTATCGAATAGTCATCAATTATTAACATGAAGTATTTTTACCCTCCTGGTACATTTGTTCTAGAAGGCCCACACAGATCCATGTGAACTATATTTAAGGGCTTATTGCTTGATAATTTATCTTTGAATTTCAATGATGTTCAATTTTGTTTACCCATTTGGAAATACCTACATATAGTGTTTTTAGGCTACTTTATCTTTGGTAGATCTCTAACTGCTTTCTTCTTTCTTATTTTGATAATGGGATCAAAGTTGAGATGCCCCAATCTCCTATGTCATAGCCAGGATTCATCAAGTTTTTTGATGTAGCATTCTTCACTCTATTCTTTCAAGATATATACATTACTCTCTGTTTGAACTCCTTTAACCATAGTCTTTCCTGTATAAATTAACCTGGCTTCACAATCTTGAGCTCTAAAGAGAACCTCACAACCTTTGTCACACATCTGACTTACACTCAACAAATTGTGTTTTAGACCATCTACAAACAATACATCCTGAGCCTTTCCTCTTCCATTATTCATACTAACAATACCTTTTCCTTTAATTTTCCCTTCTTTATCATTGTCGAATGTGAAATTTCCATATTTATTTTCATCCAAAGATACAAACTTGTTTATGTCTCTGGTCATATGTTGAGAGAAGTCATTGTCCACATACCATTTTTTGGTTTGATCTTGAGCATATAGAACTAGAACACACTTATCAATTCTCTCTTCTTCCTTCTTCTTTCTCCATTGCATGCAACCATCTCTTCTATGATTATTCTTAGATGAAAATTTATTGTCCTTAACCTGAGATTCATATGACTTGTGTCCAAAATTTTGACAATAGAAACATTCAAAAGGAGCATATACACATGTGAATACATTATTATCCTCACTTATTTTTGAATTTCCAAAATAAAATCTTCAGACATAAGCTCTACAGTCTATGGCTTTATGTCCAAAATTTTTATAGCAGTAGCAGCACCCATAGAATAAATATATGTACCTCGTAGTGTATGTCGTTTGTGGATATAACCATTTAGACATTTGAAAAAAAATTCTTTTGAAGAAGTATGGTCTATGCTCGTGTGTTGTTTGATTTCTCACTCCTTTTGTCTACTATTTTTTTTCGGTAGTGTTTCTTTGCAGTTTTTCATTTGATGTTGAAGTGTGGCCCAAATATTTGTTCTCAAATTGATGAGAGCTATCATTGTCTCCCATGACAACTTTTACAAAAGTAATGTCCTTTTATCCTCTTCCTTAGGCTCACTAGATTCTCATTCATAGCCTAACCCAATATTTACAAGTGGAGACCTTTGAGAATTCAATATCTCATTCAATTGTTCAGAACCATTTATCTATTGAATGTCAATGGTTAATTTAGTTTGAACCTTTTCTAGTTTCTTCTTCAGACTCACCACCTCTTCTTCCAATCTTTCGCACTCCTGATTTTTCTCTTTTACTTGTTGCATGAAAATATCTTCCGCCTTATTTTATTCTTCAAGTCCAACTTTCAACTTAATAATTTCTTATGAATTTTATTCTTCTTTTACATATTTCAGTAGAATCTTTGTATGTTTTATATTCTTGAGTTTAAGCCTTTTATTTCATCCAAGGCATTGATCAACTCCCCCTCAAGATTTACCTCACCTTCTTCTTCTTCTTCACATTCCAGGAAATATTTTTCAAGATCTTCCAAGGCCATCAAAATGAATTCAGTGGTGTTACCTTCACTAGAGGATTCATTGGAGCTTTCATATGCACTGATATCTGGTTGAGAATAAAAAAAAAATCTATTAAACTTTTTCTCTTTCTGCATTTTATTGGATTTGTTCTTATCTTTCCCTTTTGGCTGATTTTATGCTTTCTCATGGGGACATTTTGAGGCATAATGCCTAACTCTTCCACAATTAAATCACTTAAATTGAATTTTCCCTTTATACTTACATGTGCCTTTCTTCAATCTTCTAAAAAAATTTCTTCTTCTTCATCATAACCTGGGCATGAACATTCATTTTCTTCTATGCACTTGTTTGCCTTGAAGGCTACCTCCCTAGTGATTGACTCCCTTTTGGAATTCTCATCTCATATGTTGTCAAGGACCCAAGTAATTGGTCCCTGTTCAAAATCTCAAAGTCTATTGTCTCTTCTATAGTTTAAACCTTAGGATTTAATTTAGATGGTAACTTACCTCAATATTTTATGAACTATTACACTTTCTTTGACTGCTTCCCATAGACCTATCAAGATATTCATGAATTCAGTAACTCTTAAGAATAATTTAGATGTATATTCACCTTCATTCATTTTTAATGTCTCAAATTGCATTCTATATACTTGAAATTTGGACATATTTACCTTTTTACCTCCTTCATGAATATTTTCTAATTTATCCTAGATTTATTTGGTTGTCTGGCAATGTATTACTTTGATAAATTCAGACTCACATAGACCATGCAGGAGTGCATTTATAGCTTGTGCATTAGCTATGAAATCTAGTTTGGCATCTTTGTCACTAGTCCCTTCCTTTGGTTCTTCATACCGTACCATCACCGCAACCCAAACTTCTATTCCAAGAGACATTAAGTATGTCTTCATTCTAAATTTCCAGAAAGCCTATTTTATACCAATAAATAATGGGGCTTTATTTGTTGAGAATCCTTCTTGACTAGACATTTTGCTGACTTAGGACCTCCTTCCAGTTGTTAGACTATTACAGAAGGAAATTGGCTCTAATACTAATTTATATTTAAGATTGGAAATTACTTAGAGGGGGGTGAATCAGTAACTTAGTATTCTTTTATTTTTCTTATATTTACTTTATTATGCAACTAATGGTTCATGTTCATGTTCTATTGAATTATTTTTGTAGGTGCCAAGAAGATAAATTTTCATATTACTTATCAAGTGTTCAATATCATTCACATAGCATTCAGAAACAACATAGGAAGACAAAAGATATATGTGGAAACCCCGAAGGGAGAAAAAATTGATTTTTAAGCTGAAATTGATGTGAATTCAAGTTTCTACTCCTTATTACATCATATTTTTGTAGGCTCCAACCTACAAGAGGTTACTACCTCAATGGAAGCTCCAACTCCCACAAGTTTTCTGCAGGCCACACCCCACAGGAGGCTCCTACCTCAATAGGGTACAACATGTTATTTTTCAAACTGAAACATATAAGAGAACAGAAATTTCTCAGTCACAACATCAAGTTACAAATGTTGGTTACCTCATATACAATTCTACTATCACATTTATTTTTGAACTACTTATTCTCTTCCACTCTCTCATTCTCTTTTGTTGTTTCCCATCAACTTCCTTGTTCATATTCCTTCTCTTCCAAAAAAACTCTTTCTCCATTCCACCTTGTTCATTTAATAATAAATCCCCCTTGGCTATTTTCATTCCTTGCAAAATATGAAGTGAAGCATTGTCTCTTAAACTTCCAAAATTTCTCCCAAAATTTCTCACTTGTTTCATTTTTCAGTTCTGAAAAATACGTGTAATGTAAAATGATGTTGTAACATCTGAATCAGTAATAATGACAAGGAAAAAATCATATTTGTATTATCTACATATTATGTTCAATGAAATATATATATTTTAACTTTTGTCTTAATACATTATGTTCCACTTGACAAAATTTAGCCTTCATATTGATTAGCATAGACTTTGCACTTCACATCACTTTTAGCATTTTACAATAATAACATTCAACATAAATTATCATCATTAAGGTTAATGACATCAATTCCAATATTTCCAACAGCATAATCCCTAAGCTCCAAGAAATTGATCTCTTTCATTTGCTTCTAATAAAAAGTTTGCACACAAACACAAATAAATGGAGATGACAAGTGATCTTTTGTAGAAGATCACCAACTCAAAACATCCAAAAATTACATATATAAATTACTAAAAATACTAATACAAGGGGAAGGAACATATATTCTTTAATCATATAAATGAAATTACATGAATATACCTCAAGCTCCAGTTGTCCTCTCCTCATCCTGACAGAGTCTCCCTGCTATAATGAAGAATGAATCAATAACATGAAAACCTCAAATCTAAATCACAATGGATGCATAGACTCTCTCAAGCTCACTTTCCATAACTAGCCTCATCCTCTAAGATGTCCTAGTAAAATATAAACAAGACAACTCCCAAGAGGATGAATGTAGACACTTAGGACAAAGAGAAGTTAGAGAAGCTTCTCAATAATGAGTCCTACCTTGCTCGAATAGATAGGATAAAGTGATGAGTCAAACTGATATCCTAGGAACCACAAGTATCAAGAACAAGCCCTCCAGCCACACACACAAAATAGTGAAATCTAGGCTATAACTGCATGCATAAGGTTTACTCTATGGGGTTGGAAGGTTCCAATGAGTACAATATGGGATCCATGCGGTTATGGAAAAAACTGGGAAAAATAGCGGATAAGTCCTGTAAAAAGGTCAATCAGCATAATATCTCATAGGAACTAACCCTAGGGAGACAAATAGGTTTATAACACTTTCTTGTGCCTCAATCAACCTGTTATTATTTTCCTTGCAACTTTTGATATCTGCCTTCAAACTTCTCAGTGTATCTGCTAAATCAGGATAGTACTCTTATTCTTGCTACCCAACTCATTTTTCACATTCCATAGTGTTAAACAGAGCCATGGTGAACACCGTAAACATAAGATATGAGAAAGAAGAAATATTGGATACAATATTATTCACAATGATATACATGTATAGTATAGGTGACCCTTGGATTCCACATTCCAAGGTTTCTTGGACTTCCTATGTCCATTTTCCTTCCACGCTTACCCATAGAGGATTTGGTGTCCAAAATTCCCCCCCTTAATCTGAAGGGGTATGTGTGAGTCTAGGAAGAGAGTTGCAATACAGAATGACATCACTAGATTGAATGTTCTCTCTAAAATGTTGCCATAAGGAGGTGGTTTAAGGATGACCACCAACATTGGAATTCTTAGTACAGTTCCTGAAACTCTTCCAAATATGGCAAGAAGATGAGGTATTTTTCTAGAGGATGTGCTCCTCATATTTTTAAGAGGGAGACCTTCAACCTGTAAGAAGGGAGGTCTACAAACTGCGATGGTTTAAGGATGACCACAAAATCTGGAATGCTTGATGCATTTCCTGGAACTCTACCAAAACTCGAAAGAAGATAAAGTCTTCTGCTAGAGGAAGTGTCCTGAATTCTTTGAAGAGGGAGAATCTCAACCTCGCATAGATGGTTTAAGGCTGACCACCAACCAATGGAATGCTCATGGGAATCTGTGTCCCTGGATACAACTCTGAATCTGGAATGATAGGTTGCGGCTCAGGCTCGCTTGAACTGCTATGGATTTGGCTACAACTTTGAATCTAGAACGACAGGTTATGGCTCAGGCTCCCTTGAAGTGGCTTTGAAGCTTGTAGATGACCACCATTTCCCCCCATTAGATACAAGGTGAGATGTTTGTGAAAACTCAACTGCAAGATTGTTCAATACTCTAGAACAAGTTTTGACATATGACTTAAAAATCTTCTTGGATGTTAATGCCCATTGCCAAAAAGCAATCCATCCAAGATGAATATTTTTTCTTACAGGAGGCTTGTTTCTGAAGAAAATGTGTGAAGAAAGAGTGTGTTGACCACAATTATTGCATAGGCGAAGATCTAAACAGTGATCTTTCATATGGCCAACTCGGTCATATTGTTGGAATATTACAATCTGGTATATTACAAGAATATAGAACATCTGAAGGTGAGATATCATGAAGAAATATAGAATTATAAAATTTGATGGGCTTTGAGTAGTTTGGAATATGAAAGGACACCTCCTTTTCATATCCAAGACCTATTATGTGCTTTTTATGGACAAGCTATTCCCAAGGTTTGATGATGGGCTTGGTAAGTGCAGGTTGGATTTTTTCTTCTGCATTCAAATCTTCTCTTGAACTAGGCATTGAATGTAAATCAACCTGAAATTTATATTCTTGTTGTTGATGGGATTTTTTCTCAAGTGTTCTAAATAGAAAGAGGTTCAAAATTATGTCTATTTTATTGTATCTCTTCTTGTTGGAATTGAGATTCGAGTTGTAGAAACTCAATATTTTCTTGAGCATCTTGTAGACATGTTTGAATGTCAACAAGAATGGTCTTGTTTATTTTGACTGTGTCCTCTGATTCAACAATGGAGAGTATGAGAGTATATAGAAACTTTAATAACTTATTACTTTTATCCATTGTCTCAGCAATAAATAAAGGCCTAGAAATGCACCACTATCAATTATAGAAGCTTCTTTTAGTATGGGTTGAGATGAGTATTAGCCCTAAATAATCCAAAACGTTTTCAACAAAATTCTAATATATCTCCAAAAGCATGTTAAACACTAGAGACCCATCATTCCAGGGTGCATGTATAACTGAATTCAAATACTCAAGAGTCTAGCAAGACTAAACAAACCCCAAAAAACCCCATCTTATTGCAATAGAGATACATCTTATGCAGTAGAGAGACATTGATATAGCACACATATAAATTTTCAATTTGATAATGCGCAATCATATGACATATCACGATAGACCTTCACCAAAATAATCAACCAACATACCCAACTAACACCAGTTGGCTTCTTTAATCACTGCAGAAGAAAAGACATGGTCAAAACAATCTTGAGTAATTTCAAATCAAGAGTCCTCAACATTCCAACGCACATACCAACTTAATGTTCCAATGATGTGCTACCATGTATAATTTTATACCATATAACATATGGTATAAAATAAGGCCTTTAAAAAGGAGCTCGATGAATTTTATATGCCATCACATATGTCACATATGTGCTCATTTAAAAAAAATGCTTTGATAATTTCACTTATGCATGAACCATCATATATATTCAATAGCCTTTTTTTTTAATCCATTATATGTCATCACTCATGTTTATATTATTAAATAAACTATATACAATCCCTCACTCATGTTTTGATGCCTTCAATTGGTTTTCCATAAAAAATTCAAAGACCAAGTTGAAATTTGCACATTTCCGACACTTAAATCAATGTAGAACCATACATACCATTGCAATGTAACATACTCAATTCAAAACAAGAGAAATTGCATATTTGAAAAAACACATTTCACTGCACCATATTTCACAGTCGCTTTATGTAGCGTATACATTTTTGAATGTAAAGCTAACAATCTACCATAGTTATTCACTCCAAAAATGGTAGGATGCCTTTCTTTTCAAAAGGAATCGCGATAACCACTTTTTTTTATTGAACAAAATTTCACCATACTACTCCTGGAGTTCATATTCTCTTAAATCAGAGGCAATGGAGCTATAAATATGCAGGAAATGAAAGGTGAGAGAAGAAAATCCTTGCAAACATAAGGAGAGTTTGAACAAATAGAAACCAAATTTTCCATGCCCTTTACTTAAACGCCTAGGGTTTTACTGCTGGCAGAAACCATATGACTCGCACTCAAAGAGTGAGCAGTTTAAATGTAGTGTAATACCAAAAATTTTTAGACATTCATGGTCACATATTGGTAATTTAACTGTAATATCGCAAAAGGGAGAATGTAGTAATACTTAAACACAATATAAGAACTGCAACTAAGTAAACAATAAATCTAGAGACAACATTAGAATATAAAGAGAAGTTGAGCCATTTTATTATATGGATATGAATCAGTTACACAATGTATAGAAAATGAGTAGATCTAGCCCAAGAGAATGTCTAGAATCACCCTACAATGGTGCTGCAACTAGAACTACGTAACTGGTGAGCTTATAGGAAGCAATATTGTGTTGTCCCTTTTGCTGAAGATATGAATGAACTGCTACAAAAGGAAATTCAGATCTAGGGAGCTCAAGAGATTTGATGATTCTATGTTTCAAGATCTAGCCAATGTGATGGGAACCTAAGATAACCCAGAAAGGTGTAATGTTCCATTTTCAGAAACATTTTCATTCGACAAAGCAAATCTATTCCAGAGATAGAATGTAGGGGAATTTACTGGATTTGTCACCTTCACAAGGAAGGATGAGCTCTAGAGGCTACCTGGCCCACTAGCAGAGTCTGTCTATAGAGTGATTGTCAAGGGACAATATCCCTAAGAGGGAAAAACAACAAGACTAGGAATCTTTTAAGATAACCCCAAAATTGCAGCTACAACAATAACAAATACATCAAATGGAAAATATCAGTGATTCATATACACATGAAATGCCAGAGAATATAATGGCCATCATATTAGAACATAGAAACATAAAATATACAACTTCTTGAGGAAATGATCACTCAAGTAAGGTACAACAAGCCTTAAGAAAACTGTACAAGAACATATGAGAAACAATGCTGCAGAAAGAAAGCCCTAGGCCATGAATGCATAGTTATAGAGAGGAATCGTTGCATAAATCATGAAAATACAAATATATAACAATTTGGGCTCAAATAAAGAAGGGGGAGCAAGATCTCAACCCCTGAAAATACATAACAACAATCCTTTAAGAGGATCAGTTGAAATCTATGCAAAAAAACTATAATAAAAAATGTCGGAGTTGCAGTAACTGTTGCAACTCAAGAGCTGGAAATGGATGGATAAGGCTGAAATAGCTATTGTAGATGAATATCCCTTCTCCAATGAAAATCTGAAGTGAAAGGCTGATCCTTTCACCCAAGACTTCCCCTCCAAGTGACTGTCAATCCCTCACAACAAATAGCCACCAAGAAGAACGTTGTCTAAGAGAGGGACTGCACTACCAGTGATGGTATGTGGTTGGCCTGATGCCAAATATGGTGGGATATTATCAAGAAACACCTTTTCTAATCTCCCAATGGATGGAACCTCTCTCCACTAAAAAACTAGCTCTGGATGGTGTGTGGAAACCTCCCCAGCAACACCCAACAACACTGCACAATATCTGCTACAGAAACTGCACTAATGTAGATGACTGAAGATATGGCCTGAATTCCTGAATATGGGGAATGGAGTGCAATACTTCATGAGCTACTCAAGAAGGAGAGGAAATCCTAAATAGGACTCCCTCATGCCCGAAGGCACTGCAGCTCTGCTGAACAGCAAGAGGCAGCAACAAGTATTCTAAGAATCGAATGTAAAATGATCAAAGATAATCTCAATCACTGCCTTGCTCCTCTTTTAAACAATTTAGCCTTCCCTCCATGGGCCCTACTTTGAATTAGGGTTTCCTTCCTCTAGAAGCTTCCCTCCTACGTTGTCCCACTTAGTGCTTTCCAACTCATGCCAATGCAGTTTGACTTGGTCAACCTTGGCCAAGCCTTTATGCAAAAACCTCCTTTCACACATGGAGGTGTGAAATCCAACCCAAATATGATAATCTTTCATACTTATAGGATTTTTATTCTCTAATCATGCAAATAATGGGTCTCCTACCCATTTTATTCATCTCTCACATAAAATTAACAAAAATTAATGTTCCATAAAAAATTGGAACATTACAGTCCTCCCCTCTCAAAATATTGCTTGCCCTCAAGCAATTGCAAGGATGAATTGAGTGTCTTTCTGCCCTTCCTCCTATATCATCCTTATATGATGATCTCCTCAAGGAAAGGATGCCATATCAGCAATCAAGTCTTCAAACTGTCCCTCCAACATATGCAATCTAGCCCTTGGGTGAACATTCCCAAATAGTTGTCATGTAGAAACAACTATCCATGAAGGAAACAAGAGTTTTCTAAGGGCATCCTTGAGGAATTATTTCTAATATATAATGGGACTTATCATCCCCATATGAATCTCTCATCCCCAAGCCATCAATCATAAAAATAAGCTGCCTCCCAACAAGGCAACTCATGGAAAATCTCCCTCCACCTTAAGCTCCGGAAATGAAGGTGGGCTGAAAATTTGATCATGGCAAGCACTATAACTTGCCCCATGATATCCTCCTACCCAATTATGACAAGTGTGGAGTTTATGCTGATACTGGGCTGTAAAAGTATTTCCCTCAAGTGGAAAAATGAAGAGTAATCCTTCAAGGATTTCTCCTCCATCAATGAAGAATGAGTTGCTCCAGGACATTTCACCCATGATGAATAGGACATGGTCATCATAGGATACCCCATGAAATGTTTGATGTAGGTGATACCATGTGTATAAAGGTACAAAAAAATGTCTCATAGGGTTACAACGCAATCTCACCCACTGTAGCTATAGAAAATAGCATGGCAAGTACTGTACAAAATATCACCTCTACGACTGAACAGTAAATAGATGAGTGAACCAGCAATACAAAATCAAATACATGCCCAAATATAAACAATGGATGGATTTCATCATCATACTCATGGACCTCCTCAAGAGAAAGCAAATAGATGCCTGTGGTGGCCATGTCTCCTCTCATGTTCCCATTAGAACATGTAATGCAGAAAATATGGGAGTCCTCCCTCATCAAGGACACATTCATCCCATGTGTCTCTTCTCTAATCATGTCCTTCACTGAGATAACAGCAATATCAGCCAATGAGACCATACTCAGTAATAAAATGAGGTAATTGCTGAAGGTTTTATGTTGTACAAAGATGTACCAACAGTCTCCCAAGTGCCCACAACGCAGTTTCCCAAACTGTTGCTTTGAGAAATGATATGGCAAGTTGTTTTTCAGCTCATGAATAAAAATGTATGTTCTTACATCTGATAATGCATGGTAAATAGCTGAATATAAATGTTGAACATACATAGAAGGTAACACTTGCCCAAGGACATATAAAATATGGCTGTCTCCATCACATTGTTTGGCCCAATTTTGGTCATGGAGCAACATGAAAAATCTGCCCCTTTGAGAAGCCCTGCACTGCATCATAATGATAAGAGTATGTAAATTAGAAAAGGTACACGCAAGACTCTTACCATAGGCTATAAGTGAGATGATAAATGGATCTATGCATGTGATCCTCCTCCCAATTGACAGCGCTGTGAGCTCATGAAAAAAGGCTCTTGCCCATGCCAATATTTGTTCCTTAACATGCTCCTTGTCAATAACAACTCTAGTGATGCTGCTAAAAATATGAAGCTTCTCCCAAGAGGGAAATTGATTCCAATCAATCCCAGCTAAGGAGTGATCCCCTTGCACTATGAGAGTGCCCTCCTCTACTTCTGCAACACCATCAATCATATGAGAGCAAATCTGCTTGTGCTCTCTCTCATCAATCCCAAGCAAATCAAGTGCTTGCTGCCTCCTCATGCTCACATCATATGACTCATGTGATGAAGGTATCATGACTGATATATAAGTTATATCAGCAATATGTATCCCTTATCCTTGCTGCCCAATGATGTAAACATCCTACCATCTCTTCTCCATTCTTTTGGTACTCCTCCCATGAGGGCTACCAACCTCCCAAAAAAATTCTTGCTTCTTGCATTTCATGAGAATTTGAAATGCAGGTCCTTGGAGACTTCTTAGGAAAGGCCTCTCTCCCATGACTATGTTGGACCTATGAGGATCCAAATGTGATGGAGGTGATGCGGGTGTGGTGAGGACAAACTTGATACGATACCAAACCATTGTGGTCTTTGTTAATATAGAGGCTCTGATTGTGTTGACAAAACACATAGGTACACCTGAATATTTCTCAGCAGAAAAATAGGTGCAGGGTATAAAATCAACATATATTTTGCTAACTTGCACAAAAATTTGTTACAGTTACACTAGTGTGTGGAATCTCAGATAAAATTAATGTAGAGAAACATGCCTAGTGCGATGGGACCAATAATTATTTAGAATCGCATAACACCCAGGTTCAAATCCCAAGGAGTTACAAGGGCAGGATTTCCAGGAATAGAGCTGGCAAAATCTGAAAATGCCAGGGTCTCACCTGCAGCTCTCATACCATGTTAAACACAGCCACGGTGAACACCATAAACACACAAGATATGAGAAAGATAAAACATTGGATGTAATATTATTCATAATGATATATATTTATAGTACATTAGGTGACCCTTGGATTCCACATTCCAAGGTCTCTTGGACTTCCTATGTCCATTTTCCTTCCACGCCTACCCATAGAGGATTAGGTGTCCAACACATAGAATTCAAAATTTTAGGCTTGTAAGGGGAGTCATGTGAGTTATATTTCACCATTATTCTCTTCATATCTAATATCATATCTCCTACAAACATGTCATATTAGATAAACCAAATAGAGACATAATAAAAATCATACCTCAGTGTATTTTAGGGAAGGCTATCTTGTCTGCAAAATCAATCTAGACCGGCATAATGGCATCAACATATCAACATCATGCATGATAACACAAAAATGCAATAAAGAATGCATGCATAATAATCATAACCATCAAAATATATGCATAATAGATAAGTATAAAATTAGCATGCATGTATAAAAATCACATTTATCCCAAGGTATAGTGTTGCAACCAATTTATATTTAAGACTGGAAATTATTGAGAGGGGGAGGGGGGGTGAACCAGTAATTTAATATTCTTTTATTTTTCTCATCTTTACTTTATTATGCAAATAATGGTTCATGTTCATGCTCTATTGAATTTTTTTTGTAGGTATCAAGAAGATATTACTTATCAAGTGTTCAAGATCATTCACATAGCATTCAGAAAAAACACATGAAGACAAAAGATATAAATGGAAACCCTGAGGGGAGAAAACCATGAATGTTAAGCTGAAAGTGATGTGAAGGAAACTTTCTACTCCTTATTACATCATATTTTTGTAGGCTCCAACCTAAAAGAGGTTACTACCTCAAAGCAAGCTCCAACTCCCACAAGTTTTCTGCAGGCTATACCCCACAAGAGGCTCCTACCTCAACAAGGTACAACATGTTATTTTTCAAACTACAACATATAATAGAACATAAATTTCTCAGTCACAACATCAAGTTACAAATTTTGGTTACCTCATAGACTATTCTATTATCACATTTATTGTTGAACTACTTCTTCTCTTCCACTCTCTCTTTCTCTTTTGTTGTTTCCCATCAACTTCCTTGTTCATATTCCTTCTCTTCCAAAAAAAATTGTTTTCCATTCCACATTGTTCATTTAATAATCAAGTCCCCTTGGTTGTTTTCATTCCTTGCGGAATACGAAGTGAAGAATTGTCTCTTGAACTTCCAAAATTGCTCACTTGTTTCATTTTTCAGTTCTGAAAAATATGTATAACGTAAAATGATGTTGTAACATCTCAATCTGTAATATCCCCAATTAGCAATAGCTAATTGGAATATTAATCGGGACCAATTTTTCTGCCAATAGTCAATTTTAAATAACAATGGGTGGGTCGTGGTCTCACCCGAGTGCGCGGAGGCAAGCAAGCGGGCTGCGTTGGCAGCGTGGGGACGAGAAGGGCTGCGCGGGAAAGGAGGAGTCGAAGGTTCGAGAGGAAGGATGCATACAAAAGGGAGAGAGCTTCCTTCCTTTTGATTATTGATAAATTTTATGAAAATGAAACTGGTCGCTAAGACTTGAGCACGCCGGCTGTTTAACAGGTCTGCAGCACTGTTTAGTGCGCCGAGTGTCTCCAAGCGGAGACCTCAACCTCAGCCCCGGGGGACTTCGAGTGCCTGCTCGGGTGAGGCAGTCCTACCATCGTTTGGTCAGAAGAATTGGGTTGGAAACTGGTTGCAGAGCAGCGTTCAGGAGTGGCGGCGCAGTCTGTGTGGGAAGAGCGCAGACCGTCCAGTGTGAGCTCTGTGTTATTGCCATTTTGGAGGTTTCGGGCCTAAAGCAGAATCAAGAGTGTCTTGGTGGATCATTTCCAGCCGCAGCATCTTAGAAGCACGCGGCAGTGCATTCCAGCCGCCTGTACGCAGAACGGTGCACCGTCGTTTCTCTGTTATTTCTTGAATACCATTTTGTTTTTCCGTGGGCAAGTTTTGGGTGCTACCACCTGCGTATGTATTGTATTTCCATGTAATCTCCCAGCATAATAAAATGGCTCAGATTTTCGCTGTTTAACGTATGTCTGTGCATGAGCAGTCCTATTATTTTATGTGCTGTGAATGTTCGCTTAATGAGTCATTCCATCGCTGTACCATTTGCTTTGTTTATTTAATATCCTTAAACAGGAACATTACAGTGGTATCAAAGCATGGTTCTGGCTCAGCCTGTGGACATTACCACAATGCCTACATTCTTACCTCCAGTGCCGAGTAAGAAAGAGAGGCAGCAGGATCATTTACCCTTGGGAGATTATTTCAGAGAATGGCAGTCCAAGGGGGAAGACTTCAAAGCAGCTTTGCCTTTCAAAGATTACTGTCAGCTCAGGCAGGATGAAAGAAAATGGAACAAGGGAGGATCTAGAACGCAGAGCTCAGAGTTACAGCATACTATTGGAAGGTCACCTCTTCCCATGAATGAGAAATCCACTGATCCCTGTGAGTCTCAGCCCAAGAAGAAGATGAGTTTATTCTCATCTCTTTTCAGATCCATAAAAGATGCATCCACCTTTGAGGAGGCCAAGAATATTGAAGAAAAAGAAGAGGAAGTACCATGCGCTTCCAATTCTAATCGAGGAGAAGAGGTCACACCACCTCCTGAGGAGGCTTGTGATAACTCTATCAACTTCAGGGAAGAGCAGCCACATGCATCAACAGTTGGGGCAGCCAACACTTTTGAGGAAGGGACTGTTGCAGCCCTGCAAGAAGTTCCAAATGCACATCAAGGTATGAAAATATTTCCACATTCCATTGTTGCAGCAAATTCTTTTGATCAATGTGGAGATTTAACCTTGCACGACCAAGGGTCAAGTCTCATTGCTACTATAGAGAAGCTTGGTTGCACTGCGCTGCGCAACATGGAAACACTCGAGAAGGAACCAAACCATTATTCTCATAAGCCATTTTTGGATTGTACATCATATTGGAGGTTGTGGTTGGAAGCCTTGAATATTGAGGGTAGACATCTTGGAGTAAGAAACCTTTTCTCCCTTCAAGATGACACTTTCTCAATGATCTCCTCTCAGCTTAAAAAGGAGTTTCTACCTTCAGATCCAAGACCTCATTGGTTTTGGAAGGCTGTGGATGAAAGCGAGGTCTCAAGGAGAGATCTCATTGGAGATGCACTTCGACACACTATGGGGTGCAATGCTTTTCTTCCCTTCTCACAGGAGCAGATAGAAGATGGAGGACATCTTAGGATGGATAACATCTCTCATGCATGTGTTGGACATCCCTTGAGCCATACACATCATGATGGGAGGTTTTTTCCTACCACCTATTTTATTCTTGATAGGGTCTCATTGATCCTTGAGAAGTTTACATTTCAAAATTCCATGAAGTGCAAAGTCAGAAATCTGATTTGGGAGGATGGTAACCCTCATGGGAGGAGTACCAGGATGAGGAAAAGAAGGAGGTATCCACAAGTGATCAAGTGGATGTGGATGATGAGCAAGGAGCTGGGGAGCTACTTGAAGATTTATGATACCGGGCAGCAGGAGGCTTGGCTGCGCTGGTTACTCTTGAAAGAGTTTGGCCATCACTTGGCAAACACTCTTCCTAAGAGTAGGAGGACGGGGAGAAGATGGCTGGATACTTGCATCATTGAGCAGCAGAGAGTATGGATGCATGGTGTTGATATGATACTCATATCATTCATTATGTCTTCATCACATGAGTTGTATGATGGAAGTATGGGGAGGTAGCAAAATGTCTTGTTGCTTTGCTTGGGAGAGCAAGGCCAGATTTTCTCTCACACTTTGTATGATGTTGCAGGAGGAGGAGATGGCATTATCTCCTTGGTCTTTGATGATGGCTGGGAAGCACTTCCAACTTGGGAGGTGTTCCACATTTGTTGCAGCATTGTTAGAGGAGTCTTTGACAAGGAGCATGTCAAAGAACGGAGCTTTATATTGACAGGAGCTTATTTGCATGAGCTCATAGCGTTGTCACCTTGGAGCAGAGATTTATGGATGAAGTGTGCCCGGCAGAGATATAGTGGATCTATAACCCATGGGTCCCATGATCACTTCATATCTATTGCACTTGATAAACAAAGAGGAGGTAATGATGGAAGAGACATCTATCACTATGGCATATTCTTTGTGACTTGGGTTCCCAAGCATAAGGAGGATTATCTTCTTGCAGCACACGGGTCTTTCTTCTTCATAGCTTGCCAACACACTATGGAGGACTCATTCCTAGACCCATGTACCATCTTACTTCCAACATATGGTGAGGGATTTGTTTATACATTCATTGACTTGCACACTCTTGTCATTCCTATACAATGCCTTGCTTCACAAGAGGGCAAGCATGTCACATTGCTCCATGAGTTGTATTGGGCCAATCTACATGATGGAGGCAGCCATCTCTTTTGTGGCCTTGGGAAAATGTTTTATCATCACTTGCATGTTCATTTTATACACTATAGCATATATCATATAGAGACATGCATGATTAACTATGTAAGAAGAAACATTTTTCCTTGTACTTTCATCAAGCAGCAACTTGTAAAACTGCGTTGTACTTGTTCGAGAAGCTGTTGGTACCTCTTTTCATCACTTGTAACCTTCAGCGTTTCCCTCATTTTTCTGTTGATCATGTCTCCATTTGCTGATCTAGATCAGATTTGTGTGGGAGGCTTGATTATGAGGGAGACACATGAGCTGGATGTGTCTGTGAGTGGGAAAGATTCTCACATTTTCTGCACTACATGTTCTAATGGGAGCATGGGAGGAGGCATGGCCACCACTACTACATATGTGTTCTCTTTTGAGGTGGGCCATCAGATTGATATTCATCCATTGTACAGCGATGGGCAAGTGCTTGATCATGTATTATTGTTGTTACATTCAGCCATTTACTATCCATTAGTAGATGTGATGGATCTTGTACATCGCTTGCCATGTAATTTTCCGAAGTTGCAGTGGATGAAATTGCGTTGTATCCTCATGAGAGATTGTTTGCATCATGTATCAGCATGTAAAACCTTCAGCAGACATCTCATTAGGATGATCCATGATGACCATGTCCTAGTCTTCATGGATGGTTTGTTTTGGGCCATCTTGTTCTTCATTGATGGAGGAACCCTCCTTGGAGGATTGTTCTTCACCTTGCCATTGGAGGGCAATGATTTTGCAGCCCAGGATCAGCATGCACGCTACACTCGCCATGAGTGGAGGGAAGGACAGCATGGGGTAAGCTATGATGCTTGCCAAGTTTAGATTTTCAGCCCACCTTCATTTCCGGAGCTGAGGAGGAAGGGACTTTGCTTCATTTGCAAAGAACCTTGGGGGCCTGATCACTCATGTTTGAGAGATGCAGATGAGGTGGCAGAGGTAGAGCCGGTAGGCATTCCTTTCGTATGCCAAGATGAGGACTCTTCTTCAAATGAGTCCATGGGATCATTTGAGGAGGCTTCTGGGGAGTGAGAGAAGCCATGCAGAGATGATGATGACAGGGGACCAGAGTTGTGTTCCAGTGTACAGGGTGAGCAATCAGGGGATTGTATAGGAGATACTCTGGGTGATGAGTCCTTTGTGACGATTCAGCCAGAGCAGCATATGATGGAGCCTGAGTTAGTAGAGGAGGATACTAGGGACATTAGGCATGACATTTCCTTGGGTGAGGTCTAGATGGGCGCCCACATTGAGCCTATGATGGATATGCGACTAAAATTGGGGTCAGCCTTTGAGGGGGAGCAGTTAGATGCGCAGACACCGAGTACGGTGACAGCAGCTACAAACCCATATCCTATGGAGATGTTGGAGGTTGATGAGATGGATTTGCAGGGGGCTAATAGGCAGCAGGAGCATTACATTCCCAATCAGGAGGGAAATGAGCTGTTGGAGATGGAAGAGCGTCCATGGATGGGTCGACACCGGGATGAGGTGCAGATAGATGTACACGCAGTCAGCAGAGCTGCAGTATCGTCAGTGAGTAGCACTCCCCAAAAGTACATCAATGAGGCTTGCAGCATATCTTGCCCACTTTGGCCCATTATAGAGAGAGGGGCTTTCTTCTATAGGAAGCTTCCATTGGCAGATAGGGCAGAGCAGTGGGAGTCGATCACGGGCTGGCAGCAACACTCTAGGCATGTTCCATATACAGTTGTTGCTACATCGGATTCTTCCTCCAGGATGGACTGGCGGGAGATCATGAGTAGGTACCCTCTTGATGGTACGGTATTTTTCGTGGGGAGCACAGCGGAGCAGGGGCCCCTAGACATAGTAGATGTAACAGATTCCAGTTGGCAAGAGGGCACCAGTTGTCGTTACCTCAGGACCTCTCGATTTCAGGAGAGCAGGATCAGCACGAGATTGAGTCGGGACTTGGACTGGAGAGAGGTGATGAGTTGGTATGCCATGGGTGGGGCAACATATGTGGTTACAGGTACAGCACACCGGGAGCCCGGGGACATTGATGCTTGTTGGTGGTCTTCACCTCTGAGAGCATCAACCATAGCCAGAGACAGTGCGCAGCCTGAGTCATGGAACTTGAGCGATGATTGGCCATGGTGGCAATGGGATCCGGGAGGATTGTTGGTTGGCCGGTACCATGAGAGATCGGGTCGGGATCCTGGCATTGAGAGATCCCTTCATATCAGGGTGATGCGGAGGTCAAAAGAGATTCCGTGGCGCATCTGGGACCCAGGCACATTTTGCGGTATCGGTGGAGAGATGTTCAGGCAGTTGCTTGAGGGCAAGCAACATTTTGCCGGGGGAGACTGTAATATCCCCAATTAGCAATAGCTAATTGGAATATTAATCGGGACCAATTTTTCCGCCAATAGTCAATTTTAAATAACAATGGGTGGGTCGTGGTCTCACCCGAGCGCGTGGAGGCAAGCAAGCGGGATGCGTTGGCAGCGTGGGGCCGAGAAGGGCTGCGCGGGAAAGGAGGAGTCAAAGGTTCGAGAGGAAGGCCGCATACAAAAGGGAGAGAGCTTCCTTCCTTTTGATTATTGATAAATTTTATGAAAATGAAACTGGTCGCTAAGACTTGAGCACGCCGGCTGTTTAGCAGGTCTGCAACACTGTTTAGTGCGCCGAGTGTCTCCGAGCGGAGACCTCAACCTCAGCCCCAGGGGACTTCGAGTGCCTGCTCGGGTGAGGAAGTCCTACCATCGTTTGGTCAGAAGAATTGAGTTGGAAACTGGTTGCAGAGCAGCGTTCAGGAGTGGCGGTGCAGTCTGTGTGGGAAGAGCGCAGACCGTTCAGTGTGAGCTCTGTGTTATTGCCATTTTGGAGGTTTCGGGCCTAAAGTAGAATCAAGAGTGTCTTGGTGGATCCTTTCCAGCCGCAGCATCTTAGGAGCACACGGAAGTGCATTCCAGCCGCCTGTACGCAGAACGGTGCACCGCCGTTTCTCTGTTATTTCTTGAATACCATTTTGTTTTGCCGTGGGCAAGTTTCGGGTGCTACCACCTGCGTATGTATTGTATTTCCATGTAATCTCCCAGCATAATAAAATGGCTCAGATTTTCGCTGTTTAATGTATGTCTGTGCATGAGCAGTCCTATTATTTTATGTGCTGTGAATGTTCGCTTAATGAGTCATTCCATCGCTGTACCATTTGCTGTGTTTATTTAATATCCTTAAACAGGAACATTACACAATCAGTAATAATGACAAGAAACAAATCAGATTTGTATTATCTACATTTTCTTCTCAATGAAATATATGTATTTTAACTTTTGTCTTAATACATTATGTTCCACTTGACAACATTTAACCTTCATATTGATTAACATAGACTTTGTACTTCACATCACTTTTAGCCTTTTAAAATAAAAACTTTCAACATAAATTATCATCATTAAGGTTAATGACATCAATTCCAATATTTCCAATAGCATAATCCCTGCACTCCAAGAAAGTGATCTCTTTCATTCGCTTCTAATAAAAATTTTGCACACAAACACAAATAAATGGAGACAATAAGTGATCTTTTGTAGAAGAACACCAACTCAAAACATCCAAAAATTACATATATAAATTACTACAAATATTGATATAAGGGGAAGGAACATATATTCTTTAACCATATAAATGACATTACATGAATATACCTCAAGCTCTGGTTGTCCTCTCCTCATCCTGACAGAGTCTCCCCACTGTAATGAAGAATGAACCAATAACATGAAACCCTAAAATCTAAATCACAATGGATGCATAGACTCTCTCAAGCTCACTCTCCATAACTAGCCTCACCCTCTATGATGGCCTAGTATAAATATGAATAAGAGGACTCCCATGAGGATGAATGTAGACACTTAGGACAAAGAGAAGTTAGAGAAGCTTCTCAAAAATGAGTCCTACCTTGCTCAAATAGAGAGGATAAATTGATGTGTCAAACTGATCTCCTAGTAACCATAAGTCTCTAGAACAAGTCCTCCAACCACACACACAAAATAGTGAAATCTAGGCTATAATTGCATGCAGAAGGTTTCCTTTATGGGGTTGGAAGGTTCAAATGAGCACAAGATGGGATCGATGCATTTGTGGAAAAAAATGGGAAAAAGAGCAGCTAAGTCCTGTAAAAAGGTCAATCAGAAAAATATCTCATAGGAACTAACCCTAGGGAGACAAATAGGTTGATAAAACTTTCTTGTGCCTCAATCAACCTGATATTATTTTCCTTGCAAATTTTCATATTTTCCTTCAAAATTCTCAGTATATCTACTAAATCAAGATGGTACTCTTATCCTTTCTACCCAACTGACCTTTCCCATTCCATAGTGTTAAACAGAGCCATGTTGAACACCGTAAACACACAAGATATGAGAAATATAAAACATTGGATACACTATTATTCACAATGATATACATTTATAGTACATTAGCTGACCCTTGGATTCCACATTCCAAGGTCTCTTGGACTTCCTATGTCCATTTTCCTTCCATACTTACCCATAGAGGATTAGGTATCCAACATTCCCCCACTTAATCCGAAGGGGTATGTGTGATTCCAAGAAGAGAGTTGTAATACAAAATGACATCACTAGGTTGAATGTGCTCTCTGAAATGTTGGCATAAGGAGGGGTTTAAGGATGACCACTAGCACTAGAACACTTTGTTAGTGTGAATTCTAATCGCAAGCGTACAAAAAAATATCACTTTAGTTGTGCATAACAAACATCCCTAACATCAAAGATGGTTGTCAATTTCCTTAGATCTGCAGTTAGTGATCAGAATAAATGCTACAGAAATTCAGATATATTCAGTTAAAGACATTAAACAGCAAATAATAACCAAGAGTTGCTTCATGCATCAAATGAACAAGACAAGATTTTTTATATAATTTTTTGTATTATGACACTTGGGAAGGGAAAATAGAAAGATGTTACCAGTCACCATCAATGGGATGGGTTCTTATATGTCCTCGGCGCTTCAGATCTAACATCTCTCTCCCCTGATGGTGTAGAAAACCCAAAAAAAAATGGACCTCAAGGAGAGTTCACAAGAAAAAGTAGAAAAATATGGCAATGATGGAGGATCAGAGTCAGACCAAAAGTATAGATCCAGAGTGATATTTAGTGTAATATTCCCAAATAGGGAAAATCAGCACTATAGGGAATATCTTAAGATATTCTAAAGTGGAGCTACAACAATTAATCAAAATAGCAGTGTAAATCAGCTCATAATATGTGAAACAAACATCTAACCAGCAAATGAATGCTTAGCATCAAGAATATGATCTATACACTCCTTCTAAAGTGAGGAAATGCAGCAATATAGGGCATAAGAACATTATTTACAGATAATTACACTATACATGTGAGAAATGGGACTTGGATATTTTATTTTATATGATATACATCTAACATATTGAATGGGACCAAAAAAAAAATCACTCTAGCCAAGTTAAATAGATCTCTCGATTTAAACATGACTTAAAAATGCCCAAATCCCATGACTTATGGAATGCAGAAGTGACTGAAGAAAACACAGCGTAATCATGAGAGGGTTCTATAGCAATATATGATAAACAACAGATCTAGAGTTTATTCAACTCAAAATCAGAGAAAAATAGAGATCTAGCCTCTTTTATACAATGTGAAGATAACTCGGGAAGGGTTTCTTGAGAGAATGAGTATACAAGAGAAGATCTGCAAAACTAGATCTAAAAAAACACAGTTATACTACAAATCTGTAAATAAATAGTTTAATAATACAAAACAGGATAAGTTGTTCTATACAATCCTTCTGGGAGAAGGGTTGGCCCTTCCTCTAGGGAACAAGCTCACAAACAAGGGTCTTGACCCTGTTGCTGTAACACTGAGTAAAAGGACACAATTCCTGCCAAGTAATGCACTGTAAGAGATGGAAACTACTTTGGCCAAGTGCCAAGATGTAAAATATGCCCAAATATCTTCCTTACAGATCTTGCAAAGAAAAGGAAGCTCCCTCCTCTGAAAGATAAGCTCAGAAGGTGGTGTTGTGAACCTTCCACTGCAACACCCTGCAACACAATGTTATGATCTACAGAAATAATGTTGTGGATAAATGAGGATGCTTGGCCTCAAGCCTGAGTGTGGAAAAATGAAGTGAAATTCTCCTCCAAGAGGCCTCTCAATGTAGGATAAGGAATTCCTAAGCAGGAAATCCTTATGCTAAACAACACTGCAGCTCTGCTAAACAGCAAGAGAATGAAAAATAGTCATGCAGACCATACATCAATAATCATCAAGCTTTCCTCAAATGGCTGACATCCCCTTCCTTATAATTTGTGTGATTCTCCTCCCCTTGGGTCCCATCCATTAGGGTTTCCACATGCACATGATCAATCTCCCTCCAAAACTGCGTTGTGTCTCCATGAAGGCCACTCCTCCAAAATCACGCTGCTTGATTTGGTCAAGGTTGACCTCCTCAACCTGCTTCATCCCCTTTCATACCTAAGGGTCTTCAAGCTAGCTCTTATATGTTTTTTTAGGCTAATCCTTATTCACATTGAGCTATTTACATTGATGATACAGTCCTCTCCATGCATGATGTTGACTTCGTCAAACTTGACTTTGTCCACAAGCAAAAAGTCCTCTTTCACACAAGAGGGTGTGAAATCCAGCTACTACAATGATCCCCTTTCACACCAAAAGGGTTTTTAAGCTGATTTTAGTTAAGTATGGGTCTCCTCCCCCATTTATTCATCAACTAAGTGCAAAAAATAAAAATTTAATATTCCTATTAGTTTCTTGCTAAAGTAGGAATATTATAGTCCTCCCCTCCCAAATGTTGCTTGTCCTCAAGAAACTGCAAGGATAGGACTGGAAAGATTCCTCCAAAGGCATGGAGTCTGAAATGTGTTCGGAAACTATCATTCCCATGTAAAACCTCCACCCCCAGGCTATCATCCATACAAGATGAGTCACCCTCCAACATGGCAACTCATAAAATATCTCCTCCACCTTTAGCTCCTGCAATGTAGGTGGGCTGAATAACTGAACTTGGTAGATAAAATGGCCTACCCCACGTTCTGTTTCTCTCCACTCATGGTAAGTGTAGATAATGTTAGCCCCCCTATGAAATTTTTGACAAGCAAATAGGGGGCTAAATTGTTGTTGAGTCTTCAAGGAATGCATTTCCTCTGAAAACACAGTCTCCTTGAAGCCTCCATGTGTCTTTTCCCTTTGATAGTATCCCCTCTGCTGATTTCCTTTATGAAGCCTCTCTGTTGGTGAAGAAATGCCCAAAGGCCCCCCTTTCCCTCTTATTTCATTCCCCAAGGCCTTTGTCTTCTATCCCCTTTTCTCCCCTTCTATTTCCCCATTTACCCCTCAAATCCCCCTAAAATACCCTTTAAATTCTCGCTCTTACCCTTGTTTAGCCTTTTTTCCCCTTTTTCCCCATTATCGTTTCCCTTTAAATCCCTTAAAACCCATTAAAATGGGCAAAAAACCCATCTTCCGACCTTATTATAAGGCCTAGCCCCTTTCTGCCAGCCCCTGTCAAACCACTTCCCCACATATGCCCGTCACCCAAGACCAAGCGCTTAAGTCCCGGGGCCAATCGCAATCGGAAGATCGGCGGGAGGCAAATTCCTTTGTATACTCTAAAACCCCGATGCGATTGTTTTATTACGTTAAGTCCCGCGATCTGTTCCGCACCGTTGATCTGTTTCGATCGAACGGCTGAGCGCTAATCGCAGGCCCCCTGCCCATCTCAATCGGAACATGTTAAGTCCGCCCCCCGATTGAAACCTTCCGATTTGATCACGACCATCCATATGTTTCACGATCCAACGGTCTCACGCTGATCGCACTGCCCCTCCGATGGTCTTCCCCACCGTTGATCTATCCCCACGATCCAACGACTGTCGCTCAATCGCAACCCCCGTCCGATCGCAATCGCAACACTCATTGCACACCTCCCGATTGCGATGCTCCGATTTAATCCTGACCGCCCATTCTCTCACAGATCTGACGGTCATCGCAGCTTCCGATCATAAGCCTTCCCTGCTGTCTGCCGATTCAATCCTGACCGTCGATCCGTCTCGCAGATCAACGGTCAGCGCTTAATCGCAAGCCCATGCCCGATCGCAATCGCAAACCCCAGTTGTGCCGCCCCGATTGCGATTCCCCGATTGCATCGTAGACGTTGATCTCCCCGCGATCCAACGGTCATCGCTCCATCGCACCTACCCCTCCGATTACTTCCCCACTGTTGATCTGTCCCGCGATCCGACGGCCAGTGCTCAATAGAAACAGCGCTCCGATCATTGATCGCAAGTCCTTTTGTTTCCCCTCCGATTCAATCACAGTCGTCCATCTCCCCGCTGATCCTACGGCTATCGCTCAATCGCGCCTTCGACCCCAATCGCAATCGGAACATTCGTGTTGTGCATTGTGATTTCTCCTCGCTCCGACCTCCGATTGCGATGGTGTGATTTGATCTCCGCCGTTCATCTCCTCCAAGATCGGACGGTTCACGTTCAATCGCCCCCCCGCCACGGTCGATCCCACCTCCCAAGCCTCCGCTCCATTCTTTTTCATTCATTCCTTTGTATTTCGGCCCGACAATAAGTTTTGGGTTTTACACTGTTCGTTCGTTTCTCCACTCCTCTCCGCTGTTTCCACTGTTCCTTCACCGTTCCGCCACCGTTCCTCCCCCTCCACAGTATTTCTCCACCACTGACCGGTCTATAATATGCTTATTTCATAGCGCAGACAACACAGAGAGGCCATTTCAGCCGGCCAGCAAAGCAACAGAGACCGGATTAAAAGGGATTTGGGCCTGTAATTGGATATTTGAAGCGCTAATCCCATGATCAAAGAATTAAGGCACTGTTTGAAGACGAAGGGCACACCAGCAAGTCATAACTGCGCCACCTAACAGCAGAGCGCGTTTACTCTAGAAGTACGACTTCCCACAGCGTTCTCCATGCCTCCTTGAGCCCTGAAAAGATTAATTGCCCTGTCTGAGCCGCAATAATGAAGGAATGGAGAAGCCATGCATATCTTTCGCCCAGTTCATTTATTCCAGTGGCAGCACAGAGCTCCAAGCTCCAGAAAGGACTCTAAAAGAAATATCTAAGGTCAATCGACCCGACAAAGATCTCCGAACCAGATTACATAGTACCTACAACGCTGCAGAAAGCCATTAAGCAGCATGGGCGTAGAGACTTCGCCGATTCTGTCTTAATGAGATTCATTTATTGTATTTCCTACCACTGCTTCTTCCTTTTCTCCTATAAAAATCCCAGAGAACGAATTGTAAAGGTTGTTGTTGTTGCCTTGCTGGGCATCTGCTGTTAGAGGGATTCATTCCGACTATTAGAACAGTCTTGGGAAGAAGTTGCAGAGTAGTTTGTATGTAATAGGCTGGGAGGAGAAGTCTGGACTGTAACAACCATTGAGCTTATTGTACATGACTGGTTTTGCATCAATTAATCAAAGCACATTTCACAGGATCCTGGTCTATTGCTATTGGTGATGTTCTTCTTTACTCTGTTTATTACATTTCCATATTGTTTCATGTTCCTCTGGTAGGCATCAGAATAATGGTATAGGATTCACCCTTGTTAGGTGCCCTATGCTGTCTTCTCTCCCTACCTTTATGTTTTCTGCTCTATGTGCTATCTAAGAGCTGGTTTCAGTCGATTTAACAAGCGCAGCGGATGTTATTGCCTGCTGGCTGATGTATGAATGGGTTGAGTTAGTTCTTAGAAGTTCTTGTTGGGTTTAAGCTGGAAGGTTTAGGAACACTGGGGATAAGTGTTAGCCCTGTCCACTAGAATCCTTGCATGACCAGTTTACCTTTCTGAGATCCCTTTGTTTATCTTATCTCTGTTTTCCCCTTGGAGCTGCTAAAGCAGACCTCTGGTCTGATCTATAAGCTGCCCCTTTGTCCACCTTTGAGAGCTGCCTTTGAGTATGTCCAAGCAGGTCTGGAGTTAAATGACCTCTGACCTGATCTATAGACAGAAAATTGGTTGCTTTCCTTCTTTCACTTTCCTCCTTAATGTTCCATCCCATCATCTATCTAAAAGATCATTTAGTGTAGATGACTTGCCCTTTGAAAGCCTTGGCTAGTGGATGCAAGTAATTTTCCTATCATGACTCCATAGCCCAATGGATGGCACGGTCTTGGCCCATTCTCTCTGCTAAAACAACCTGTTGTTTTGTTCCTTTCCTCCCACTGCTTTCTCAGTCCATGATCTCGTGACCAACCCAGCAACCCTTCAACCAAACCATTTTAAACCCCCCTCTGTGCTTCATAACTAGCCTAATATCTCAATTCGAGCTTCAAAGATAAATCATTCTTTGTTTATTGGAGAGATCCCTCTCCGGGTCCAGGAGGGCTAGATCCTAGGGCCCCAAAGTGGTTTGATGTTGTCTCATCTTTTGGTATTGCCAAATCTGCCAAAACATGGGAACCCCAACATAATGGCGACTCCACTAGGGAAAGATCAGTCAGCTTTGATTTGGTAAACCACTGTGGTGGACAGTAAGTTGTGAATCATCCACCTGGTGACTCCACAATTCCTGAATGATTAAAAGATTCCGCTGGTAATCAGCTGGCCACTGATTATCTGTGGTTTTACATAAGACTCCACTAGGAGACCATGTCGCAGTACAACATCATCCATGCCGAAGATCTAGTCACTTCGCTAATAGAGGACTCTGAACAATGTGCAGAAATAGATCCAAGCCTCATAGCAGAGTTTCGGAGTGAAGTAGCAAGTGTACTGGCAGAAATTGAAGGGGAGGACCTTCCAAAGGTGGTTGACCTTCTTAGCTCACGCCTCAATGCCCAACCTGCGCTTAAGAAGATGTTTTTAGATCTAGTGTTGGAGAGGTATGAGGCTGAGATTGAACTCTTGAACTCACAAGAAAAATCATACGAGTTCAGAGACCCGAGAGCCTTTTTGGAAAGTCTCCCGCCCCCTAAAAATACAGAGATTCCACTGCTGTTCGACGTGCAAGAAGAAGAGATTCCAAAGCGGCTCCTGAGAAGAGATTCGGTTCTCAGGAGCCGCTTTGAGAACACAGTGGAAAACGAAGAAATTCCACTGCTCTTCGAAATACAAGAAGAAGAAGATCCGGTTTTCATGAGCCACACTGAAGATGCAGTGGAAAATACAAGAATCAGAGCTTCCCAGGATGTAGACAGCCTACCAGTCATGGCAGGCCAGAAAGAAGAGAGTATACATCCTGCGTTCGTTGATCCTGTGGCAGAGTACATGGAGGCCCTGATTTGCTCGAATGCTCCAGCATTGATCCTTAGCGCGGGCCAGATTCATCAGAAATGGTCACTACTGATGGTGATCATAGTTTTGAAGAACCACACGCAGAGCACCCTGTGGTTATCTCTGACAGGCAGCCAGTGCTCATATCCTTTTTTGCTACTGCTTGACTGGCTGTATTGGCTTTATCATATCACCTAGAACATCAGAGATTTCCAGTTAGAGTAGGGTAGGTAGGAAAGCTCAATAAAGCTCAGCCTATGAGCAGGTAGATTAGTTGTTTAAATTTCTGTCTTAGAATGTAGAGAAGAAACCTGCTAGACAGTCTAATCCTAGCAGGTAGTAGTGTAGGTAGAGAAGCATATGAGACCAACAGTCTAATCTGGTCTCATGGAGTAATAAGGGTAGAAGTAGAATAGGTTTATTTTTTCCTGTTTGTAAAAGTTAATGATGTAAAGGGTCTGCAAGTCCAAATGCACCCAAGAAGAAAAAATGTTAGGACTATAGTGTGGGTAGGTAGTTGTGTGGGAGAATTTTATTGCTGATATGTTGTCTTCATAGTTTGTGGCAGCTGATCTAAGGAAAGAAAAGGATGGTTCAAACAGCAGGCACCTGGCCTACACCAAGAGATCATCTTCTGGTTTCTTGGCTCCTTCAAGAAGAAGCCATCCCCATGTGGAGCCACTGTTAGCCCCCCTATGAAATTTTTGACAAGCAAATAGGGGGCTAAATTGTTGTTGAGTCTTCAAGGAATGCATTTCCTCTGAAAACACAGTCTCCTTGAAGCCTCCATGTGTCTTTGCCCTTTGATAGTATCCCCTTTGCTGATTTCCTTTATGAAGCCTCTCTGTTGGTGAAGAAATGCCCAAAGGCCCCCCTTTCCCTCTTATTTCATTCCCCAAGGCCTTTGTCTTCTATCCCCTTTTCTCCCCTTCTATTTCCTCATTTACCCCTCAGAATCCCCTAAAATCCCCTTGAAATTCGCTCTTACCCATTTCGCCTTTTTCCACTTTTTCCCCATTATCGTTTCCCTTTAAATCGCTTAAAACCCATTAAAATGGGCAAAAAAAAAAACCATATTCGACCTTGTAATAGGGCTTAGCCCCGCTACCGTGAAGCCTTAACCACTTCCCACATATGCAGTCACCCAGAACCCGACGCTTGAAGTCCGGGGTCGATCGCAATCGGAAGATCGGTGGGAGGAAAATTCCTTTGTAATACTCTAAAACCCCGATGCGATTGTTTTATTACGTTAAGTCCCGCGATCTGTTCCACACCGTTGATCTGTTTTGATCGAACGGCTGAGCGCTAATCGCAGGCCCCCTGCCCATCGCAATCATAACATGTTAAGTCCGCCCCCTGATTGAAACCTTTCGATTTGATCACGGCCATCCATATGTTTCACGATCCAACGGTCCCGCGCTGATCGCACTGCCCCTCCGATGGTCTTCCCCACCGTTGATCTATCCCCGCGATCCAACGACTGTTGCTTAATCGCAACCCCCGTCCGATCGCAATCGCAACACTCATTACGCACCTCCCGATTGCAATGCTCCGATTTAATCCTGACCGCCCATTCTCTCATAGATCCGATGGTCATCGCAGCTTCCAATCATAAGCCTCCCCCGCTGTCTGCCGATTCAATCCTGACCGTCGATCCGTCCCACAGATCAACGGTCAGCGCTTAATCACAAGCCCATGCCCGATCGCAATCGCAAACCCCAGTTGTGCCGCCCCGATTGCGATTCCCCGATTGCATCGTAGCCATTGATCTCCCCGCGATCCAATGGTCATCGCTCCATCGCACCTACCCCTCCGATTACTTCCCCACCGTTGATCTGTCCCGCGATCCGACGGCCAGCGCTCAATTGCAACAACGCTCTGATCGCTGATCGCAAGTCGTTTTGTTTCCCCTCCGATTCAATCACAACTGTCCATCTCCCCGCTGATCCTACGGCTATCGCTCAATCGCGCCTTCGACCCCAATCGCAATCGGAACATTCGTGTTGTGCATTGCGATTGCTCCTCGCCCTGACCTCCGATTGCGATGGTGCGATTTGATCTCCGTCGTTCGTCTCCTCCAAGATTGGACGGTTCACGTTCAATCGCCCCCCCGCCACGGTCGGTCCCACCTCCCAAGCCTCCGCTCCATTGTTTTTCATTCATTCCTTTGTATTTCGGCCCGACAATAAGTTTTGGGTTTTACACTGTTCATTCGTTTTTCCACTCCTCTCCGCTGTTTCCACTGTTCCTTCACCGTTCTGCCACCGTTCCTCCCCCTCCACAGTATTTCTCCACCACTGACCGGTCTATAATATGCTTATTTCATAGCGCAGACAACACAGAGAGGCCATTTCAGCCGGCCAGCAAAGCAGCAGAGACCGGATTAAAAGGGATTTGGGCCTGTAATTTGATATTTGAAGCGCTAATCCCGTGATCAAAGAATTAAGGCACTGTTTGAAGATGGAGGGCACACCAGCAAGTCATAACTGCGCCACCTAACAACAGAGCGCGTTTACTCCAGAAGTACGACTTCCCACAGCGTTCTCCATGCCTCCTTGAGCCCTGAAAAGATTAATTGCCCTGTCTGAGCTGCAATAATGAAGGAATGGAGAAGCCATGCAGATCTTTCACCCAGTTCATTTATTCCAGTGGCAGCACAGAGCTCCAAGCTCCAGAAAGGACTTTAAAAGAAATATCCAAGGTCAATCGACCTGACAGAGATCTCCGAACCAGATTACATAGTACCTACAGCGCTGCAGAAAGCCATTAAGCAGCATGGGCGTAGAGACTTCACCGATTCTGTCTTAATGAGATTCATTTATTGTATTTCCTACCACTGCTTCTTCCTTTTCTCCTATAAAAATCGCAGAGAACGAATTGTAAAGGTTGTTGTTGTTGTTGTTGCCTTGCTGGGCATCTGCTGTTAGAGGGATTCATTCCGACTGTTAGAATAGTCTTGGGAAGAAGTTGCAGAGTAGTTTGTATGTAATAGGCTGGGAGGAGAAGTCTGGACTGTAACAGCCATTGAGCTTATTGTACATGACTGGTTTTGCATCAATTAATCAAAGCACATTTCACAGGATCCTGGTCTACTGCTATTGGTGATGTTCTTCTTTACTCTGTTTATTACATTTCCATATTGGTTCATGTTCCTCTGGTAGGCATCAGAATAATGGTATAGGATTCACCCTTGTTAGGTGCCCTATGCTGTCTTCTCTCCCTACCTTTATGTTTTCTGCTCTATGTGCTATCTAAGAGCTGGTTTCAGTCGATTTAACCAGCGCAGCGGATGTTATTGCCTGCTGGCTGATGTATGAATGGGTTGAGTTAGTTCTTAGAAGTTCTTGTTGGGTTTAAGATGGAATGTTTAGGAACACTGGGGATAAGTGTTAGCCCTGTCCACTAGAATCCTTGCATGACCAGTTTACCTTTTTGAGATCCCTTTGTTTATCTTATCTCTATTTTCCCCTTGGAGCTGCTAAAGCAGACCTGGAGTTAAATGACCTCTAGTCTGATCTATAAGCTGCCCCTTTGTCCACCTTTGAGAGCTTCCTTTGAGTATGTCCAAGCAGGTCTGGAGTTAAATGACCTCTGACCTGATCTATAGACAGAAATTCGGTTGCTTTCCTTCTTTCACTTTCCTCCTTAATGTTCCATCCCATCATCTATCTAAAAAGATCCTTTAGTATAGATGACTTTCCCTTTGGAAGCCTTGGCTAGTGGATGCAAGTAATTTTCCTATCATGACTCCATAGCCCAATGGATGGCACTGTCTCATTCTATCCTCTTTGCTGAAATAGCCTGCTATTTTGTTCCTTTCTTTCCATTGCTTTCCCAGTCCATGATCTCTTAACCAACTCAAAAACCCTTCAACCAAACCATTTAAAACCCCCCTCTGTGCTTCATAACTAACCTAACATCTCAATTCGAGCTTCAAAGATATATCATTCTTTGCTCTATTTGGAGAGATCCCTCTCCGGGTCCAGGAGGGCTAGATCCTAGGGCCCCAAAGTGGTTTGATGTTGTCTCATCTTTTGGTATTGCCAAATCTGCCAAAACATGGGAACCCCAACAGAGAAAATGTTGATTTGTGGCTGCAATAAGGTTTCCCTCAAGTGGAAAGAATAATATTAGATCTCCAAAGATCCTTCCTCCCATATCATGAATCATGCTAGCCCAAATCATCCCATTCAACATGAATGGAATATCATCACCATTTGGCATCCAAATCAGAAAATGCTGAAGTTTACATGTGATTTTTGATGATACCAATGGTTTATTAAGTGGATATATAGAAATCTTCCCGACTTTTGCTTGAAAAACTTCATGTGGCAAGTTTTTTCTCAATAAATTACTAGTTGCACAAGTTTGCTCATCTACCATGTGGTAGTAATCAGCAATATATATCAGCTGAGTACAATCAAAACAATCATACACTTGCCCAAGGCTATGAGGAGATGGGTTATCATTATTATAAATATTGGCCTTAAAGTGAACATGTAACCCAAGAATAATCTTGCTCTTATGGGGAGCAAAGCACTATTCATAGATGGTGAAAAGATACAGATACTCAATGGGACAATCAGTAAGTACATAAATGTATCTCCTACCATGCATATTGAGTAAACTAAAAGTGAGGTCCATGGATGAGTCCTCCCATGAAAATCTATTCATTAAAATCTGCAGAAAGGAAGGATGCATATTCCCCTTAGAACACTCCAGCAAAAGGTACTTACTCCCAAGTGATAGTGTTGTTGGCCTTAGTGTTAAGGCCCTTGTCACTCCATGACTTCTCACTTTGACATTCCGCATGCCCAAGCCATCCACCAATATGCTACTATGTGAGAAGCTCTCTCTCTTATGTGGAAGCCTCTCCTTGTACTCCAATGCTGAAGGGTAGCCTCTTTGCACCTTGAATGTGCCATACATTCCTCCTAAAATAACATGATGAGTATGGAGAAATTTCAGCCCATACTCTCCCAACAGTAACCATAGCAACAAGGAATCTTGTTGCTTTCTTGCATTATCAAAATGAAAATCATGGAGCAACAATACAATGATGGACATGGGAGATGTCTCATCAACATAGTACAAACAAGCTCCCTTATAAATCATGTGGGAGCTATCCTTCCTCCCAAAACAAGGTACATACATGAGATACATCTCAAATAGAAATACATGTGAATACATGAGACATACCTCAAGCAAGGGTAAATACATGAACATAATATTTGACATATGATTTCCAAACTCTCTTCTTAACAGCCACAACATCCACGCCTTCTTCTTATGCATCCTATCATTGAGACTTAAGGCATGAGACAAGAGAATATGAATCTTTGGGTAGTGGCCATACTCACCCAAAAGCAGCCAGCGTAGCCATGCTTCTTGCTGGCCTGTATCATAGATCTACAAGGGGTTGGGAACCCTCTTGCCCCATACTATCATCCTTTCATCCCAATGTGGGTGATGGATCTCATTCTGCAAATACTTGCCATCCTCCCATGGTAGGACACCAACCTCCTCAATTATTTGAAGAACTTTACACTTCATGAAATTTTGAAGTGCACCTCCAATGGGATCTCCTGATGAGACCTCATCCTCATGCATGTCCTTCCAAAACCAATGAGGTCTTGGATCTGCTGCAAGCAGAAGTATCTCTTTGAGCTATGGCATGCTCATTGAGAGAGTGTCATATAGAGAGGAGAAAGAGTTTCTCATCTCAAGATGTCTACCCTTTGACATCTCTTCCTCCATGGCTTCCTGAATGAAGTTGTCATCTAAATGTTCCCATGAGGAATGGGTCGTTCTTTCTTCACTGTTGCTCTTGGACGGCGCAGTGCAACCTTGTTGCTCTAGATTAGCAGTAAGTGATGATCCTGGGTCATACAACAGCAGATTTCCACAATATTTGAAAATATTTTCTGCAATAATAGAAAGTGGAAATTAAATCATATCTTGATGGGTTGTGGGAACACTTTGCATGGCTATAATAGTTCCTTCTTCCATTATGTTGGCTCCCTCAACTACTGATGTTGAAGGTTGCTCCTCCAAGGTTGTGATAGCGTTGATATAAGTCTCCTCAAGAGGAGGTGAGGGCTCCTCCCTATCTGATTTTTCTTCATCAAATCTCTTGATCACCCTCTGAGTGAAATCTACAAGAGTATATACTCTTGCATGACTTATGTGACTGAACCACCAAGTGCTTGATTTTCCCTTCATGTGTAGTGCCGCAATCTCTACTACTTCTCTTTCTACCACTGGATGTAGTAGGAAGTATGCTTCAAGTCTTCTTTTCCAAGCCTTTGTTGTAGTTGTCCCATCAAAAATGGACAATAGAAACCTATTGCCCTTGATTTCTCCCTTACTGCAGGGTCTCCTCTCTTCCTCCAGTTGAATGAACTGTGGGAAGGCTAGAGTCTCCTTGAAGACTCTAGGTTGAGACTTGTACTCAATAAGGTATTCACTTAGAATTTGATGATCTAAGTTCCGTCCATGCTTTTGGCCTTCTTCTTTGTGAGAATAGGAAGCGCATGGTCCTTCCTCTTCTTGAAACCCTCTAGGAGTTTCTTGGCATCTCTTCTCCTTCATTAGCTTAACCTCTTGAGAGAGGTTCTTTTTGGATCTGAAAAGTGATGAGAGTAAACTCATCCTCTCCATCATTCTGATATTTCTCCTCCTGATAGCTAGAACTCACAGGTTTAGCCAAATATCATGCTCTGATACCACTATAATATTCCCAAATAGCGAAAATCAACACTATTGGGAATATCTTAAGATATTTCAAAAGTGGAGCTACAAAAATTCATGAACATAGTAGTGTAAATCAGCTCATAAGATTTGAAAGGAACATATAACCAGCAAATGAATTCTTAGTATCAAGAATATGACCTATACACTCCTTCGAAAGTGAGGAAATGCAGCAATATAGGGCATAAAAACGTTATTTATAGAGAAGTATGCTATACATGTGTGAAATGGGACTTGGATCCCTTATTTTATAAAATATACATCTCACATATGGAATGGGACCAAAAAAAAATCACTCTAGCCAAGTTAAACAGATCTCCCGGTTTAAACATGGCTTAAAAATGCCCAAATCCCATGACTTATGGAATGCAAAAGTGAATGAAGTAAATATAGCATAATCATGAGAGTGTTTCTATAGAAATATATTATAAACAATAGATATGGAGTTTATTCAGCTTAAACTCAGAGAAAAATAGAGATCTAGCCTATTTTATACAATGTGAAGATAACCCGGGAAGGGTTTCTTGAGAGAATGAGTATACAAGAGAAGATCTAAAAAAATAGATTTGAAACAACGTAGTTATACTACATATCTATAAATAAATAGATGAATAATACAAAGCAAGAGAATTTGTTCTATACAATCCTTCTGGGAGAAGGGTTGGCCCTTCCTCTAGGGAATAAGCTCACAAACAAGGGTCTTGACCCTGTTGCTACAAAAATTAGTAAAAGGACATAGTTCCTGCTAAGGACTGCACTGTAAGAGATGGAGACTACTTTGGCCAAGTGCCAAGATGTAAAATATGCCCAAAGATCTTCCTTACAGATCTTGCAAACAAAGGGAAGCTCCCTCCTCTGAAATATATGCTCAGAAGGTGGTGTTGTGAACCTTCAACTGCAACACCCTACAAAAAAACATTATGCTCTGCAGAAATAACGCTGTGGCTGAAGGAGGATGCTTGGCCTCAAGCATAAGTGTGGAAAAATTAAGTACAATTCTCCTCTAAGAGGACTCTCAAGGTAGGAGAAGGAATTCCTAAGCAGGAAATCCTTGTGCTAAATAGCACTGCAGCTCTGCTAAACAACAAGAGAATGAAAAATAGTCATGCAGACCATACATCAATAATCATCAATATTTCCTCAAATGGCTGCCATCCCCTTCCTTATAAGCTATGTGAGGCTCCTCCCCTTGGGTCCCACCCATTAGGGTTTCCACATGCACATGATTAATCTCCCTCCAAAACTGCACTTTGTCTCCATGAAGGCCACTCCTCCAAAATCACACTGCTTGATTTGGTCAAGGTTGACCTCCTCAACCTGCTTCATCCCCTTTCACACCTAAGGGTCTTCAAGTTAGCTCTCATATGTCTGTTTAGGCTAATCCTTGTTCACATTGAGCTATTTGCATTGATGATCCACTCCTCTCCATGCATGTTGTTGACTTGGTCAAACTTGACTTTGTCCACAAGCAAAAAGTCCTCTTTCACACAAGAGGGTGTGAAACCCACTACTACAACGATCCCCTTTCACACCAAAAGGTTTTTAAGCTGATTTTAGTTAAGTATGGGTTTCCTCCCCCATTTATTCATCAACTAGGTGCAAAAAATCAAAAGTTAATATTCCTATTAGCTGCTTGCTAAAGTAGGAATATTACATCTAGGCAACAAAAGGTAGTGAATGAATGGAAAGACCCTTCTATTTATAACAAAATATTGAGTTATTATAGATATCGGTGCATAATTAAAATATTATTAACCAAATCTAGATCGAACTTTTATGGAATATTTTATTATTTTTGTTAGAGGGAAAAAGAATCTGAATTTGGTCAAATCCCTTTATTTGCAAATAATAAATATATGATTTTTATTTTTTTTAAAGAATGTGGTTGAGTAATAATTAAATAAATAATGATTTATTCAATTATTTATAAATGATTTAGTCAAATTTAACAAGGAATATTATTTAAATAATGTTTTAAATAATTATTCCTAGAAAATAATAAGATAAATAATGATTTATCTAATTAATTTTCCTGTTTTGGGTTAAATATGACTAGGAATATTAATTAAACAATGTCGATTAACTATCCCTTCAGGAAAATAAAAAAATTAAGGATTTATTCAATTATTCCTCATGGGGTTTCCTGTTTAGACCAGAAACAACTTAATAAATTATGGATTACTAAGTTATTTTTCATAGTGAAAGCAATTTTACCAGTGTAAAATTGGTCTTACATGGTGTACTTTGGTCCATCTAATAGTAATAGGTTAGATAACCAAAAATTGGTGTAACACGCATAGTGCAATTCTCGGAACTCTTCCAAATATGGCAAGAATCTAAGGTCTTCTGCTAGAGGAAGTGCTCCTCATATTTTGAAGAGGGAGACCTTCAACCTGGAAGAAGGGAGGTCTAGACCCTGCGATGGTTTGAGGATGACCACCAACTCTGGAATGCTTGTTGTGTTTCCTAGAACTCTACCAAAACCGACAAGAAGCTGAAGTCTTTTGTTAGAGGAAGTGTCCCAAATTATTTGAAGAGGGGGAATCTCAACCTTGCATAGATGTTTTAAGGCTGACCAATAACCAATGACATGCTCATGGGAATCTATGTCTCTGACTACAATTCTGAATCTAGAATGACAGGTTGTGGCTCAGGCTCGCTTGAAGTGGCTTTGAAGCTTGTACATGACCACCATTTCCGCTTTGTCAGATACAAGGTGAGATGATGGCAAAAACTCAACTGCAAGATTGTTCAATACTTTAGAACAAGTTCTAACATATGACTTAAACATCTTCTTAGTTGTTGATTCTCATTGCCAAGAAGCGATCCATCCAAGATGAATCCTTGCTCTTGCAGGAGGCTTGTTTCTGAAGCATCTGTGTGAAGAATGAGTGTGTTGACCACAGTGCTTTCATGGGTGAATATCGAAATAGTTATCTTTCATATGGCCAACTCAGTCATAGTGTTTCCATTTTACAATCTGTTGTTGTTGCTGTGGAAGAGGAGAAGAATATAGAACAACTGAAGGTGAGATATCATGAAGAAATCTGACACTCTGAAATTTTATGGGCTTGGAGTAGTCTGGAATATGAAAGGACACTTCCTTTTCGTATCCAAGACATGTTCTGTGCTTTTTATGGACAAGTTCTTCCCAAGGTTTGATGATGGGATTGGGAAGTGCAGGATGGATTTTTTCTTTTGCATTCAAATCTGCTCTTGAACAAGGCACTGAATGTGAATCAACCTTAAATTTATATTATCTTTGTTGATGGGAGTCTGTCTCAATGTTATGAATAGAAAAAGGTTCAAAATGATGTCTATTTAGTTGTATCTCTTCTTGCTGGAATTGAGATTTGAGTTTTAGAAACTCAATATTTTCTTGAGCATTGTGTAGACATGTTTGAATTTCGGTGAGAGTGTTCTTATTTATTTTGACTGTGTCCTTTGCTTCAAAAATGGAGAGTATGATAATATCTATAAAAATTAATAACTAAGTACTTTTAGCCATTGTATCAGTAATAAATAAAGGCCTAGAAATGCACCACTATCAATTATAGAAGCTTCTTTTAGTATGGTTTGAGGTGAGGTTTAGCCCTAAATAATTCAGAACGTTTGCAAAAAACTTCTAATATATCTCCAAAAACATGCTAAACACTAGAGACCCATCATTCCAGGGTGCATGTATAACTAACTCCAAATACTCAACAGCCTATCAAGACTAGACAAACCCCAACAAACCCCATCTTATTGCAATAGAGATACATCTTATTACAATAGAGATACAATGATATAGCGCACATATAAATTTTCAATTCGATGGTGCACACTCATATGACATATCATGATAGACCTTGTCCAAAATAATCAACCAACATACCTAACTAACACCAGTTTCCTGCTTTAATCACTGCAGAAGAAAAGACATGGTCAAAAAAATCTTGAGTAATGTGAAATTAGAGTCCTCAACATTCCAACGCACATACCCGATTAATGTTCCAATCATGTGTTACAATGTTATAATTTTATACCATATAACATATGGTATAAAATAAGGCCTTTAAAAGGAGCTCGACGAATTTTATATGCCATCACATATGTCACATATGTGATCATTAAAAAAAAAATGCTTTCATAATTTCACTTATGCATGAACCATAACATATATGCCATCACTCATATTTGTCCTATTAAATAAACTCTATATAATCCCTCGCTCATGTTTTTATGCCTTCAATTGGTTTTCCATAAAAAATTCAAACACCGAGTTGAAATTTGCACATTGTAGACCACTTTTTATTGAACAAAATTTCACCGTACTACTCCTGGAGTTTATATTCTCTTAAATCGAAGGCAATGGAGCTATAAAATATGCAGGAAATGAAAGGTGAGAGAATAAAATCCATGAAAACATAAGGAGAGTTTGAACAAACAGAAACCACATTTTCCACACCCTTTACTTAAATGCCTATGATTTTACTACTGGCAGATACCACACGACTCGAACTCAAAAAGTGAGCAGTTGAAATGCATTTTAAGACAAAAAGGTTTCAGACATTCACAGTCACATATTGGTCATTTAACACAGAAAATAGACTGGATTGGAAATAAATATGCATATCTTTCAAAATAATAAATCCAAGGCCAAAGATAGCTATCACAAAAGTTTCATTCATGAGAGAAACCAACCAAACGAACAAAGAATGCAGGTGTGGTGAGGACAAACTTGAAACGATGCCAAAGCACTATGGTCTTTGTTACTACATGGGCTCTGATTGTGTTGACAACACACACAGGTACACCTGAAGATTTCTCAGCAGAAAAATAAGTGTAGGGTAGAAAATCAACAGATATTTCACTGACTTGCATAGAAAGTTTTTGCAGTTACACTAGTGTGTGGAATCTCAGATAAAATTAATGTAGAGAAGAATGGTTGGTGCGATGAGACCAATAATTATTTAGAATCACAAAGAACCCAGGTGTAGAGCCCTGGGAGTTACAAGGGCAGGAGTTCCATGAATAGAGATGGCAGAATCTGAAAATGTCAGGGTCTCACCTGCAGCTCTGATACTATGTTAAACACAGCCATGGTGAACACCATAAACACACAAGATATTAGAAATATAAAAAATTGGATGCACTATTATTCACAATTATATACATTTATATTACATTAGGTGACCCTTGGATTCCACATTCCAAGGTCTCCTGGACTTCCTATGTCCATTTTCCTTCCACACCTACCCATAAAGGATTAGGTGACCAACACATAGAATTCACATTAGGCTTGTAAGGGGAGTCATGTGAGTTGTAGTTCACCATTATTCTGTTCATATCTAATATCCTATCTCCTACAAACATGTCATGTTAGATAAACCAAATAAAGACATAATAAAAATAATACCTTAGTGTATTTTAGGGAAGGCTATCTTGTCTTCAAAATCAATCCAGATAGGCATAATGACATCAACATATCAACATCATGCATGATAACACAAAATTGAAATAAAGAATAAATGCATAATAATCATAACCATCAAAATTCATGCATAATAGACAATTATACAATTACATGCATGTATAACAATCACATTTATCCTAAGGTATAGTGTTGCAACCTCATTCTGATAACACCCTGTGGTATTAGATGTCACCCAAAGAAAGCAAAGCCCACTCTGATACCACCCTATGGCTCCTCCCGCCACATTTACCCTCTTTAACAAGCTCTCCAGAGTAAAGATGAGTTGGGTGTCACTATGATATGACCCGACCTCCAAGTTCCAATTATAGAATTAGGGCCTACAAACTAGAATTAAACTGACATCCCTTAGGGACTACATATGACTCAAGATCCTACCAACCATCCCAGGTGATCAATCCCTGAGATAAAATTATTTTTCACTAGATTTAAATCCCAATCGCACACTTGACTCATTGTGCATCTGGTTATGAGGCTCCAACCACACCCATAATCTTGCATGCATGCAATTATGACCAATTTTCATTTTCTTTATGCATGCGATCGTAAGATCTATGCCAATTTTTTATGCTAGCCTATAGACCACTTCCTAGAATTTCTTGTAACTTTCTAGAATCATAACAATGATGATAAAAATTATAAACAATAAAAGCTTGAGAAATATCTTAACCAATACATGCCTAATGCAAGATTTGCATTTCGTCAAACAAATAGTAAATATATAGGCTACAAGTCATGAATGCATATTTGATCATGAACTTCTGAACATCATTTAGAAATAACTAAGAAGCATCAAATGCCTTTTAAGGTAGCTGAAAAAACACTTATTATCACGTGTATTCATCAACTATTCAATAAATTATCAAATAATGAACAAGAGCCATAGTTAGAGCACATCATAAAACCGTGCATATAACTATAATATAACCAGAATATAAACTATGACAAATCAGCCATAAGATCACCATAATAACCAGTACGAGTACTCATAGATCATAATAGGAAAATAGTTCATATTCACATATGAAAACGCTAACCAAGTTAGGGACTTCCACATACCACCTGACCATTTATTGGGATGAACCAAATCTCTCTTTCAACCAATCACCCCCGTGCCATATTCTAAGCATGAATGTGGGATCATAAGGCTTAAAGAAAAATAAAACCAACCAAGGCTTCTAGTGGCCAAACCACCTCAACCCTCAAGCATAGTGATCTCACCTAGATGGTCTAGAAATCACTAACATCAACCAAACGGGTCTCTACCCAAGTTGTCAAGGGATTTAGGAACTATTAGCTCAACCCACAACCTCTAGGAAACCCAAATTATTACAGGCTTCCATAGATATCCCATCTCGGCCCACAGCATCTAAGGAACCTAAGTTGTTTCAGGGATCAAGAGAATTTTTTCCAACTCAAAACCATAGAAAACGAAAGAACCAATCATAAAACTAAATGGGGAACCCATTACATCATGGTTATCCAAGAAATGGAAAGGGAAGGTTGAAACCATTTTTAATCTAGGAAAATCACCATGCCAATGAAAACGCATAACCAAGGAGCCACATGCATCCAAAAACAATCTAGGAGATCACACATTAAACTTGTTACCTACAAAGTATCCCTATTTTATTTTTTAATCAAATTGTCTCCTTGTGCTTCCTTTCTTTCCTTTTCTTTCTTTCTCCAAATTCAAGTGAATGTTAGAGTGCTCCAAGGATGCTCCAAGAATGCTCTAACTGTGAAATAGTGTAAGAGAGAAAATCATCAAAAATTTGGAAATTGCTTCTTTTATTACTTTTCATCATTGATATCTCCTTTTCCTTCACTTTTCCTATAATTTCCCTTACATGCAAATTTTTGTCACTTCACCTTCCTTTTCTACTATTTTACTTTATTTATCATAATTAAATGCCATTTTTTTCCTCTTTTCCTTTTCCAATGCCTTTTTCAATTTCCATATCCATTATTAAACCACAATTGATGCCCATTATAATGTTTACCCACCATTCATCTTGGAATATGTGTCCCATGAACTTGGTCTTATTTTATTTACATGGAAAATAAACTAGGGGCTATTACATACCACTGGTCTAGATTTATGAAGGAAAGAAATGAAATAAAAATATAAACATACATAGAGAGCTACAATGAAAGCAAAACTTCCATCCATTAATAACAAATTACTGAAAATTTCTTACATGCATAATGGAAATTAACTAGCTCAGGTGATGGTAGCTTAACTCTGAGAAGAGATGCGGTAGCTACATGCCTTTTGAATTGTGTTACAATGAGGCTCGGAAGCATTTTAATTATTGAGAAACAATGGAAAACACTAAAAATGAAAAAAACCTAACTCTAGAATATGAAGCACCAAAAGTTGGGCAGCCCTGTAGCCGCTATTTGGTACATCAACTTCCCAAGGTCATAACTTTGGATACGATATTCATTTGACATGTACTATACCTCATTAGAAATATATATCCGAGGAAAAAAAATTAACTACAAACTTTAACACTAGGTATGGGTCTTCCTCTTTTATAGAAAATATTATTTATGGCCTCAAGACGGTTCCGAAAGTTTAGGACCTGAAAACCTACCAAAAATAGTAAATTGTGCTATATATGAGGAAACTAAAAGAAAAAATGGTGTGGTTCCACGTAGAATAGGAGGGTAGCCACCAATATCCACTTTGATCCAAGTGGATATCAGTGGCAACATTCTTATTCAACTTAGACTCCCACCATCATTTCTTTCAGTTTTTCAGTTTCCTTAATTGTAGCACAATTTACTATTTTTGGCAGTTTTTTCGGGTCCTAAACTTCCGGAGCCATTTTGAGGCCCTTAAAGACATTTTTTTTTTTAAATCATTAGCTGTGGTTGAAATTTTTCAATTTGAGATTCACTACTAGCAGTTGTATTCCTCAGATAGATCTTTCTAATGAAGTATCATGTGCATCAAATGGAGATTGTATTCCAAAGTTACGACCTCGGGAAATTGATGTACCAATTTACCCCAATGGGGCCCATAGTTTTGTGTTTCATTTCCTAGGGTTAGGTTTTTAGATATTTATGGTTTTCCATTATTTCTAAATAATAAATATGCCTTCAAGCCTCATCTTAACATAGTTCATAAGCATGTAGCCACCACATATATTCTTATAGATAAGCTACCATCGCCCTAGTTGGTTTATGTCCTTTATGTCTGTAGGCATATTTCCTTTATTTGATATTAATGAAATGAAGTTTTGTTTTTCCGCATCTCTACTTTTATGTCTATTTTTATATTTATTGTGTTGTTGCATAATTCGGTATCATTAGCATCATAGCAATCTTGTATTTCTCGATCCTTCTTTGCATGTCCCCAACGAGGTTGAGGTATAAGGATTTAGGGCTCGATCTAGTTGAACCTTTGCAAGATCACCCTCTTAAACCCTGATGGTCACCCATGGGGGAAGAAAAGAAATACGAGGGAGCAGGAGATCCTATCAAAATATTTGTCAAGGAGGCCCTCGAGAAACAAAGGAACGCGATGATGGATAACTTTGCCTATATCCTGCAATGGGTGCCCATTGGCGGTGCATCTGCATCTAGCAGCCACTCTAGAGGTGCCACTCCTTTCAAGGTACAAGTCAACTTTGAAATTCCTATATTTGAAGGCTATATATATATGCATACATCATAGATAGATGGTTGAATTTTTTGGAAGGGTATTTCTCAATCCGTGATTTCTCTGACCGAGAAAATATTACTTTTGCACTCCTCAAAGTTTTCCCCCATGTCAAAGACTACTGGGAAACCTACTGTGAGGAAAAGGATGAGAGGGAAACCTCTATTCTCTCTACCGCACCCACTTGGAATTCATTCTGATATGACATCAAGGAATAATATTACCCCATGGGGATATATGAGGACAAGTACATCCATTGGACCATGCTGCAATAGCAAAGATATCAATATGTGCACGAGCTCACGAATCTGTTCCATACCCTATGCAAAAATTTGGGTATTAAATATTTAGAGAAAATTGTGGTGCTCAAGTACCGCATCTGTTTTCATAGATAGATTCAGGAGGAAATGGATTTCCTCAACATTACCTCACTTGACATGGCACATCGATATGTCGCCAAGATCGAGAATAAATTTAAGTATAAGAAGTGATACTTCTGATCTGCCAATCCGAATCCATGGAAAGGTGCCCTCGAACTGCAGAACAACAGGAAAATCCAAAGTGGGGCGGCCCTGAATAACACCACAAAGCCAAATAAGGACATTGGGAAGTGGTGTGAATTTCATATCAACTCCACTCACAACACAATCAAGTGTCAGACCAAACAATCGCTTGTGGCTGAACTAAAGGCATTTGAATGAGATGCATGTTCCCATTCTAAGCCAGAATTGGATAAGGGGAATGAGAAAGGGAAGAAAATCATTTATGCGGAACCGAGTTCCATTGTTGCCACCACCAAGATCCAGAGGGAGGAGCCTAAGGATCCAAAGGATGGGGAGCGCTTGTTCCATTCTTAGATGTGGGTGAAGGATGGGGAGCGCTTGTTCCATTAGCACACCCACAGTCTTACACCATCGGGTGGCTTCACAGAGGAAGAGATATCCACATCAACTAGTAGTGTCACCTTTTGTACAACATCAAGCCCTTCACGGATGAGGTATTGTGTGTTTTTTCTCCTCTTGACATGTCTGATGTATTATTAGGACAACAATACTTGTGGAAGTGATATGTTGTGTATGAGTCTAGGCCTCATTTTGTTATTATTACTTTTAGAAATAAGTTGTACAGGATACTGGAGGTAATACCACCTTCTCCCATCTCTTTGAGTACTGCAAATAAAAGCAGTATGATTTTTTCCCAAACCAGGAAATTTTTTTCATTATGATTCGCCCACAGGGAAAGAAGAAGATTGTGGTCGCAACCTCCAAACAGGGCTCACCTGCGTGGCAGCAGCAAATGGACAAAGTCATGGAGGAATATAAGGAAATTTTCTCCTCACTCACAGGGGTTCCTCTACACTGTTAGGTCAAGCACTCCATTGATCTAACCTCAGGTGCGTCACTGCCTAATGGGTCGATCTATCAACGTTCTATTCTGGAGAATGATGAAATCAAGAGGTAGATCCAAGAGCTGTTGCAGAAAGGGAACATTGGGCCAAGCTCCTCACATGTATTTTCTGAGGCTAATAAAGCAACCATATTTATTGAATGCATCTAGCACGTTTTCCAGCAATTCCATGACATCTTGGATAAATCCAATTCCAAGTACAAGGAGCGACATGATCAACATCGGGCGCCACACAAGTTCTAGGTGGGTAATAAATTTTGGTTTCATTTACAAAAATAATACCTAACTAGAGCTCATTGGAAGATCATACCACTCTGATATGGGCCTTACACCATTAGAAAGGCTATGGGAGACAATGCATTTGAGCTCACATTTCCCCCATTCCTTGGCTGACACCCAATGTTCAACGTGGATCACCTTTGGCCATACTTTCCACCATTACATGACACATCCGACATTGCAAAACAACTCACACCAACAGATTTAAACACGAACTGTATGGAACAAGCCACAACTGATTGGATCACGAACACACAGATCAATAACACTTGACAATAAATGATCCAACTATATCAAGTTTTCAAGGCAGACCAAATCCTTCACCAGTGCAAGTGACTCACGAGGGACCCAGTTTAGCAGATGTTTCCTCATCTCATGGAGGAACTCAACGCAATGGGGACCATTGCTTCCTAAGGGGGAAGGAATAATTTAGGTGGATATTGGTGGCCACTTGCCTATTCCACTTGGATCCCCACCATAATTTCTTTCATTTTTTTATTTTTCTTAATTGTAGCACAATTTACTATTTTTGGAATTTTTTGGGGTCCTGAACTTCTGGATCCATTTTGAGGCCCTAAACAACGTTTTTTGGGAAAATTAGCCACAAAAAATGTGGGTACTCAACTTAAAAAAAAAAATCAACAACTATATTCCTCGAAGAGATATTTCTAACGAGGTATGATGTGCATCAAATGGAGATCATATGCCAAAATTACGACCCCAGAAATTGATGTACCAATTTACCCCAACGAAGCCCATAGTTTGGCATTTCATCTCCTAGGGTTATGTTTTTGGATATTTATGGTTTTCCATTATTTTTAAATAATAAATAGTTTTTTGAGCCTCATTGTAACATAGTTCAGAGCCATGTATCCGCCACATCTATTCTCATAGATAAGCTACCATCGCCCTAGCTAGTTTATGTCATTTTTGTCTGTAAGCATATTTTAGTTATTTGATATTAGTGAAATGAAGTTTCATTTTTGTTGCATCTCTGTGTTTATGTCTATTTATATATTTTATTGCGTTCTTGCATAAGTCCGGATCACTCTTGGATCAAAAAAAATTTGTTCCACCTTTGAGGAGGCCATGTCCTACACTTTTCATGACATCAAAGACATTGTTCAAGTCTATATGGATGACCTTAATACTTAGTCCCTAGAGCATTAAGATCATCTTGCCCATCTCAAGTAAGTATTTCTATGTTATTTATAATATAATATTCATTTTAACCCACTCAAGTGTTTCTTTTGTATTGTTTCCAAGGGATTACTAGGATTTATCATATCCAAGGATGGGATTATAGTTTATCCTTTGAATGTTGAGTCTATCATCAAATGTTATCCTCATATTCTTCACCAATTAAACATTTAAAAGTGAAGGATAATCTATTTCATGTCTTTATTTGAAATTATGTCTTGATATAAAAATATTTTATGTGATTACTTGAAAAAGGAATACCTTTCATATGGGATGATTTTGGCTTATAGATATTTTGATGCTTTGAAACAAACCCGGTTGTCTTCCTCATTATTTGGCCCCTTTGATTTTAATTATGATTTTTTTTCTTTATCTTATGGCCTTTGTTGAACCATTCATTGGTATGGTCATTTTCCTAGAAGATGAGATGCACAATTAACATGTCATTTATTACCTTAGCAAAGACCTCATTGGTCATGGGCTTAAATTTAGCTTTGATAGCTACTTATGTTATCTAATAGTTGTCGCATTACATAATTTTGTGAAGGACCACAGTAATTGTTGATTCCAACCCCATAAAACATATTATTACTAAGAAAACCTTTTGGGAAAATACTCAAAATGGATTGTGATCCTTTAAGAGTTTGATTTGGATTATGTTATTTCCAAGTCTAATAAATATTTGAATTTAACTAAGTTAATGTATAACTTACCCTAAGTTGATTACGAACCCATTCCTAAGGAATAATTTGTAGATTAATCCTTACTTATCATTATCTAGTATGATCCATGATATGGGGATTCCTTGCTATATCTACAAAATCAATGACTTTGGTCTCAATTATGTATTGGCAAGCATTGGAATATATGCCATTAGACTAAAAAATATGTTATTATCAACGACACTCTTTATCAACATGGATTCAATTCAATATTATGTTAATTCCTTCCTCGTGATGAGGTCAAACGTTCCTTTGAATGATTACCATGATGGAGTATGTGGTAGTCATCTCTCTGGGTTATCCATGACCAAAAAATTCTTTTAGTTGGGAGATTTTGGCCTTCAATATTTAAGGATTATATCACACAAGTGCCACACTTGTCAAATATTTACTAAAAGGGTATGTACTCACACTTATCCACTTCATCTTGTGGTTGATATCAAACCCTTTGAAAAATGTGGCATTGCCTTCATGCAGTGTAATCCAACCTCAACCGATAGACATGGCTAAATTATTGTGGTTGTGGAATAATTTACTAAGTTGGTAGAGGTTATTCCTAGCTTCTCTAATAATGGCACAACATTAATTGTGTTTAGACACGTTATCGCTAGGTTTGGGGTACCTAATATTGTTGTAATTTATCATGGTTCTCATTTTCATAATCACATTATTATGGAACTAACAACCAAGTTTGGATTTTCTCACAAACACTTGACACCCTATTATCCACAAGTTAATAGGAAAGTCGAAGATTAACTATGTCTTGTAAGCCATTATTCAATAGTTCGTAGGGAGTCATAAGTAAAAATTACATATTATGTCTTTCTACTCATTATGGACCTATATAACTTTTATTAAAAATACTAAAAGCTTCACTCATTTCCAATTAGTTTACAAGGTGGAGGCTATGCTACCTATTAAATGCAAAATCCCATCTTTGAAACTAGTTCTAGATTTTACACTTCTTCTAATGAATAACATATCCTTTACTTATAAAACCTTCATGAACATCATCAATATGTTTCAATAGAAAATGAGAATGATAAGAAGTGTGTCAAATCCCAATATGGAAAATATGTTATACCTCGAGTAGTTATAGAAGGGGACCTTCATTCGCTCTATTATTAATATCATGTCAAGTTATGTGTAGAAAAAATAGAATGTCTTATACATGGACCTTATGTTGTTAAACATGTTCTTGAATTAGAGGCATACGTGTTAGTGGATTATAATGAAACCCTTTATCTAAGCTTCGTAATTAGCTCTATCTAGAAAAGTACCATGCATGATTCATACTGTTGTGTGATGCCTATATGTAGTGTATTTACATTTAGGTGTGGTCTTTTTTTCATTTTTTTTATGTATATTTTCTTTTTTTGTTTTCCTATGTGTGGTTCTTGATTGGAATATACCAATCCCCTCATCAATCTATGTAGGTTTTGTGGATGGCACCAACCATAGTACTCAAAACATAATTTCCATTGCTTGGGTTCCCTTTTCACCCATTGTTGAGCTCGTGAGTTTAGGGGGAATTTTTCTCAACCTTGCAACCAATACCACAGTCAAATATAGTGTCATTATCAAGCTCCTATCTAAGGTTATTTCCATTGATATTCATCAGTGGGTTGTCAAAATTCAATTACAACCCATAGTATCTCAACTAAATTATGTCTATTCTATGAGGAAAAATATGTTATTTAATTATTATGTGAGGGTACATCTCTTGGAATGATATTTTTATACAATTTCATACGTAAACATTTCTCATGAATCAAACACATTGGTTGATTCATTGGCTAATTATGTCTCAAATTATCATTTGTCTCATTAGGTATTTTCACCATGGATATAAAAAACCAACATCATATGAACATTATACATGAACACCATTACATTTCCATGTATATATATGTGTGTGTGTGTGTATACATACATAAATGCATATATTCATATACATATAAATATATAGCATCAAATCCAAGAGTTTTTTCACATCACATATAATTTGGGTACATTAGTTCAAAATTGGGATTTTTTGTCGAGGCTAGTAATCCATCATATAGATGCCAATGAAACATCCTAGGGATATACATATAATGAAACTAATCATCCTCATGCTAGAGATTAAAAAATATGATACAAACTATACACCAAAGGAGGCCTTGATAATGAGAGCATCAAACCCCCATGATGTGGCTTTGAAGGTGTGGAGGGATTTCATAGATCGACAATGGATTTATCCCATAGTGAGTCTCTACACATTGCATGTGTACTCCCCTAGCTCATCATTTTCTTATCCCTCCACCTTAGAGGCTTATAGTCCTACTCATATAGTTATTCCTTGGTAGTGTAATAGCTATTCACCTAGGGTTTAGGTGGGCATCACAACTGCATGCAAAAAAAACAATGCATTAGTAACTATGTATCCATTAAAACCCCCCAAAAAATATATATTCCAAAAAAAAACATTCAAATATAATAAAAAACTATTAAAAATATCTTAATAATGGCACTCTAATGAGAGCCGAGTGGTAGGGACATATTAGGGTTGTTCATGAAGCTTGTGCATGCATAGGGATAATAATTAGTCACTATGTTATGCTCACCATGCCAAGAAAGAAACCGTTAATTAAACCATTTTTGTGCATGCTTGCCATCTAGTATCCCCATGAACTCAGTCCACTATATCATTGGTGGATCTAATTAAAATGTGAATAGTGTTAATACTCTTGACCACAAAATAGGCATTCACTGTAGGAAAAATAAAACCAAATTTATTCTATAACCAAACTAATTTTTCTTCCCTATTCTACACCTTGTGAGTTGGTTCTTCATGTTGGCCAACAAACCTTTGCAGTAGTTGAACATTGTTGGTTTTATGCACCTCACTACATTATTTATAATCCATGCTCTGGTGGATAAGTGAGGCCCCTTAGACCTTGCTACATGGGTTAAATAGTGAACACAATTGTGTGCATAGTAAGGTCCATAATCTCTCAAATGGGTATCGTTATACTAAATTTCCATATACGTTTCCCACAATATCAATCTACATAGTTATCAACAGACACCTCGATGGTGCTCATCCATTTGGCCACTAATATTTAAGCCCTTACCTCGAAACACTAGTGAGGAGGTATATGTCCTCAACCTCTAATTATAATGGTTTGTATTTTACCATAGACTATTGTTCTTGAGGATGAAACATCTTTATTAGACATTGGAGGAGAAACACTTTCTCCTTCATTTTTTTTGTCTTTAAAATTTTCAATGAACCATAGCCCTTGAGAGCACAAATCATGGGAGGATGAAGTAAATCCCTAATATCATATTCCTAGTTCTAACATTACCTCAATTCAACCATCCTAACTGATTACCTTCCATGAACACATTCACATGAGTCAATATAACCCTTAGAAAAAAAACCCATTTTGCAAAAAAATTTCAGCACTTGTACATTTGAAGGTTAGCTAGGTTGTAACCCCTAGGGTTTTTTTGATAGGGTGGTAATCACTAAAATTATTTCTCTTTGATTGTCCTACTTCATCGTGGTCACTCCCAAGGCACCTTGTGCTTAGAAATGATGTATTTTACCCCCAGAGGGGTTAATTAGGGTTCCAAGCTCTATGAATTTTGAAATGAAACCTTCAAAATGATAAGGATGAGAGAAATAATTGGTGGAAGTGGAATGTTGGTTGATTCCCTTTACACTTGAGGATATTGATCACACGTTTTTGGGGTACGGTGGATTTTTCACTATGACAAACACCCTCCAAAATTGTGTCTACACTTGAATTTTGGAGCCTACTGTGGATCTTGCAATTGTTCATTCCATAGTCACTTTATGGTCGATTGATGCTCTATTAAGTGTTTAAGTCTTCTTCTCAGTTTCTAAATGTCAAATTCACTTGCATACACATGTTTATTCCATAACAAGTTCATGAGCACATTATTTTATGGAATATTGAACACACATAACACAAGTCTCTCAGGATAGTGCCTGCGCAATGTTCAACCTATGTTGACAGTCAATGTGTACTTTCATTGAGATTCTCTCACTTTTGACGACAATTGTAATTTTGTTTCAGTGAGTTTTTCAAACTGTCGCTTTTGTGCACCTTCACTTAATTAATTTTCACTTTCATGTTTATGACTATCCATTTTTCTTGTTTCAATTTAATAAGTGTCAATTTCATGTTATCTTCACTCTAACATGTGTCCTTTTCAATGGAATTCGCATTTTTCAAGCGTCATCTACACTTTTCTCTTATTTTCGCAAGTGTCATATTTTGGGCATGGGAAGCATCACATATCGCATAAGCATATCCAAGGTTCATTTCAAGTGGTAACTTTAGCGTTAATCCACTATTGGATGAACATCTCTTCCTAGTGATGACTGACAACCCTTGGTATGGAGATATTCTCCTATTCCTACGAACCCAAAATTTCAGACCCAAGTTCACTCGTGACAACTGTAGGCGCATCCACCACCAGCCCCTTCATACCTCCTCATAGGAGATTCCATTTATCGATGGTTCATCAACACCATTTTATGTTGATGCCTCACTCACGACCAAGCTGAGCAAGCCCTTAATTATTCTCATAACGAAGCTTGCGGTGGCCACCTCTCCAAAATGGCCACTACCCAAAAAGTTCTACGGGCAGTTTATTTTGGCCCGCGTTATTTCCTGAATGCATTTTAGTTTTCAAAATGTGAAAAGTGATGTAAACGCTTTGCTCACAAGGCAAGAGTGCCTCCTGCTCCCCTGCACCCCATCATAGTGACTGGTCCCTTCTACAAATGGGTATCGACTTCATGAATTTCAACCCCATGTCGTTAGGCAACCACAAATACATTATTGTAGCCATTGACTACTTCATGAAATGGGCAGAAGCCATGCCCAAATACGAAAACATGGCAGAAATCGTTGCATGATTTATGTTCAACCATGTTATTGGTCGGTTTGGTGTACCAAAAGAGTTATTCTTCCACCACGGAAAACACTTCAAAAATGAGGTTTTCTAGGAGCTATCTCATCACCTTGAATTCAAAAATGAATTCGCTTCACCATACTTTCCCCAATCCAATGGACAGGTATAAGTTGTAAACAAAATACTCAAAACAATGTTACAGTGCATGGTGAATAACTACAAAATAAAATGGCACCACATGCTTTTCTTCGCCCTCTGGGGATACCGCACAGTAGTGAAAATGTCAATGGGGTTCACACCCTTCCACTTAGTGTATGGAGTCAAACTCATGATTCCCATAGAATGCGAGGACCTGAACTTACACGTCATCATTGAACTACTTGATGACACCTAGCCTCTTGAGAAATGCTTAGTAAAACTAGATCTCGTCGACAAAGTCGCTCCAACACAATGAGGCCCATAAAAAGCAGGTGAAGGCACCGTTCGATCGCAACATGACCCCTCGATCATTTACTTAGGGGGAGTTATTCCTCTACGATGATGTCATGAAAGAATCCCTAGGGATAGGAAAGTTTGAAACCTTGTGGAATGGTCCTTATGTCATTAAACACTATCTCCTAAAGGGGGAATACATCTTGAAAAGGCCTAGTGGAACATGCCTAAGAAACCCCATCAACGGTATTTACCTCAAGAAATTTTACCCATAGGGGTCAGGAGGGTTTAGCCCTAGAGATAACGTGCACATATAATTTTTTATCAAAAAATTGTTCCAAAAAAGTGCTCTAGTGTCACAAATGGATTTTCAACCCAACCATTATTTTGGATTCACTGATGGAGCATCGTGATGGTATCAAAATTTAGTAGAAACCATCTAGGTCATCTACTACCCTGACCAATTTCCATTATTCACCAACAGAGTATGCATCAGACCAGCTATAAAAAATTAGGGAAAATATGATGTTGACATAGGGTTCATGAGTGATGCCTTCAATCAAGGCATTCACCACTTGCATATCTACCTTGATTCCCAATTAGTGGTTTCACAGTTAAACCAAGAATTTGAGGTACAAGATTCACAACTGTTTAGAAAATATTTTTGTGCAAAAATATTAAGTCGTCAATTTGATCATATTACATTCACACATGTACCAAGAAATAAAAACCAGATAGTAGATCGCATAGCTAACCACATCCTAGACTATAATGCATCTCATATAAACCATCATACATAAAACCAAAAAAAAAACATAAAAATATAGATATCCATCAGTGATACACAACATCCATCAAAACATATAAACCATAGACACATCATCAAGAGCCACAAAAAATACACCTCGCATATATACCAAAAAATATGTGTGATTTTAAATAACAATTCATGTATCTGACCCACAGGTTAGCCAAAAAATACATATACATGTGTCATCAAAAACAAGATAAGCATCCTCATAATGGGTTCTTTCCCTGTGTACGAAATTCCTCTAGGGCTAAGACCCACTAAGTGGGGCACCTGGACCCATAGGTACACCTTGTGCCAATACTAGGGCAGCTTGCAAAATTGAATCCGCCACACGGTGCAAAGTTGGATGATAGCCCCTCTCTCAGGCCATCAATGTCTCCATTCAGACATCATCTAGATCATTGACAAACCCACAGGTTGGCATACCCTGGTTTAGCCTATCCACTAAATCCTAAGCATCTACCAAGTCAGTGGCTCAGGCCTTGGATGCAGTGAGCTGCTCTTCCATCGCCGCCATATATGCCTCAGCCACCTCAGCACAAGCAATCGTTGTAGCACACTCAGTAGCAACAGAGTTGCTACCCTCCCCTGAAGGGTTGGCTCCATCATTAGGTCCTCCACACTAAGCCTACCCTAGATTTCCCCATTCTTCTTCCTAACATGAACTAAATTAGCTACCCAATCTGAATATCTTAAGGGAACAATAATATGGGCATCAAGTAACTTCTTAAGTTATTTCTCTATAGTAGAAAGAAAAATTGTATTAATTCTTCTTAGCTTTTGTTTGTAAGGTTTTTCTTCAGGCTTCAATGAAATTTTATGATGTATGAGACGTGTCATAAGTTTCTAATTCAGCATAGGACCAAGCAAAAAAATCCTTATAGTTTTTAATAAGTTCCAAATATTCAGTTTTAAATTTTAATGTTCTTAATGTCTTCATGTATTCCAATGTTAGACTCTTGGAGAGGGAAAATTTTAAGGATGGAAGATTGTCTTAAAGTTTAGAAACCTTGGCGAATCTTACTAATCTATAATATGCAAATTGTAAAAAATTTGGTGATATTATTTTAGAAATATTTAGATTTCCAACGATTTTATATTAGTCGATATAATATTCTGGTGATTTTTAAGGTAAAATAATGGTGTGCTATAAAATTTGGGTGAATCATTTTAGAAAAAAAATGGAAATTGATGAACCTTGTTTTTAGAAAAAAACATGGAAAATTAGCCCACCTGTGAATATTAGCCCCTAAAATTTTCCTTGCTCTTAGATATCCTCAGATTAAATTGACAGTGGATTTCTAGGGACATCATTTTAGTCAAATAGCTTTTCTAAAGCGACTAGGCCTTTAGGAATGAAATTTTTTAATAGTTGGATGATATTGTGATCAACCACTTTTGAATTTGAATCATAGTTTTCATTTTATTTAGCAATTTCATTCATATCTGATTGATATTCTTATATTTGTAAAATAGAGAATTCATCAATGACTTGTAGAAAATATTTAAGTTGGTCATCATCTTCAAATATTTTCCAATATTTTAGATTATCAGGAATAGATGGCCTACATTTAAATTGGATTTGATATTGTGCTTGCATTTGGTCTAGGATTTTGAAGGAGATTGCAAAAACAGCTAAGGAGTTTGCATGAATGTTCTCATTTATAGGGATGGCAGTAATATTGAATTCATGAAATAAATTTTCCACTGACTCCCAAAATTCATTTCTATAAGATCTAAGCCTAGGATGATTTATTTGACAAAGATTCCTAACCTATCTAACTATGAGTTCAGAATCACCGAAAACACTTTAATTTTAGGAATTTTTCTTCTGTGATCCATAAATTGTGAATAAAATCTTTCGGTGAAAATCACATCCAAATAGATTTGGTCAACGCGTTTCGAACCAACCAGTGTTGTTCATCATCTTTTCCTGATGATGAACCACACTGGTTAGTTCGAAATGCGTCAACCAAATCTATTTGGATGTGATTTTCACTTAAAGATTTTATTCACAACACTTTAATTGTTCACTTTAAGGCTTATGGCTAGCTCTAAACCTAGAAGAAAAGCCTCATACTCTGCAACATTATTAGTGAAATCAAAATCTAGCTTGCAATATTGGGTTATGTTCTCTTTTTCTAGTGAAATTAAAACAACACCAGCTCCAACTCCATATTTAGAACAATATCCATCGAAGTAAAGTTTCCAAATATCAGTTTGAATAGTTTTGGGAGTTTCAACCACATCTTCAATTTTAAGTTGAGATTTTTGTGAATTATTTGAAGATAATTGGAAGCAACCAAAATCCTGGTCAACTACATATATGGGATGATTTCTAGCTTGACCTGCTTTATAAATAGTATGAATAAATCAGACCTCTCTATACAATCTAAGATTTGCTACTCCATATACAAGAATTGTAGCAAAATACATATCCATCGCAATACTCCCTCCTAGTCTAGCACAGCAAGATCTTCAAAGAAGCATTCCAAAATTAGGGGGAATATCAGTGACAACAATATGTAGGACTACACTTTTCACTAGTATTTTGGCTAGGCTTACCACTAAGTCCTTTATAAGTCCTAAACATGGTACTCTTTTATAATCAAAGGTGTATAGTTCATGATAATATCGAGTGATTTCCAAATTTAATTGATCCATGATAACCTTAGGCATAAGATTATGTGAGGCTCCAGAATCTAACATACATTTGTATAGTAATGAATCATTTGCTTTCAAAGTTACGTAAAATGGTGGTATTGTTTCATCTATCATTTCAAAGCTTGGACCACAAACTATTTATGGTTTTTCATTTTGAAGACTTATAACATATCCTTTAGCATCTACCATTTGAGTTTTGAATCCATTTTGTGACTTGATTCTTATATCCATGATTCTTTTAAAGTTATAACAATGGGATGGGAATCTTGACTCTCTTTAATTCTCTTTCAACATTAAAACCAGTCAAAACAATTCTATTAATTTGAGTAGTATCATTTGGTTGATTCAAAGGTTAAATGGTAGTAGTTTGAGTTTCAGCAGTTTTTACTAGTGGTTGAATTATGACAGGATCTTTAGGAGGTCTTATGGGACCTACCCTTGGTCTTAATAATACCTTCTATTGAGTTCAGCAATTAAAAATTCTGAGAAGGCTTGATATTTATAGACTTGCGAATTTTCTTGATCCTCTTAAGACATTTGATTTTGAGGGAAAGGGAAAATAGCAGTCTGAACAGATGTGTTATCAAGGTTTTTAAAATATTCTGTGATTGAGGAAGTATTATCATTACGTTTTTTATTATCAATCAACAAACATGGTGGGATTTTTTGATCATTAATATGTCTTTGAATAATTTTTAATTGAGGAGCTTTCTTGAATTGACCTTGATTTTTTGTTTGAGGCCTAGTAATAGTTTGTTGGACTGATCTAGGTTGTGTTTCAATTTTAGAAATCCTATTTGAAATATTCCTAAGTAATTATGTAATTTCATCTATTTTTTATCTTAATTTTTGGATTTAGAAGAAGAAGAGGCTTCCTGATTAGTTTTCATTTTTCTTTGAGCCTTTTTAGCTTTGGATTTTATCTTAGCTAAAGAAAATCTATTAGCTTCAACATCAATATCATTTTTTTGCATGTATTCTAAGGTAGAGATATTATTTCCCTTAACATGACTGAAAAATTGTCTTCAAATCCTTTGGAAAACCTAACTTTTGTTGTTGTTTTTAGTGCAAGGCGTCACTCCTTAGCTTCTTAAGGAGTAAGCCTTACACATCATAGTTCATTTCAAATTTTAAAGGGGTTGTTTGAGTGGTGGGATGGTTTTCTCAAATATTTTGAAATGATTTTTTATGTTATTTAAGGCTTTCATGCATTTGGCAAGCTGTGGCAAGTATAAATTATGTGGGTAAAAGGTATTATAGGGAGAAGAATGCACAAGTGGAAGAAGATGAATAGATGTTACCTATTCTAGGAAATATTCCTATCCTAAATCAGTCACACAGCTATGATGATGGCTCTTTACATAAAATCAATCTATGCAAAGCAAACAAAACTTAGAAAATAAATTACAGGTGTAAATTATTCCACAAATCCTTTATGAAATATTCACTAACATGTTCTATTACACACATATAACTTGCAGAAAAATTGAAGCAGATAATTTACTGTTAAATCCTTTAACAGCTTCTCACTCACACTTCACTAGTTGCTGCAATTCATATTTTAGAAGAAATTAACAAAGAAAAGATACACACCACACATTATATGTTCCTTGAATCATAAAATCCTCCAAAAAGAAGAAAAAAATGGTTTTTATTATATTCAGTCTTCAGGTAGACTAACATCCAACCTGGAAATAGTGTTTACAAGTGATATATATAGAAAGAGAGGAACCAACTCCATCTCTTCCAAAAATAAGGAAACATTAAGTCTAACATAACATATGTTTCAAAAGACATTACATCCTTGTCCCCTCAAAATCTAACAGAAAGGACAGATGGAGAAAGAAGAAGAGAAGAATTCTCGACTCGAATATTGAGAGTATTGTCATGTTGCCCCTTTTTTTGTTGAATTTTCTCCTTGTGTATTGGGTCTTTAATAACCATGTAGCTTAATTTAATACGACCTACAACAACCTCATAACTACCTCTCACCATAAATTGCATTATACATTTAGTTCTAGGTTCTTATCCATCTTTAACTGGCTCAGAAAAACTTGCTGACAGGTGTCAAAATTCAGTTAAAACAGATGCTGCCAGAAATTTTGATAAAAACCTGTAACTGCACAAAATCTGGAATGCTATCGGAAATTTCGGTAGCACGTTGTTTATTTTTCAAAATACACACAAAAATGCTGAAAATTTTGTGTTCACTTGTAATTTATGACACCTAGGCTGTTGTTCAAAATTTATAACTAATTAGCAAAAAGGGATTAGTACCAAAAACCTTTTTACCTTTCCTCTAAGTGTGTTGCAGCTTCAACCAGTTTATCTAAATTAGTTTTACTGTCAGTAGCTCATGTTCTGGATTTGGTTTCTCTTGTAGTTGCCTCCTTGATATTGTCTTTTCCCTCCTTAGCAACCTTTTGTTTTTTTCTTCTTTTTGAGGGCTCTGAGTGATGTTCTGAAGGGGTTGGGTTCTTATTTTTCTTCATGTATTTTTATGACTTCTCTGTCTTTGAACCTTCAGGTTTCCCTTCCATGACTTTTTTCAATAGGCTTGGCTTGAGAAGTGCCTTGGATTTAAGCCTAAACTTATTTATCTCTCTTGTATGTCTCTTTCTGGTGATAGAAATAGGTTTAGCTTCATCCTTCTTCTTCTTTTTGTTGATTTCATATCGAGCATCCTTAAGGAGTTCTTCATCTGATGGTGTAGGTCGATACTCCTTCTGTAACTTTTTCTGAATATGTGCTTTCAAAATTTCTGGTAGCACCTACACTTTTGATTTATCTATTGTTGCAGACCTTCCTCTTCTGGCTCTAGTGTAGACATTTGGCAATGGAAGAACAAGGGGTACGATCTTCATGGACTTGGGCTTGCTTGTTGAGGATATCTCTCATTTTTCCACCTTTCTTTGAGTTTTTCCTACATAAAATTTCTCTTTCTTACCTTTGGCATTTTTATGAATGTTTTCTTTCTATGCCTTTCTTTTTGTTCTTCTCTGATTAGGTTGTGAAACTGGAGGTGTAGGTGCCGATTGACCTACCCTATAGAATAGAAAACGGTCCCAATTCTAGTTTCTCTTCCTCAACTCTTCTTCAACCAGAAATTTTATCAAAGCTTGACGATACAAGTTGTACTCAGAAACATCATTATGGATCTGAACCCTTGCTGACATCTTGGTCAGGCTTTTCAACAAGAAAAATCACAAATTCAATGTCTTCATCCTTGCAATATGAAAAATAAACTACATGTGATAGAGGAATAACACTGTATACCTCATTTCACATGTGAGGTATATCTTGATAATTTTGATTTCCTCTACCCAATCATTCTTAAGGTAGCTGCTTGGGATGCCTTTTTCCCAGTTTGGATCTTTGTGAGAATCCTTGAGGAAGATGTTGAGATCACCTCCTATGATAACTTGTCCCTTGAACCACTTTTCTCCTTCTTTGGGAATGTTAAAGGCTTCTACAATGGAGTCTTCATAAACCTAGGAAGTGAGGCCATAAATTGTAGCCTCATGTAATTAGTAAACTCTAGAGAAACTGTTGAATATGAGCTTCCCAACCTAGTGCAAAGAGGATACTAGACTGAATGCATAAACAAATTTCTTACCCTCAAATTAGCATCAACCAATTTTCACCCTGTGGCTCTATTCGATTTATCTTACCACCTATTTTATTCATCTTCAAAAAAATAAATGATTATGTCTCCTGCAAATGATAGGTGGCAGAATAAGAAGAGTTTACCTGACAGGTGTGGCCTATATTCTCCTATGGAATCTTGTATGGAATCTAGAATTCTTCTACAACTGTAACTCTCAGTAAATTTGAATCCAACAACTTAGACTTCAAATGACAACATTCATGTTTTTTAGGTGGTTTTCAAACTAACTCTTGGTTCACCACCCCATGCAAATTACCCTCCATCATTACAAATCTTCGTGATCATGATGTTCACCATGTGACACACCATCACCACCTTGAGTTGGTTGTGTTATCAATATGGGATCTCTAGATAGCTTATGGCAAGTGTCTTTTATGATACACAGTCACCTCCGCAAACTTTGTTGTTGATTGATTGAAATTTCCAACAATAGTGTTATGCGACTAGTAGAACGGTTATGGAGTGCAGTGTGATCACCATGATCCATCTAACTCAGAAAAAAATGTACCTTAACATATGGATGACTGACTTGACGTAGATATGAATGACTTGCAATGGTTTTATCATTAACTATAGATAACAGATGTGGCTTAACGTATACAACGACTTGACCTTAGCTAACTAGTTGTAATATGACACCTCTCATTAGATCTTAATGGATTTTGAAAAAAAAAATAATGTGTATTAACCCTAAAAAACATGGTATGACTAAAGAGAATGCACTTTTTCCCTTTATTTAAAAAACAGAGTATGCTTCCATAAATTCTAGCAGCATCAAAAAAAAAAATACAGAAATAAGAAATAACAGACCATCCAAAAGGCTTTAAAAAATGGTGCTTCCGGAAATTCCGATAGTGCCCAAAAAAAAATTGAAATTTTGAAATTTTTTGAATTTTTAATCCTAAAAAAAAATACTATGGAATGGACTCATGACTTAGGAAAGAACTATCCTAACATTGGCTCCACAGGGGATAGAGCTCTCCCTGCGAGGCTCTAAGAGTATTTGTAGTTTCAGTGCCTTTTCATTGGTATATGGAGTTTTGTTGTGAAACACATTGGTATTTGTAGTGAACTTAGGCTACCAACAGCCTTAGTAAAATATTTTTTTGAGAAAGCACCCATTGAATGGGCCTCCAAACAAATCTGCTCCATCAAGATGTTGCAACTCAAAATTATTGTTCTACAGCATGTTTGAGATTCTAAAAGGACCAAGCCACAAAGCATCAAACTTGGAATGCTTACATGGATCTTGATGATGTGCATCCCACTTCAACACTAGATCTCCAATATGAAAATCTTTTTTTTTAGTTCCTTTATCAAAAAAATTATCTATAGCTTGCTGATATTTTCTCACCAAATCATATTGTTTTTCTCGCTTTTGCTGCACTTCTATGATTTGATAAACTCTCCTGGTCATATCATTTGGTTCAACTTCTTGATCTTACTGAAATTTAGCTATAGAAATGGTCAATTGAACTGGAAAAACAACATCAGTTCTATAAACCATTTGAAAAGGTCATGTATTAATAGAATTTTTGATTGTCACCTTGTCTGCTCATAAAGCAAACTTTAGTTTTGAATCCCAGGCTTTCTTTTTTTTATCCAACAGTCTGGTGATGATTCTTACCAAAATTTTGTTTGATGATTCAGCTAAACAATTCCCTTGGGGATAGTAATATGTAGAGTGTGTGAGTTGAATGCCATAATCTTCAAGGAAATTTACTAATGGAGTGGCTTTCAAAACAGCTGCATTATTTTCTACTAACCTTGATGGACATCCAAATCAGGTTATGATTCCCTCCAAAAAATTAATGATAACTTTATGAGTAGCATTCATGGTAGGTATTGCTTCAATCCATTTGGTGAAGTAATCAGTTGCAACAAGAATCCAACGATGTTTTCCACTTGATGGTGGATGTATTTATCCAATGAAATCTAAGCCCCATTGTTGAAAAGGTGCAGAAACAACTATGGGCTTGAGAGGAAAAGACTTCAAATGTTTCTTAATGGTGAACTTCTGACATTTTTCACATTCTCTCACCTTAGCACACACATCAGAAAATAAGCTAGGCCAAAAATATCCAGCTCTCAATATTTTGTATGCAGTAGTTCTCCAATAGTGATTTCTTCCACATACACTACTATGCATATTAAATATAGCTTTCTTGGACTCATCTGGATCAATGCATCTAAAAAAAACTCCTGCAGGATATTTTCAATATAAACAATTATCTTTAATTCATAATTTAACAATTTTCAGCTTCAAAGATCTTACTCAAATTTTATCATAATTTGGATGAGGTTTAAAATGTTACAGAAAATAGATGTTGTCCTTGTACTAGTTGCATTCATTAAGCTTTACATCCACTTCCATGATGTCTATATGTTCCAAAATCTATCCTTTAAAGTTTTCATCCATGAAATTCAAGCCCAAAAATTTGCAATTTTCTTTAGCTAGTAGTTTGGCTAACCCTTGACCTTTGATTGATTTAGTAGGCTTTATCTCTAAATCAAACTCAAGAAATTTTGTCACCCACTTGCTTCTTTTTCCATAAATATTAGCCTGAAATAATATTTCTCTAACAGTAGATGAAGGTACATGAGTAATAACTTGAGCATGCAGAATATAAAATATGAAAGCTTTCAGATATTTCACTAATGCATAGGAATGCTTTTCCAACATTTCATACTTCAATTATACATCTCTAAGAGCTCTGATGAAAAATGCTATGGGAGATTATTTATTTTCTGAATCTTTTTATAATAAAACAGTAGCAATAGTATCTTGGGAGGAAAATGGAAGATCAAGAAAGGCTTTGAGCATTCAGGGCTTAACAGTTGAGGGGCTTCAATGATAGCGTTTTTTATCAACTCAAATGAATTTATGGATTCAACAGTCCACTTGACTTCTTTTTCCTTCTTCAACATGCAAGCAATATGCTTCACCACTTCAGCAAAATTTGGAATGAACCTTCTTAAGAAATTGATCTTACCAAGGAAAAATTGAACCTATTTCTTGGATCTTGAAAGTGTTAAATCTTGAATTTAAATTACTCTCTTAGGATCAATTTTCACTCCATCTTCAGAAACTATGTGACCCAGCATTTTACCTTCCTTCAGAGAAAAGTGAGACTTCTTTGTATTCAATGATATACCATATTTTCTGCATTTAACAAATAATTGTCTCAAGTGTTGAAGGTGTTCTTGATATGAAGTTGAATACATAGTAATATCATCTAAATAGATGACCAAGAATTTTTCATTTTCTCCAATGAATGCAAAGTCCATAGCGCACTGAAAATTGGCTCCGTCATTCATAAGTCCAAATGGAATCTTTTCATACATGAATATTCTCCAAGGAGTTGTGAATGATTCTTCCTCTTGGTCTTCCAGCTAAACTAAAAATTGATTGTACCCGGAGAACCCATCTAACATGGAAAATATGTCTGAACCAGTTACCTTTTGAAGAATATGCTCCATCTTTGGAAAATGATAGTTATCTTTCTTGGAGAATTTGTTAAGATTTCTGAAATCTACACATAATCTGACTTCACCACTCTTCTTCCTTACTGGAACTAGATTAGCAACCCAATCTGAATATCTCAAAGGAATGGTTATTTTGGCATCCAAATGTTTCTTAACTTCCTTCTCCATCACTGGTAACAATAGTGGATTGATTTGCCTTAATTTCTGCCTGAATGGCTTAGTAACATCCTTCAATGGTATTCTATGCTCAATGATAGATGTATCATATGTCTTAAGATCTTCATATTTCCAGGCAAAAACGTAAGCAAATTCATAAAACAACTTGTGGTATTTAGCCTTAATTTCTTTTCATAAAACTTTTGACAACTTCACATACCTTGGTTCTTTTTATTTGTCCAAATTGAAATCTTCCAATTCTATTTCGGTTTCATCCAACTGTGGTTTGACTAATACATCATTGTGATCAAAGAGCTCTCAAGTGGGATTAACCCCTTAGGAATGTGATTGGTAGGAAGCTGAATGATAGGTTGATCAACAATCTATTTTTGCAGATTTTTGGTGTCTTGCAAATCAACATCATTCTTCATGATATCTTCATCTTAATTAATATTTAGGACAACAAACTCTTCAGCAGCTTCAATGAATCTTCTAATATCCTGATCATCTTCAGAAATTTTCCAATGGTTGACATTATCAGGAATTCTACGTCTAAACCTAACTTCCACTTCATATTTCAGCTTCATAGGTATTGGAATCTTGAATGAGATTTCTAAAATTGAAAGTGAATCGGCCAAAATGTTACTTTCTCTTGGAACAAAAGAAATTTTAAAAGCCGAGAATGGATCTTATACAGTGCTCCATAATACATTCTGGTAATATTTGAGTCTGGGATGCTTAGTTTGATAAACATTATTTATTTGATGAATGATAAGTTCAACATCTCCAAAAACATAAATTTCTAAAATATTAATGTCCTTTGTTGTTCTTAAACCAATTAGCAGGGCTTCATCCTCAGTCACATTTTTATTTTCTTCAAATTCAATTTTGAAAGAAAAATTGGAGCTGTCTTTCAATGGAGAAATAAGAACTATCCTTGCACCAGTTCCTTCTTTGTAACATGATCCATAAAAGTAAATTTTCCATAGCTGAGAACCCTCGTGATTGATATGTTTTTCAGCTGGCTTTAAATACTAAAAATTTTCTGCAGTTACAACTGCATTATGCATGTGTAAAATTCTTGAACCAACATCAGTTGTTCTAGCATAAATTTCCATGATTAGTGGGGTCTTTTTTGTCACTAATGATATATGCCAGTTGAGCTTCTCTATAAATTCTTATTTTTTCTCCTCCAAAAATAGGGACAGTAGCATAAGTGAGATTCATTTGCAATGTTCCTCCCAACGTTCTAATCCATGATCTAGAAAGTAACATCCAAAATCTATGAGGAATTTCAACTACAACAATATCCATCACCATTCCTCTCATGGGTAACTGAGAAAAGGCTTACCGAAAGGTCTTTGATGACACCAGGGCATTGAACTTTCCGGGAATCAAAGGAGTATAGATCTTGGTAATCTCTAGTTACTTCAAGACCTAGTTCATCCATGACAACCTTGGGCATTAAATTATGTGAGTCTTTGGAGTCCATTAGGAAATTATGCAAGATATTTTCGTGAATATTCAAATATATATAGAAAGGAGGGGTAGAGTCATCTCTGTCTTCTACCAATGGACCTAAAGTAACAGTGGGCTTGTCATCTTGAAGGTTAACAAAATCAGAAGCTACTTCAGTAGGTGGGGGTTGAAGAGCTTCCATAAAGGTCTTTTTGGAATAATCATTTTTCATAAGCTCTACAAGAGGAACGGGAATATTTATATTTTGTATTTCATTCTCAAAATTGAAAACAGGGGGAAATTTGTGAGCAATTTTTACCTCGAGTGAAGGAGTATTGATTGCTACCAAAATTTCCAGTAATTTATGCTTTTCAACTTGTTTTTCTGCTGGAATTTTTTATGCATCCTTATTCTTCTTGGATTGTGCAACAGGCTTTGGATTATCATCAATATTATTTGATATGAGATTAAATCAAATTTTATGACCAACTGCAATGATCGAATGCTTAGGAACTACTTTAGTATTATGACTATATGACATGAAATCTTCATACTCTGGTTTTGTAAGATGAATCAACCCTTATTTGTCTCTCATAAAATTGAATCAGTAGCCTTTTCCAACCTTTCAGATTCCTCGTCATCTTCAAATATATCATTCTCCAAAGGAGGCTAAACTTTTTTATCATCAACCTCTCTCCTCTCTCGCTACAAAATTTGAGGAACATTAGGTATTGTAAATTACTACCTATTAGGAAAATCAAATGAAACATTTATAGTAGTAGTTAGTCTTGCTTCCATCTTGAGCTTGGACATCTAAGTAGTCAATGACTTGACCATCTTGGTCAGCTCATCTAACTTAGGATCAATGTCTGAAGTTCCTGAAGTAGAAGTTTCATATTTTTTCTTTATTTTTTCTTTGTCAATCCCTCCTATGAGCCTATCAGCTGCTAACACATTAGATTATACCTCCAGTGCATTTTCCTGCATTTTTTTTAGTGTTGTAGATCTTCTTTCTCTCAATAATAAAAAAAAATCAGGATCAAAGGCACCATCATAAGTGATTTTAGTTGAAGCTTCAGTAGGCTTGATTTCAATAGGTATTTTTTTATACATCTTATTAAATCTCATGGAAAAATCAAAAACTGATTCTCCTTCTTTTCTTTTTATTGCACCAAATTCAGTGATATAATACAAAAAATCTTTCTTATCACCCCATTCCCTTAAAAATGTATCATCTAGGGTTTCAATTCCAGTGATTCTACTAGTTGTCAAAGACTTGAACCGTTTTCTTACATCACCCTCAAAATTCTGAACAAAAACTCTCATCCAGACATCTTCATGCTCAATAATCAGATTGTCATCATAGCCATAAAAATCAGCAAGGTGTTCTCTAGTTGTTTCCTCTCCCTCACCACCAAACTTAGGCATGTACTTGAGATAATCTCCTGCAGGTAATGCATTCATAGGCTAAGGTAAAACCAAAGGGGCATACCTAGCAACAACAATTGCATACATTCAGTTAGGGTGTGGGTTTGAACCTACCATGTTGTGAGTAGTTGGGATTTGTGGAATAGAAATAGGTGGATTATGAAAAAAAGATAATGAAGCACCAATTAGTGCTGTAGGTATTGTTTGGTGGTTGGAAAACAAGGGAGGTATAGGATTTTCTGCAAAATCAGGGGATAAAGTTTGTAGGACTTCTTTAGGAACAGCCTTTGAGAAAACAGTAATAGTAGAGGCAATAAACTTTCGTTTACTCTTTTTCTTGATTATATTTTCAGGGTCAGAAAATTGGATTCGCAAAGGGGAATATGATTTATTCCTATTTCTAGTCCTTCTAGGAGCTATAACATCACAATGGAGTCACTAGGTGTAAAGCAATATAAAAAGACAGTTGGAACAGTACACCTCAGAACCGGACTTATAACTTTTTCATTCACCCAAGGATAAACTTCAATTTTCCTCACCCACAATGGCACCAAAGATGTTAGCGTAAGGAGTCAGTCCTTGACTGCTTAATGATTAATCCTTATACATCATAGATCATTCAAATTTTAAAGGGGTTGTTTGAGTGGTGGAATGGCTTTCTCAAAGTTTTTGAAATTATTTTTTATGTTCTTTAAGACTTTCATGCATTTAGAAAGCTGTGTCAAGTATAAATTGTGTGGGTAAAAGATAGTATAGGGAGCAGAGTGCATAAGTGGAAGAATATGAATAGCTGGTACCTATTCCAGGAAATATTCCTATCCTAAATCAGTCACACAGCGATGATGGTGGCTCTTTACATAAAATCAGTTTATGCAAAGCAAACAACACTTAGAAAATAGATTACATGTATAAATTATTCCACAAATTATTTATGAAATCTTCACTGACAAGTTCTATTACACACATATAACTTGCAAAAAACTTAAAGCAGATAATTTACTATTAAATCATTTAACAGCTTCTCACTCACACTTCACTAGTTGCTACAATTCATATTTTAGAAGAAATTAACAAAGAAAATATACACACCACACATTAGATGTTCCTTGAATCACAACAAAAAGGGTTTTTTATTATAGTTAGTCTTTAGGTACACTAACATCCAACCTGGAAATAGTATTTACAAGTGTTATATATAGCAAGAGAGGAACCAACTCCATCTCTCCTAAAAATAAGGAAAAATTAATTCTAACATAACATATGTGTCAAAGGACATTACATCCTTATCCCCTTGAAATCTAATAGAAATGACATATGGAGAAATAAGAAGAGAAGAATTATGGGCTGGAATGATGAGTGTACTGTCATGCTACCCCTTTTTCTATTGAATTTTCTCATTGTGTCTTCGATATTTAATAACCATGTAGCTTCATTTACTAAGACCACCAACAACCTCATAACTACCTCTCATCATCACTTGTATTATCAATTTAGTTATGGGTTCTTATCCATCCTTAACAGGCTCAGAAAACTTGTTGACAGGTGTTAAAATTCAATTAAAACAGGTGCTGTCGGAAATTCCAATAAAAACCTGTAACTGCACAAAATCTGGAATGCTACCGGAAATTGCAGTAGCACCTTGTTTCTTTTTCAAAATACAGAGAAAAATATTGAAAATTTTGTGCTAACCTGTAATTTATGACAACTAGGTTGTTGTTAAAAATTTATAACTAATTATAAAAAAGGGATTAGTACTAAAAACCTTTTTACCTTTCCTCTAAGTGTGTTACATCTTCAGCCAATTTCTAAATTAGTTTTATTGTCATCAGTTGATGTTATGGATGTAGTTGCTCTTGTAGCTACCTCCTTGACAGTGTCTTTGTCCTCCATAGCACCCTTCTCTGTTTTTCTTCTTTTTGAGAGCTCTAAGTTCTATTTTGAAGGGATTGGGTTCTTGTTTTTCTTCATGGATTTTTCTAACTTCTCTGTCTTTGAAACTCTGAGCTTCCCTTCAACATCAATGACTTCTGTCAATAGGATTGGCTTGAGAAGAGACTTGGATTTAAGACTAAACTTATTTCTCTCCCTTTTATATATATTTATGGTTCTAGCAATAGGTTTAGCTTCCTCCTTATTCTTCTTATTGTTGATTTCATATCCAACATCCTTAAGGAGTCCTCCATCTGATGGTGTAGGTTGGTACTCCTTCTGTAACGTTTTCTGAATATGTGCTTCTGGAATTTCCGATAGCACCTACACTTTTGATTTATCTGTTGTTGTAGACCTTCCTCTTCTGGATCTGGTGTAGACATTTGGAAATAGAGAAATAGGGGGTACTATATTCATGGACTTGGGCTTGCTTGTTGAGGAGCTTTCTCATTTTTCCACCTTTCTTTCAGTTTTTCCTACAGAAACTTTATCTTTCTTACCTTTGGCCTTTTATTAATTTTTTCTTTCTAGACCCTTATTTTTGTTCTTCTCTTTATAGGCTGAGGATTAGGTTGTGGAACTGGAGGTGTAGGTGCAGGTTGGCCTTCCCTATAGAATAGAAAATGGTCCCAAGTCTGGCTTCTATTCCTTAACTCTTCTCCAACCATAACTTTTATCAAAGCTTGATGATATAAGTTGTACTCAGGAACATCATTTTGGGTCTAAACCCTTGCTGACTTCTTGGTCAAGCTTTTCGACAAGAAAAATGGTATATTCAATGTCTTCATCCGTGCAATATTAAAAATAAACCTCATCTGATAGAGGAATACCACTAAATATCTCCTTTCACATGTGAGGTATATCTTTATAAGTTTGATTTCCTATGCCTGGTCATTCTTAAGGTAGCTGCTTGGAACACCTTTTGCCTAGTTTGGATCTCTGTGAGCATCCATGAGGAAGTTGTTGAGATCACCTTCTGTGATAACTTTCCCTTGAACCACCTTTCTCCTTCTTGGGGAATGTTAAAGGCTTTAGCAATGGATTCTTCATAAAATTGCAAAGTGAGGCCATAAACTGTAGCCTCATTTCCATTAAAAGAATTAGAAAACTCTAGAAGCAACTTCTGAATGTGAGCTTCCCAACCTAGTGTAAATAGGATATCAACCTAAGTGCATAAACAAAGTTCTTACCCTTGAATTAACATCAACAATATCTCCACCCTGTGGCTCTATTCGATTTATCTTACCAGTTGTTTTAGTCATCCTCAGAAAAATAAATGACTATGTCTCCTGTAGATGATAGGTGGCAGAATAGGAAGAGTTTACCTTACAGGTGTGGCATGTATTCTCCTCTGGAATCTTTTCTAAAATCCAGACTTCTTCTCCAACTGTAACTCTCAGCAAATTCGAATCCAATAGCTTAGACTTCAAATGACAACATTCTTGATTTTTATGTGGTTTTAAAACTAAATCTTTGTTCACCACCCCATGCAAATCACCCTCCATCATTACAAATCTTCATGATCATGATGCTCACCATGTGACACAGCATCACCACCTTGAGTTGGCTCTGTTCTTTGTATGGGATCTCCAGATAGCTTGTGGCAAGTGTCTTTGATGACACACAGTCACCTCCGAAAATTGTGATGTTGATTGGCCAGAATTTTTGGTAGTAGTACTATGCATCGATTAGAACCGTTATGGAGTGTGGTGTGACCACCACGATCCCTCTAACTCCGAAAAACACATACCTCAATGTAATATCCCAAAATGGGAATCACACAGCAAGCCTGCTAAAATAACGCACTCCTAAGAATTTAGTGCACTGAAATGAGTTTTCAGCTCCTGGATCCCTTAGATCAACTCATCTAAGATCTAAATCCAAAAGGAGAGCAAAAACAAGTCAAACTAGGTGGGTTAAACAGATCTCCCACAACCTAGTCTAGCTTAAAAACACCCAAAGAGACGGGCTATAGCTATATGCAATGGAATGCTTCAGAAACAACAAATTTTATCAATTTACAAGTGTGAGACCAACATGGAGGATCATCTTTCAGCTATACATCATAAAATTAGATCTACAATGTAGCTTATACAATGTATAACAAAAAGGGAAAGATTGTACAAGACAAAAGCCTCAAAAAGAGCTGCTACAACAACATGAAATGGCAGAATAAGCTTGACATCGTTATTTTCATTGTTGAAGCATGAAATAGATTAAAACTCAGATATAGAGTACATCTGTACATAAAATGATAGATCTATTTCAGATATGTGTACAATATAGTCTCCTTTATACACTCCCCTTGGGGATCTCAGCAAAACATGAACAATGGTGAGTAGATCTGAGATCTAAGTCACAGATCTGTAGAAGTATTCAGAAAATTCTGAATCATAAAATATGTAGCAGATCAGATCTGAACTAACATGGATTGGTTGGCCAATCCACGGATCACCACAGTGAGAGGAAGGATCTAATCACTAGAGATCTCTCCTCTAAAATAATTCCAAGATACCCTGCAACTCTGCTCTTGCAAATAACACAGTCACGGAAGAGGGACTATGTTGTAGGCCCTGAGAATGCTTTGGCCTACTGCCAATGTAGGTATTTGAAGCTCAACCCACTAATTCACTCTTCCAAGAGGTTAAAAGACACACTCACTGAGAAGAGGCACCAGTACAAGCTAGATCTGAAAAGATCTAGTGTTCCACTTGCTGCAGCTCACATGGACAACCCAATCCTAAGCAGGACTGTGCTGTAGATGCAATATGTGGCTTGGAAAAATGTCGGATAGTGGACTAGACAAACAAGACTCCTCCAAGAGCTACTCAAGGAAGGAGGTGGGAATCCTAATCAGGAAAACTCAAAGAGGAGTGTCTAAACAGACAATACCTTCAGAAAATAATATCCTCAACAACCTTTTCCTGTTGTCCTCCTCCTTCTTTTATAGGGTGAAAGCCTTGTTAAACCCTAAACCACCTCAATGATTTAGCCCCTTTCACATGTGGAGCCTCCATCTAGAATTGTGTTGTGTACTCATGAGGTTCATTGCACCCAGACTGCACTGTTGCTTTGGTCAAGGTTGACCCAATCTTGTCATTTAAACCCATTCACACCTACAATATTTTATTTACATGGCCCAAATATGTCCCTTTTTACATAGGCATTGATTTATTCATGGTTTTCAGGAGTTTTACATGTCGTCCTTCATATTTTATTCATTAATATGAAATGCAAGATAAAACAAGGAAAAATAAGATATTCCCATTAGCTTGGGCTAAATGGGAATATTACAGTCCTCCCCTCCAAAATGTTGCTTGTCCTCAAAAAACTAATAAGGTGAGTGTTGCAATACTCCTCCTCCGTTAGTGACCTCATCAAAGATCAAGCTCCCATCATAAGATAGATGCTCACCAATCCAAACCCCCATGAATTGTTTTCCCAAAGTCAATATGAGATGTGCAAAAATCCATCCCACAAGGAAACAAGATCTCATGTGAAACACCCATGGGTTGCCTAATGTCCCCTTTGAAATATATAACACAAGACACATGGAGAATTTTCAGCCCATTAGGCACATGCATACCTCCCATCCTTCCTCCATAGATTCCCATAAAAAGTACAAGCATGTCATCAATGTATGGGAGCAAAATAATGTACAAACAAACAGAAAGGTGCACATATGGAGGTGGGTCATAGTCCCACATGTGGAACTAGCGTAATGCATCTCCTGCCTGCATTAAACCAAGATGTGGTAAGTGGTTTTCTCACCACTTACTTGCAGCCCATGCCATCTCACTGTAGCTGAATGTGTGAGATATGTTTGGTGCCTTAGGAAAGCACCCATCATGAAACAAGATCTCCCTCTGTCCACCAAGGGAGTGGCCAAGTACAGCAATTGTTGTGGCCCCATATTTTCCATGAGATTAACAAGATATAACACTCCTCCTTGGAGTCATGGCCTACATAAACATGGTGAAAGAATGCATATAATCTGAAAAATAAACTTGTTTTACAAGAGCATATTCTTCACCAATATTCCTCCACATAAAATTGGAGTGGTTCATAGATCTATCTTCTCCTTCAAGAGGGGAAAGAGAAGGCTAAATTAACTCTCAAACAGAGTTATGTTGTTGCCCCATCTCCACAAATTTCATGCACCTTTGAAAATGTTGATATAGTTCTCCTTTAAAGCCCTCCCAATAGTAGCTCCTCAAGATGATGTTGTTGAGCTTCATAGAATACTCTTGGCTGAAACAGAACTCCTCATAGGCCCATTGTAGTAGCTTCTCCTTGAGCTTAGAGGCTCTAGATAAGAAGATCCTACCATGCTCATAGATGACCCCATCTTGCATTGAATAATCCTCCTCATGTAGCAAGTCAACAATGATCATGCATGTATGAAGATCCTTGGAATATTCCACCAATAGTTGGGATTTCCAATAGGGATCTAAGGTGCCCAACAATGACAGTGCTAATAATGTGCTAGCTAAAGTGGCTTCCATGTTGCTGCTCTTCTCCTTGACATCCTCCATGTCCAAGGTGTATGTTGGAAGGCCATGCCTTCCATTCTTCTCCTTCTTGACATCTCCCATGCCAAAGGTATGAGATAGAAGGTTGCTATTCCTTCCTTGCTACCATCCTTGCTCATGCACATGCTTCAAAGAAGAAGGAAACCCTTGGAAGTTAGTCTCCTATGGAAGGCTATCATCTGTCCAAGGCCTCTCTGTTTTGACCAAAGCGTGCATGTGAGACCACCATCTCTCTTCCTATAGGGAAGAGTGTTCTTCAAACAAGTTTGTCTTCTGATTCAAGTCTTGCCTCCCATGCTTCATGATGGTGTCATTTTCTCTCCTTGCAGCATATCTTCTCAATGAAATTTGAGAGGTGAGGATAGATAGTGAAGTCAAAGGAAAAATTCTCTCCCTTTCTTTCTACCTCCCCCATAGTCTCAATGCTATAGCAGGGTCTTCTAATGCTCTCTTCCTTCTAGGATCTATGGAAAGAGCATCAATGCATGAAAAATCTCCCATCAAATCTAAATCAGGTGGTCTCCCATGGGGTACACCACAAAATAAAGATTTCTCATGGCTCATTCCCATGTGAAATATAGATGGGAACATAATATGACTACTTCCACTACACAAATCTATCTCTGATTGTTGTGTGGAAGTACCATGAAACTTGGAGACCCCTTTTAATGGTGTAAGAGTGCCTCTGATTGGAACCCTTGCCCCATTTTTAGATAGTGGATTAGTTGTGTGACCCCTCCTTTGTTTTGTCTCATTGTCTCTTAGAAAATACACATGCTACTCATGTCCTCCATATGGAAGAATATCTGGAGTTCCTTTCAAAGGTGCAAGAATCCCTCTAAGGGAAGCCATTGCTTCATCTCCATCTCCAAATGAAAATAGATCTCCTCCTACTTGCACAGTGCTGGAGGATCTTCTTTGCTCTTTCTCTCCCTTCTCCCCCTTACTGGAGAATGCTTCATCATTAAGAGATCCTTTGTCTTGGCCTCTTAGTGAGGAAGGAATCCTCAAGTCTTCTCTTTGGGAAAAGAGATCTAGCTGAATTGGGGCCTTTGCCTTTGGTACAAAGTGCAACAAATTTTCAACCCCTTCAACAATGTTTAGGACTGGATTTGGCTCCATGGAATCTTCCAACTCATGCAAAGATTCAGATTTCTTGGGCTTGATCCTCTCCCCCCAAGAAGTCTCAAAATGTCTCTTATCAAATCTTGCCACTACTCTCCTAGTAAATCTTTTATAAGAAGAGATGTTCCTCCCTTTCAAGGAAGAAGACTCAAACAACCACCAAGCATAATCCTTCCATTGAAGATGCAGCGCTGCTACTCTCAAGGCTTCTTCTTCTTATACTTGATGCAACTGAAAGTATGTGTCAAGATTCTTCACCCAAGACTTGGCTGAGTCTTTAGGTGATCCATCAAATGTAGGTAGAGAGAATCTACCCAAAGTGTGCTGCATGCACCCTTCCCTCCTACTGTAGTTGCAAGATCTTTCTTCTTTGAGTTGACAGAACTCTGGGAAATTGACATGCTCTTTGAATCCCTCTAATTAAGATTCATATTCTTGGAGATATTCACCAAGAGATACCTCCTTTGGTGTTTCTCCTCTTCCTCCTTCCTTTGACAAGAAAGTAGGCATGCTACCATGTTGTGGGACAGATTGTGTGGCTGAATGCTCACACACATCATATGAAGTAGTGGGCCTTTCTTCATGTGTAAACCATTTCAGAAGGTATTATTTTCTTTCATTCCTCACTCCCCTGATTCCTCCCTTCAACTCATGAAAATCTTGAGAAATAATGTTAGAAAACTCTACTCCTTTTATTATTCCATATAAAGGGGCTTCAATGGTGTAATCATTTTTCTTTTGTCTTCTTCCATGATACCTCTTCTCTCTGTCAGTGAGAGTTTCTCCTCCCTTTGAAGACATATTTGCTCAAAGAATGCATAGGTTGTGCCAAATATCTTCCTCTGATACCACAAAGGCCCAACCACTACACCAAAATCCTGAACTGTTAGTGAGGGTGACATCCCAGGGTGTTAAGGGTAGGGTCTTAAGGCCCACCAGAGAATTTGAGGGCGGGGAACCTTGTGCAGTACCCCTCATTACGTAGACCTCATACATGTGGCTACAGGCCCTACCCACACATGGGACATTACTTCCCACTGTGCTCTACGAGTCTCGACCTCGAGACGTCGACTTTGATACCACTGTAATATCCCAAAATGGGAATCACACAGCAAGCCTGCTGAAATAATGCACTCCTGAGAATTCAGTGCACTGAAATGATTTTTTAGCTCCTATATCCCTTAGATCATCTCATCTAAGATCTAAATCCAAAAGGAGAGCAAAAACAAATCAAACTAGGTGGGTTAAACAAATCTCTCACAACCTAGTCTAGCTGAAAAACACCCAAAGAGAGGGGTTGTAGCTATATGCAATGGACTACTTCAGAAATAATGTAGTTTATCAATTTACAAGTGTGATACCAACATGGAGGATCATCTTTCAGCTATACATCAGCAAATTAGATCTACAATTCAGCTTATACAGTGTATAACGGAAAGGGAAAGATTGTACAAGACAAAAGCCTCAAAATGAGTTGCTACAACAACATGAAATGGAAGAATAATCTTGACAACGTTATTTTCATTGTTGAAGCATGCAGTATATTAAAACTCATATCTAGAGTAGATCTTTACATAAAATGATAGATCTATTTCATATCTGTGTACAATATAGGCTCCTCTATACACTCCCTTTGGGGATCTCTGCAAAACATGAACAACGGTGAGTAGATCTGAGATCTAAGTCACATATCTGTAGAAGTATTCAAAAATTTCTGAATCATAACATATGCATCAGATAAGATATGAACTAACATGTATTGTTTGGCCAATCCACGGATCACCACAGTGAGAGGAAGGATCCAATCACTAGAGATCTCTCCTCTAAAATGATGCCAAGATACCCTGCAACTCTGCTCTTGCAAAAAATGCATTCATGGAAGAGGGACTATGCTGTAGGCCCTGAGAATGCTTTGGCCTACTTCCAATGTAGGGATCTGAAGCTTAACCCACTAATGCACTCTTCCAAGAGGTTAAAAGACACACTCACTAAGAAGAGGCACCAATACAAGCTAGATCTGAATAGATCTAGTGTTCAACTTGCTCCAGCTCACATGGACAACCCAATCCTAAGCAGGAATGCACTGTAGATGCAAGATGTGGATTGGCCAAATGCTGGATAGTGGACTAGAAAAACAAGACTCCTCCAAGAGCTGCTCAAGGAAGGAGGTGGGAATCCTAAATAGGAAAACCCAAAGAGGAGTGTCTAAATAGACAATACCTTCAGAAAATAATATACTCAACAACCTTTTCCTGTTGTCCTCCTCCTTCTTTTATAGGGTGAAAGCCTTGTCAAACCCTAAACCACCTCAATGAGTTAGCCCCTTTCACATGTGGAGCCTCCATCTAGAATTGTGTTGTGTATTCATGAGGTTCATTGCACCTAGACTTTGTTGTTGATTTGGTCAAGGTTGACCCAATCTTGTCATTTAAACCCATTCACACCTGCAAGAGTTTATTTACATGGCCCAGATATGTCTCTATTTACATAGGCATTGATTTATTCATGGTTTTCAAGAATTTTACATGTCCTCCTTCATATTTTATTCATTAATATGAAATTCAAGATAAAACAAGGCAAAATAAGATATTCCCATTAGCTTGGGCTAAATGGGAATATTACACTCAACATATGGATGGATAACTTAGTGTAGAGAGGCATGAATGGAAATGGTTATATCATTAACTGTGGATGACACATGTGGCTTAACATATACAATGACTTGACCTTAGCTAATTGACTGTAATATGACACCTCTCATTAGATCTTAATGGATTTAAAAAATATTTGATGTGTATTAACCCTACGACACGTGGTATGACTAAAGTGGGTACGCTTTTTCGCTTTATTTAAAAAATAGACTATGCTTCTGGAAATTCCAATAGCATTGGAAAATAAAAATAAAAAGACAGAAATAGGAAATAAAAGACTGTCTGAAAGGCTTAAAAAACTGGCGCTTCCAGAAATTCTGGTAGCACCCAAAAAAAAAAAAAAAATTGAAATTTTTTGAACTTTAATCCTAAAAACAAAACTATGGAACAGACTCATGACTTAGTAAAGAACTTTGTTAACAATTGCTACTGGTGGTTTACAATTAGGAGGCTTCTTATGATAAATTTTGTTAAATCTGTTAATGAAATAAAATATTGGTTCACCATCATTTATCTTAAGTTCTTCAAACTCTACCAAGAAATAGGCAGGATCATTTTTCACACCCATTTATTCTTAAAAATATTTTTAAATTCTTCCCAAGATCTAATGGAATTTACCCTTAATCTTCTAAACCATATTCTAACATTTCCTTCTAAATATTGCACAAACTATCTCATATATATATTTTCATGTTCTATGTTCATGTTGTCAGAAAAATCTAGAAATGCTATTAAACGATATTTAGCTGACAGACCAATTTCCCCATTGAATCTTGGAATATGTTTCAAGTATCAAGCAGGAAAAACATTAAGTATGTTTGGAATTAATAGGGAAGCATATAATGCTTCACCAATAGGCCTAAAACCAACCATACCTTGTGATGAAGATGAATAAGATTCAGTGGTGGTGGTTGTAGAAGATGATGAAGTAGATTTAGAAGATGAAGTAGTGGAAGAATGAGGTGAAGATGGAGGGGTAAAAGAAGGTAAAGGAAAAATCGAAGTTGAAGAACTTTTTACATATCTCAAAGGTATATGAATGACAAACTTTTGAAACTCTTCTTCTCTTTCTTTGTGTTCAAATAAATGGTTTTAATAGAGGGAAAAGAGTGTTGGTGAAAAAGGAGGTCTCTGGGAAAGACCCAGGTTCAAACTCAGAGCCAACAAAATTCCACTATAGTCTAGGAAAACGTCAGCATTTTCACCTTTCCCAAGAGAGCAAGGAGTCTCACCTGAGGCATGTCATGACCTTACGGAGATTAGAAGCTAGACCGTTAATACCAAAAAGAGATCATTAACAACAAGTCATCCATTACATTATACAGAATGTTTCCATCATATATGATTTGAGATACAAGTTATCATCTAGCCATAAAAAATATGAAAATCAAAATGAAATTTAAAATAGCCAAAACAAGCATCAATAAACCATTGTTATACGTCCCATAACTCACTACACAACATCAGTTTGCTTCTATTAATTCAGCCAAAACACTACATAACATACTCCATAGAGTTTAGTATGCCACAACACGGTACATACAGGATCCGTAGAGCTCCCTCAAGGCTTAGTACCCTCTATATATAACCCCCATGGAGTCACTCCTTCCTTTCTTACCTACCCTTTCCAGCTGACACTATCAGTCTTTTCCCCTTATTCGCTCAATTGTTCCCTTGCGCTCTGCTACTTGCCATCTCTTTTCTGCCATTGGCTCTATTTCTGGGGGTTCTGTTTTCTATTCGTTGTCTCATGTTCCTTCCATCTATGTTGTCACCTGATTGTGCTCCGTCATCTATCTGTAGGTTTTCCGCAACCGTAAAAGCTCCTTTCCTTCCTTGATTTCCCTCTGCCACCTGTTCTTTCCGCTCCTAACCTTCTGCAACTCAAAATTGTGTTTTTCAAAAAAAAGGCCCTAATAGGGCCTGACCACATGCTATTGACTCGTCCCAAGTCAATATTTTCCTTCTGTAGCAGTCCCTAGTTTTCCATCGACTTCTACTTCTCGCATATTTCCCTCCACTTTCTCCCTTTTTGGATTCTCCTATTATGGTTGGCCCTCCTTTAACAAAGGCCCCAACTCTGGAACCTTGATCATAGCCTCTGTCCTAAGTTAAGTGAACTCAATGATTGCCTCTTACCATGCTTTCACTACGGGCTCTGTCTTGGTGACCACCTTTTTGGCGTGAGTTGCGTCCATTACTTGGGGCGGGTCGTTAAACATCTCTCTGAATTTGGGGTCCACCTCAGATTCCAATTGTTGAATTGTTTCTTCTTTCTATTTTACAAGGTGTCGTAGGTCCCTGGCGAGTTATTTTTTCCTTGTCGAGCTCTCTTTGATTGTCTGAATTTGTAGCTAAAGTATGTCAGCTTGGTTATAGATTTGAGTGTAGCCGATTGGGTCTACTGGTCCCCTGATCTCGAGAATGAGCTTATGTAGTCATTCAGAGACAATCTGAGCTTTCATTGTAAGTGAGTTGGAACACACGTGGAGTTGCTCCAGCAGGTTGTCTACCTGTATAATTGTCATTCCCAGTGTTTCCTTCATATATTGCATCTATTTTGTCCTTTGTGCTACCTTTTTTTGGCATATACCATAGAAGGGTCTGGTAGTGTCGGTTTGTTGCAAGTGCATCTCTTAATTCCTGATTTGTGTGGCCGAGGGTGGCACATGCTACCCTTACATGTATGGAACGCTAAACCACTGATGCTACACCAATTTTTGGCCATATAACCTATTAATATTAGATGGACCAAAGTACACCATGTAAGACCAATTTTACCATAGTAAAATTTCTTTCACTATGAAAAATAATTTAGTAATCCATAATTTATTAAGTTGTTTCTGGTCTAAACAGAGGACCCCATGAGGAATAATTTAATAAATCCTTATTTGTTTGATTTTCCTCAAGAGATGATTAATTAAAACAATGTTTAATTAATATTCCTAGTCATATTTAACCCAAAAGAGGAAAATTAATTAGATAAATCACTATTTATCTTATTATTTTCTAGGAATAATTATTTAAAACATTGTTTAAATGGTATTCCTTGTTAAATTTGACCAAATCATTTATAAATAATTGAATAAATCATTATTTATTTAATTATTACTCAACCACATCCTTAAAATAATAAATAAATCATTTATTTATTTATTATTTACAAATAAAGGGATTTGACCAAATTCAAATTCTTTTTCCCTCTAACAAATATAATAAAATATTCCATAAAAGTTGGATCTAGATTTGGTTAATAATATTTTAATTATGCACCAATATCTAGACTAACTCAATATTTTGTTATAAATAGAAGGGTTTTTCCATTCATTCACTACCTTTTGTTGCCTAAATATCGCTCTGGATCTATAATTTTGGTTTGACTTTGATCCTCCATCATTGTCATATTTTTCTACCTTTTAGCTTGTGAGCTCCCCTTGAGTTCCATTTTTTGTCTGGGTTTTCTACACCATAAAGAGAGAGATATATTAGATATGAAGCATTGAGGACATACAAGAACCCATCCCATTGAGGGCGACTGGTAACATCTTTCTATTTTCCCTTCCCAGCTGTCATAAATACAAAAATTCTTTAAAAACATCATTGTCTTGTCCATTGGATGCATGGAGCAACTCTTGCTTTTATTTGATGCTTAATGTCTTTAAATGCATAAATAAGGATTTATGTATCATTTATTCTGATCACTAACTGCAGATCTAAGGAAATGGAAAACCATATTTGATGTTAGGGTTGTTTTTTATACACAACTAAAGTGATATTTTTTCTATTTATCAGGATTAGATGTAATATCCCCAAAAGGGAACAACAACAATATTAAACAAGACTGCCTAAATAACGCAGTCTAGAAAATCACAGCAGGAGGCTATGGAGGCTCAAATTTTATGTATACATCAAGAACAAGATGGATAATGAGGCCCATACAATGTATAATAGGAAATAAAAGACTTATACAGAAGAAATCCCTCAAAAAGAGGTGCTGCAATCACATATATTCACTGCAAAAGGATTGACAACGTTATTTTATTGAGCATACAACAGCTGAAGATTAAAACTTAGATATAGAGATCAATAATGCAGGAATATTTAAATATATGACAAATACATACACTATAGAGTCTCTACTTTACATACGCCTTGGGGTTTTCATCAAAACATGAAGCACATGGAGTAGATCTGAGATCTTATGTAGCAGATCTGCAGAATGATTCATAATTTCTAAAGAAAATACAGGAGTATTCAGATTAGATCTGAATATGACATGGAATAGATCAGAAATCCATGGATCACCACAGTGAAGGGAAAATCCCCAACAATAGAGATCACTCCTCAAAGTTTGCCAAAACACCCTGCAAATTTCCTCTTTGCAGATAACGCAGTCCTGGAAGATAAACTGCATTGTAGACTTGATGGACAATTTGGTCTGATGCCAAGATGTAGATCTGAAGCTCCAATGATCCAATACACTCTTGCCAATGAGATAGAAGGCTCTCCTAGTGAAAAGAGGCACTATATTGGCCTAGATTTGAGTAGATATAGCCTCCACTTGCTGTAGCTTACAAGAACAACCAAACCCTCAACAGGATTTGCATTGTAGTTGGAAGATGAAGCTTGGCCAAATGCCTGATAGTGGACAAGATAAACAAGACTCCTCCAACAGCTACTGAATGGAAGAGGTGGGATTCCCGATCAGGAACACCCAGTGCTAAACAACACTATTCTCAACTAAACAGCCAAGAGAATGATAAAATCTGTCTGTACAATATATTCGGTAACAAACTGCTCAACAACCTTCTTCGTTGTCCTCGGCCTTCCTTTATAAGATAAAAAGTCTTGAAAACCCTAAACCATCTCAAAGATTTAGCTTCTTTCATGTGTAGCCCCCCTGAATTAAACTACACAGTATCTAGGATGTTCACTGCATCAAGATAGCGTTGTTGATTTGGTCATGCAAGTTGACCCAGTTTTAAACATCTCAATCCCTTCCATACATGCAAGGTTGTTTTTGATGAACAAAGCCCAGACATTTAAATCCCAATCACATGGGCATTGATTTATTTTGTTGTTTGAGAGAGTTTTATTTTCCTCCTTTACACATTTATTCATGCAACAGAAAATGAAATTGTATATTCCCATTAATTTGGGCCACTACTATTATTATGGGCATTCTACTCATTCTACTCCTCCAAAATGTGGCTTGTCCTCAAGCAACTGATAGGGTGAGTGCTGAAACACTTCTCCTCCATTGGTGACACCATCAAGGATCAAACTTTCTTCACAAGCTAAGTGTTCACCAATCCAACCCTCCATGAATTGTTCCTCCAAAGTCATTATGAGATGTACATAATCCATCCCACAAGGAGTCAAGAAATCACATGAAACAAACATGGTTGAACCAATACTCTCCCTGAAATATGTAGCATAAGGTACATGGAGAGCCTCCATCCCATGAGGTACATACATGCTCCCCATCCTCCCTCAATACAAGCCCATAAACAGTACAAATATATCATCAATGTATGGAAGTGAAACTAGATACAAGCAAACAGAAATTTGAGCATGAGGAGGTGGGTCATAGTCCCACATATGGTACCAGCGTGGTGCATCTCCTAGCTGCATCATGTCAAGGTGTGGTAAGTGGTTTCCCCACCACTTACTTGCTGCACATGTCATTTCACTATAGCTGAAAGTGTGAGATATGTTTGGTGCTTTTGGGAAGCACCCATCATGAAAGTAAATCTCCCTTTGCACATCAAGGGAGTGGCCAAGTTCAGAAATTTTAGTGGCCCAATAGTTTCCATGAGATTTACATGATACATTACTCCTTTTAGGAGTCATGGCCTACATAAAAATGGTAAAAGAACATGTACAATCAGAAAATAAAACTTGCTTTACATGAACAGATCCTTTACCAACAATGTCTCTCATACACATGGAGTTGTGCATGGATCTTTCTCCTTTTTCAAAAGAAGGAAGAGATGGTTGAAATGACTCTTGCATAGAGTCCCATGGCTGCCCCAACTCCAAATATCTCATGCATTCTTGAAAATGCTGATGTAGTTCTTCTTCCAAGCCTTCCCAATAAAAGCTCCTCATGATGGATGGGGTTTTGGAGATCTTTACAGAATATGGCCAGCCTATATTCCCCAGGCCCTTTGTAATTCTCGCTATGCTTGAGCTTAGAAGCTCTAGACAAAATATCTACCATGATGATAGATGACTCCTTCATGGACCAGATATCCCTCTTTATGCAGTTGGTCATCAAGTATCATACAAGTGTGTAGATATTTTGAATAATCCACCAACAGTTGGGACTTCCAATACAGATCTAAACTGCCCAACAATGACAACGCTAATGATGCATCAAAAAAAAAAATTGTCATGTTGCTGCTCTCCTCCTTGACATCTACCATGCCAAAAGTGCGCATTTGAAGGCCACACCTTCCCTTCTTCTCCTCCTTGACATTCCCCATGCCAAAGGTATATGATGGAATGTTGGTATTCCTTCCTTGCTGCCCTCTTTGCACATGCACATGCTCAAGTGAAGGTGGAAGCTCTTGGAAGTTAGTCATCCATGGGAGGCTATCATTCATCCAAAACCTCCTTGGCCTTGAAAAGGTATGCATGTGTGGCCACCATCATCTATCATGTATGGAAGATCTCTCTCCAAGTGAGATTATCTTCTGAGTCTTCATAGCCAAGGATATTTCTCCTTGCCCCATGATGGTGCTACCTTTCAATTTTGCAGCCTCTATTCTCAATGCAGTATGAGGTGAGAGAGTGGAAAATGGTGATAGTGGGGAAATATTTCCCTCCTCCTTGAGCTTACCCAAGTCTCCCAGAGATGTAGCTTTATCTTCAAGTGCTCCCATCCCTCCTGGATCTAAGTTTGGAGCAGCAAGTTGTGAGGTCTTCCCCACAAAATCTAAATCAGATGGCCTCCCAGGTGGTTTTCCACAAGAAAGTGAGGTTTCAGGGACCATCCTCATATGCATAATAGATGGAATCCTCATGTCCCTGCTTCCAATGCACAATTTCAACTCTGTTTCATGTGTGGAAGTCTCATGAAATTTGGAGACCACTCTTAGTGATGCAAGAGTGCCTCTAGTTTGAGCATTTGTTCCATTCTCTTCTCCTAGCAATAGTGGATCATCTTCTGCTATGTCAGATTTGTGACCCCTCCTTTTTTCTATCTCATTGTCTCTTAGCATAGACACATGCTGCTCATGTCCTCCATATGGAATACCCTTAGGAACTCCCTGCAAAGATGCAAGAGCCTCTCTAGTGGAAGCAATTGCTTCATCTCCATCTCCTAATAAAAATGGATCTCCTCCTGCTATCACAGCGTTGGAGAAGCTTTTCTGCTCTTTCTCTCCCTTCTCCTAATCAATGGAGAATGTCTCATCATTAAGAGACACTTTTCCTTGAACTCTTCTTGAAGAAGGAACCCTCATGTCTTCTCCTTGAGAAGAGAGACCTTGTTGTATTGGGGATTTTTCCTTTGGAAAATCATGCAACTGATCTTCAACCTCCTCAACAATGTTAAAAAATGGAGTTGGCTTTATGGATTCTTCCAACTCATGCAAAGCTTCAAATTTCTTGGGCTTGATTTTCTCTCCCCAAGAATTTTCAATATGCCTTAAATCAAATCTTTTCACTAGTCTCCAGTGAACTTTGCATAAGAAGAGATATTTACACTTTTCAAGGAAGAAGACTCAAATAGCCACCAGGCATAAGCCTTACCTTGAAGATGCAGCACTGATACTCTCATGGATTATTCTTCTAAAAATTGACACAGCTGGAAATATGTGCCAAGCTTACTTACCCAAGACTTTTCTAAGTTCCTAGGTGATCCATCAAAGGTAGGTAGAGAGAATCTACCCAAGGTGTGCTGCATGCACCCTCTTCTTCTACTGTACCTGCTAGATCTTCTTTCCCCTTTAAGTTGAAAGAACTCTGGAAAGATGAGATGCTCCTTGAATCTCTCTGATTGAGACTCATATTCTTGGAGATAATCACCAAGAGCTTCCTCCTTTGGTGTTCCTCCTTTCCCTCCTTCCTTTGTCAAGAAAGTGGGCATGCTCCAATGTTGTAGATCAGGTTTTGTGGCTTAATGCTCACACACATAGTAATAAGTATTGGGGCTTCCTTGATGTAACAATATCCTTGAGGGATATACATGTCTTTCCCTCCATATTCCCTGTATTTATCCTTTCAGCTCATACATAGCTTGAGAAAGAGTTTTAGAGAACTCTTCTCCTTTCAATCTTCCAGATAAAGAAGCGAATTTTATTCCGTGTTCGTTGTAATCAAACTTATTTTGTCTTCCCTTTCCTTGAAAATACATATTGGCTTCTTAAGAAATCACAGGCAATTCCAAGATGATTGCTCTGATACCATTATAATATCCCCAAAATGGAACAACAACAATATTAAACAATATTGCTCAGAAAATAATGCAGTTCAACAAAGTAAGAGTAGAAGGCCAATATGGAGGCTCAAAAATAACATGTACATCAGCAAATAAGATTTACAATGTGGCCCATACAGTTTATAAGAGGAAAATGGAAGACTTTTATCAAGACAATCTTCGAAAAGAGGTGTCACAATCACATATATTCACCTAGGTTTGACAGCGTTATTTTATTGAACATACAGCAGTTGAAGATTACAACTTATATCTAGAGCTAAATAATGCATGAACAATAAGATCTGTGACAGATCAATACACTATAGAGTCTGTACTTTACATACCCCTTGCGGTTTTCAGTAAAACATGAAGAACATGGAGTAGATATGAGATATGCAGCAGAACTATAGAATGATTCAGAATTTCTGAAGCAAATATAGGAGTGTTCAGATCATATCTGAATATGACATGGAATAGATCAGAAATCCATGGATCACCACAGTGAAGGACAGATTCCCAACACTAGAGATCACTCCTCCAAAGTTATGCCAAAGACCCTACAACTTTACACTTGTAGATAACGCAGTCCTGGAAGATGGACTGCACTGTAGACTTGAAGAACAGTTTGGCCTAATGCCAATGTATGGATCTAAAGCTCCAATGATCCAATACACTCTTGTCAAGGGATAAAATACTTTCCCACTAAAAAGAGGCACTAGATTGGCCTAGATCTGAGTAGATCTAGCCTCCACTTGTTGTAGCTTACAAGGAAAACCAAACCCTCAATAGGATCTACGTTGTAGTTGGAAGATGAAGCTTGGAAAAATTCTTGATAGTGGACAAGATCAGCAAGAATCTTCCAAGAGGCCTCTCAAGGAAAGAGGTGGGATTCCCGATCAGGAACACCCAGTGCTAAAAAACACTATTATTAGCTAAACAGAAAGAGAATGATATATTTCTAAACAGACAACATATTCAGAAATAAAATATGTTCAACAACCTTCTTCTATTGTCCTCCTCCTCCTTTTATAAGATAAAAGTCTTGCAAAACCCTAAACCATCTCAAATATTTATCTTCTTTTACATGTGTATCCTCCATCTAAAACTGCGTTGTGCATCTACGAGGTTCATTGCATCTAGACATCGTTGTTGATTTGTTCATGGTTGACCCAGTCAAGCAGCTCAATCCCTTCCACACATAAGGTTGTTTTATTAAGATAGCCTAGATTTAACCTTGTTCACATGGAGCATTGATTTATTTTGTTGTTTTACGAGTTTTTATTGTCCTAATTTACACATTTATTCATGCAACAGGAAAATTAAACAAAATTTTATATTCCCATTAGCTTGGGCTAATTGGGAATATTACATTAGAATCCACACTAACAACTACTGATTCCACTGGGGATTTATAATTACGATCGCTGTCATTTTTCAGATCCCTGCATAACCAGCTACTTCAACCCTTAGGTTTTTTCTTCATCTTCTTATTTTTCATTTCTTGACATTTTTTTTAACCTTTAAAACTCTAAAATAGTAAAAATTATTACTTTCGTGTGTTTTTGTGCCTATTGCGCAGGTAACAGGTATCAGCCACAGTAGAGAGGACAACTTTTTCTGAAATCTTCTCCCAAAACAGCCAGAAGTGCAGGTCACACTTTTTAGGCCATAACCTGTGACCTCAGCCTTTAGGAAGCTGAAAACAACCTGAAACCTACAACCTCATCCTATAGGAAGCAAAGAATAGCCTGAAACCTGTGACCTCAGCAGAAAATAGGTCAGAACCTGCGACTTGTACTTTTTGCGGGAATTTTTCTGAGAGTTTTATGGTTTTGTCTGGCCATTATTTAGGGTTTTTTGACCTCTTGTTGTGCTATACAACAACCCCCCATTATTTTTCATAAATAGGGACCCTTTAGAAATAAATAGGAAATTCTTTTTATAATTTCCTAAAATAAAAAACTTAGAAAATAAAATTTTATGTTCTTCCCTTAAAAGCGCATCGCATATTACATATCTTATTTCAAAAAGAATTATAAAACGTGAGATATGCAAATTTTGAAATGCGCTAGAAGCCTTTGCGAGAAAATAATTAAAAAACCTTGAAAAAACATCAAAATCATCGTTTTATTCTTCCTTTTTTCGCATCACACTTTATTTAATCAATAAAGCTTTAAGAAACAAATGATATAAGTTACAATACCCGCGGACCCGACAAGAAAATAAACTAGGAAATATAACATCTTTCATGATCGCGTCCACTTTAAGTTTTTCGCAATTCGCATTGCGCGCAACTTATAATATACACTCAAATGTTATACTATAAAAGTTGCGATCTGTGATTTGCACAGATTACATTTCGCAGCCTTTAAATATTAAGCATCGCAAAATACTATAAGGAATGATTGTGATTTGCATATTAAATTAATTCAGCGTGTGAAAATAGTTTGTGTCATATCAAATAGAATTTAAGATCTTAACGACTTTAAAATGATTGATAGATCTTACGTGCGAGGCCATGTGATATATTAAATTAGGAATTATGAAAGATGATTGATATATTGACATATTCTCGCACGCATTGGAAGTAAATGATTGATTTACTCTTATATTACTCCTTATATGTTAAATTCGCTTCACTCTTAGGAAATTAGTTACTTGGTTGAAGAAGTTAAAAATGAGAAAAAGAGGCAAGGAAATCTCTCAAACATTATCCATAGAAGATGCAGATATGTCTTCATTATTTCCAGACACCGTCTGCAAAAAAGAGTGTGGCAGTTTGTCATGGGAGGAAATGTACAAACTCTTCGAAGATGAAGGACCAAGGGTGATAGATAAATTTTCTGCTACAGGCACTGATTCTACCTCTGATGCAACCCTTTTTGACGTTGCATGCTCGCACATTCACAGAATAGCAGTGAGACCAAAGATTATTCCTTATACAGACATGGTTAAGTGGGCAATTGACCACTTGAACATTGAAGATAGAATTTTCAAGAATTCAGGAGGAGATATTATGGGCTCTTTCAAAGCAGAGGATTTAGCAGCAATGTATCATCTACCAACCCTGCAGCAGAGATACGACAATAAGTATGTGTGGAATTTCAAATAAAAACATCCAGATCTTATCAAAGTCATCCATGAATGGAAGGACAATGAAGGGAAATTGAGGCAAGATAACTCCGGTATGTACCCAATTGCATAAATTCCTAATCCTTATTGTTATTTCACTAGTATGTTGTGTAGAATATTTGCCAAGCCTGATGGTACTAGATTTTCAAGAGATTGGGTTCCCCTAATTGACGCAATCGTCAATTCATCTATTCTAAATTGGGCAGACATTCTATCCAATTATTTAGCCAAGTAGATCACTAAAGATAGGAATAAAAGAAGTGTTTCGCTCAAAGAAATACCTTCGTTTTATATGTCTTCCTATGTCATGGATGCCATTTGTTTTACTTATAATTTTCCTACCATGGGTTGGAAATGGACCACCAAAAACCCTACCCCGATTCATATTTACCATAGAGAACTCTGGGATTTCGAGTTCCACTTGAACTTCTATAAAATCTACTACAGAGTCATATTTCCCATCCATTAGATGATTTTCAACAAAAAGGCTCCTAGGGTTTCTGAAGAAGCCAATGTAGATATTCTTCTCGTAGCAAGATGGTTTGCTGAAGAAAATTTCACATATATTAGAGTATTTGGGAGTCATGATTATCCCCATATTTTACCTTACTATGTTACAGATAAATTATTTGCAAAATAAATGGGATATCAGCTTGTCAACGGTGTCACAAAGCAGTCAAAGGATGGTAAAAAGGCTATTTGGCCTATTTTCCCTCTACAGTGTGGCACCTTTGCTCTAGCTAATATTGGCGATACATACAAAGAGGTTCCCAAGATTCAGTTGTTGAGATTGGAATTTATGCCAGGAATATTATATGATCGCAATGATGTGACCAAAAATTACATCACAGAGCTAAAAAATGAAGCCTTTTGTAAAGGAAGAAGATAAATTTGATGATTTCTTCCAAGGCATGGAAAATCTCTTTGATATTGCCAAATACGTTTCTAGTCAATTAAGTCAAGAAGATGCTGAAGCTTTTCAAGCATATAGAAACAAGAGAATAGAAAAGGTTCCTATGAATTTGTTGACTATTGAAGATGAAAAACACACTCCAAGTGTTAGTATAGATGATGAAATGAAATATATATCTGAAAATTAATCATGTCAATCACAGCAGTAGTTTGATAATTCGGATCAATCTGAGGAATCCGAATCTAAGAAAGCAAACTCAGAAATTGACCAAATTCTTCAAGAGATAGAAGTACTGGAGAAAACAAAGAGCAATGGGACAAAATCATACTTGGAAATAGTTCAACATAGTCATAGCATGTTAGATCAGTCAAATTCATCTCAATTAAAAGATCTGATGAATGAATGGGAAGAATTTTCTGAAGCAATAAAGACTCCCAAAGAAAATCCCAATATTGATTAAACATCAAGTTTTCAAACACCAGATCCTTTACAGAAAATAGTTGATACTTTCAATCCGCTACAAACAGTTCCAGCAGTGCATGACAAAGAAATCATACCAGCCTACCCTACAGATCAGATAGTTTTGCAGTTTGAAGATATTTCATCATTAGACATTTTCTATAGTCCTAGCTACAAAGTTGTGGTTAAAATAAATAAAAGAAGAAGGATTGATGAAACAAATCCAAAACCAACAGATGAATCAGTTGATGTACTTTGGAAGGATTCCTCAGATGATCCCACTGAACATCTAACAAATTTATCACAATATGCAGGGGCATATGCCACTGCTACTCTTGATAAAGCTACTAAGGTTAGAATATTGTTGAAACAAAAGGAAGCCAGAGTACAAGAATTATAACAGTTGCTAAATGAAGAGAAAGCCAAGTCCATTGAGCAGATCAAAATAAGCACATCTCAATTTCATGAATATATTGAAAGCCTCAAATTGAAATCTCAGACAGAACTTAATGAAAAGCAAGCAATATCTGGAAAGAGCAATGGCTGAATTACAGAGTCAACCATAGTTAGAACAATTCATCAAAGAAGCACTTGATGTAAACACTATGTTAAAGAAAGAACAAGAAATGTTTTGTCACCAAGCTTCCATGATTGATTATTATTGTGATTCCAATAAGATAATGATTCAAAAAATAGAAATTAAGAAACTAGAATGTGAAAGACTTGAAAAGAAAATCGAAGAACACATTCAGTGGAAAATTTCAGATATAGGAAAACAAGCTAATCTACCACAAATAGATAAGCTTCACAAAGAATTTTTATTCGCAGAATGGAGAGCACAAATTAATCAAGCAGAGAAAGCAGTGACCAAGACGTCCAAGAAATCAAATGGGATTATTCAGTATATATGTGATCAATTTTTTAAAACATAACTTCTTAAAGAAAACACGTCTGATGTGTTTTCAGGAACGAGGGAACTAGAAATGAAATGGAGATAGAGAGAAGATACACAAAAGGAAATGATGAAAAAATTTAATAACTTTGATCAAGAAAATTACCGGAATCTTCTGATCAAACCTTACCATCAACATCAAACTCTTCAGACTCTTACAGATTCAGCAAAAAGATCTCAGTCAGTAATCTCAAATGTTATTTTCAAGGGATAGATTCGGTCACAGATATCACAACCAACTCAGCTTAAAGCAATGCTAGATATTTGTCAACTTCATGACCACACTCAGAAAGAAGGGCAAGATTCGCAAAATCTGGATTGTTAGTTCAAAGTTTCTCTATTATTGTTTAAGTTAAGTTTTTAGAGAAAGGTTGTTTGAAACCTCCTCTACATTTTGGTAATAATTTAATTTTAGTTTATAGTTAGTTTAGTATTTAAACCCTTCTCATGCATTTAGAGAAGGGTCCAGAATTTTATTGAGAACATTTTCAAAGAATGCTTAATTGTAACTAAGTCTGTGAATGCCTTGATAAAGTAATGGAACACGACCTTTTTAGTTATATATCATTTTATTGATCACTGTTGATGAACTTTTGTATTCTTTGAAAGACTTATTGATAGAAGGGTTGAATGTGGCCTATTATCGCTGATTATATGTACAGAGCAGTACACATCTTGTACTATTATATGCATGCTAATTCTATTTTTGAATATTATTGATGAATCCATCTTTCAGGGTTTTCAAGAGAATCATCTTACAAAGTAATAATTCTATTAAATTTGTGATGATCTTCATCATCACAGAATGAATAGATATCATTTTAGATCCCATCAAATTAGTATTATCCCCGGTTAGATTAAATTAGGCTTAAATTAAAAGTTTTTCATTTTAGAATAAATTTTCTTTCGTTTTTAGTAATTCGTCATGCAAATACTTTGAGAGAAACTCAACAATCAAACAAAAACCCAAATATGGGAAACTAGCCCCATTATATCCAATCGGAGCCACTATCCCAAACAGAAAAGGAATTGTCTTAAGGTCCGGATTGGGTGGTTATCCCCCTTGTTGCTGCCATAGATTTCTAAGGCCGCAACCCTCCCTCTTCACCTATCTTGAAGCAGGTCCTCTAAGATTTCAGTGTTTTCCGCCATTTTTCAGATCTAAACCTGTACTTCCACATCCTTTTTAGATCATTTATTCATCCATCCAAAACACCTTTTTTCAGTTTTTTTTTTTCCTCCTTTAGGGTCCCCTCTATTTCCCTTCAGGTTGTAACCTTTCGCCACATTTTTTGCAGCATTGTTTCATCTAGTTTTTTGTTGTTTTATGCACCTATTTTCAGTGAATTTGATCTTTAGATCCATGTCCCTCCCAACTTTAGATCCATTGGCCATTTTGTGTGTTTCAACTAGATTTCACCCACCTTTAGAATAGTTTTTCGGAAGCCCTCCTCCTTGGGTTTAAATTTATGAATCTTTAGTTGTTTATTTTATTGTCGCATTCAGTTTCCTTTACTGTCATTTTTAGATTTATTTACATCTATACCGCATATTTTTTATTTTTACTCTACACACGTCTACGCTTAATTGAAATTAACACACTTATCACATACATGCACACCCTAAGCAAAAAGCGCTTGGTTTACACCGCCAGGCCAAGACTAAAACATTGTAAACAATTGATCTTGCACCTCTCTGCCCTTATTTTGACATTGTAATCAATTGATATTGCACCTCCTGCCCTTGTTTATCTCCCTTCCTTCTTTTGTTCTGTGTCTCTTTACCATCATTATGCCCCAAAGGCATTTATCCCAAAGACTCCAAGGCCTTCAGCCTCAGTTTCCATTAGGAAGACTTACCCCACCATGTAGGGTTCGTGTTCATCCTCCACCGAGTCCCCATTCGGAAGGCTCTGCCTTTGGTTCATCGGGTTCCCCTTTTGGTTCTATCCCCAGTTCTCCTCCACCTTTCACTTTCAGCATGTCTGGTTTAGGACCTACCGCTGGTGGAAACCCTGGCCCTAATGCTGGGAATGCTACTAGTGGTGCCGCAATAGGAACTATCCCGATTTCTCCCTTGCTTCCTTATATGGTGGGCCTAAGCCTTCCCGATTTTAGCCATTTTATCAATGACCCCATACACCATGATCTTGGTTGGCCTGCTATGCCAACCAAGCTCCCTTCAGACATCCCCAAGTTTGAAAGAATTACTAGAGAGGATCCTACCAACCATGTTCATTCTTTCCACATATGGTGTTCGTCTAACTCCATCACCGATGACTCTGTCCGTCATCAGTTATTACAGTGTACGCTTACTGGAGAAGCTTCCAAGTGATATGTCAACCAAGCCTCCTCCTCTGCTGTGAAACCAACTCCAAAAATAGAAGAAAAGAGATATCAACGCCTTAGAAAGCCACTTCGAGGGGGCAACCTCCAATACATTACATGAATGAAAAATTCTTGGATGATACAAATGAACAAAACCTCCTTCTATATAAAGGAGTCCATGGGGCCACAATATAATCCTAGTGGGGCCACAATGTAATCCTAGCCGACCTAACAATAATAATGTAAGGGCACAATAATAACAATATGGGGGTTACAGGGGTACAACAATAACAATAAGGGGGGCTAAACTAACATAATAAGGGACTATGCTATTAATATAGGGACTTAACATGCCCCTCTCCTTCAAACAAGTGTTGTCCTCAACGCTTGATTATTTCTTGATGATTTTGTATAAAATTCTCACCCTCCCATGTGGAATCTTCTATAGGAAAGTTCTTCCACTTGTTGAGATACTATAAAATTGATCGTAGTTGTCAAGTTCTTGTTTCTGTGACTGCTTCAGAACTTCTTTCGATGTGATGTTGATATTCCTGTTGTTTCATTAGATTCTACACCAAAGTTTGGGTATCCTTTGAGAGTTGGAGAACTTATTGTTGATGCTCGATGTCATCTTCCACCAATTTATCATCCATATTAGCTATTATTTTATCCTTCAAACCATCCAACTTAGCCTCCATTTCTGCTTTTGAACCATCTATGTCATCTTTGGTTTCTCTTCGTAAGATCAAAATTTGTTGCACTTGGTACCGTAATTTTGATATCTCATATTGCAATTATTCCTCTTCATGCATCATAGTATAGATTTCTGAGGGCTTAATGGGTGTCGAATTTTTTTTAGGAGGCATTTCAGAACCCAATACTAAAATATATGCTCAATAGGCCCTTGGAATCACTTCAAGCTGATTTTTCAAACAAGATTTATGCAATTCGGAAAAAAACATGCACACCTTTTACTTACTTTTGAGGAGCTCGATATTGAAATTGAATTATCTCTATAATTGCAGATCCTCAATATCTGAAATTCAACCCTGTAGTAGTCCTCTGAAGCTTCTTTAAAATGCCATAGGTATGATCTAATTTGGATTCTTCAAGACAAAATTATGTCCAATCTCCCACAATGACCCAATTTTAGACTGGTTTAGTAGAGCGAACTTGTACAACTTGCCATGTGTCACTGTTTCCTCCTTTGGCTCTGAATTGATAGACCAAACACTAGAGTCCATCTAATTGTGATCACTTTTTACAACATTCCAATCCAATGCTCAGAGAGAGAGATATGAATATTTTCCCACGATCACCTCTTTGAATTGAAATTCGGGAGCATGAAAAAGCACTACCTTCCATAGATCATATCTCCGAAAATATTGTGAACCAATATCTGAAATTTTGTGATGATGTTCCTCAAGATTGCAGCTTCGAACTCTAAACATTTCAGCTTCTGAACCTTTGTAGAAAAAAATTTATTACGAAAATACCACGATGACTTGTTTAGGTTAAATTCAGGAGCCTGCAAAATGACCTAACTTGCACAGATCATATCTCCTAAAATATTGAGAACCAACCTCTGAAATTTGGTGAAAATTTTCCTCAGGATTTTGGCTTCTCAGTCTAAAAATTTCATATTTTGAACCTTCGTAGAAAACAATTTATAGCAAAAATGCCACAATGACCTGTTTGGAGTAGCAAAACCCTAGAATCCAAAGCTCTGATACCAAATGTTGTGAATCCAGCTCAACAAATAGAAGAAAACATATATCAACGCCTTAGAAATAGGCCACTTCGAGGGGGAAGCCTCCAATGCATTACATGAATGAACAATTCTTGGATGATACAAATGAACAAAACCTCCTTCTATATATAGGAGTCCATGGGGCCACAATATAATCCTAGTGGGGCCACAATGTAATCATAGCCGACCTAACAATAATAATGTAAGGGCACAATAATAACAATATGGGGGGTACAGGGGTACAAAAATAACAATAAGGGGGGCTACACTAACATAAAAAGGGACTACACTATTAATATATGGACTTAACATCCTCTCATACTACTTTTGTGACCCTTTCCAAGGCTTTTCTGTCTTATTTCCAGCTTCCCCTTCACTATGACACCGGTACTAAACTCTTGACCTCTTTCTGACAATCTTCTATGACTCACCTATCTAACCATGTTCAAGAATGGTGGAGAATAAAGAGCCTATGGCGAGCCCCTACTTTCAAAGACGATGTCTACATAGACTGGTTTCTTAGATCCCTTTTTCCTGCTATCGGAAAATATATCGCAGGAAGCTTCCCTCAGACCGAAGAAGCTTCCCTCTAGATTGCGTTGAAATATAACCTGATCTATGCACAATCTAGTTATCTTTATATAGTCTTACCTGATCTCCCTAGACCCAGTGGTGCCAATGCATCGAGGGCATCCCATTCCGTTGACAGTATTGTTGGAGCCATTTCCCATCTATACACTCATCCTCCCATGGGTTATGGTTTCCCTCAGGAAGGGCCAGCTCCTTCAACATTGTTTCCCCTCTTGGAAACATGTATCCACGATACGGCATTCCTCCTCCTTTTTCCCAACCTGTTTACACCAATGTTTCCCAACCTCCTTAGTATTCGTATCCGCGACCTGGTGCTCCATCTCCTTCGGCATTAGCACCTCAACCTCCCTTTCCTTCTCAAGATCAACAGTAGAAACCACCCCCCCTTAGGGGCAGGTGTATGCACAACAGAGTGTGACTAATCCTTCTACTTCCAAAATGAAGAATAAAGGCAACCAAAACCAATCTGCCTAGGGTAATCTAGGAAACCATCCCTAAGGGAATACATCTAACACTGCAACCCAACAACAAGGCACTCAGCGCAAGTAGGACAGGCCTATTCGCACGAATAAGCCTTGTTCTTGTTGCGGTGTCTATGGCCACTATACCCATGATTTTCCTCTTTTTCCTCAGATGCATCAGATGTGGGAATCTCAAGTAGAATCCCGAGGACAGCAAGCCTCCCCTTTGGTTCCTCCCAATGTTTCCCCTATCCAACCGGTTGTGTTTACCAATCCTTTCCCCCATCAAGGATATGTGGCTTCCAAACCCCCTAAAAGTGAGGCAGCCACTCAACCTCCTCCATCTAGTACCTCTGATTACCAGATCCTCATGATGAAATCTGACCAACCTAATATCGTTGACCTCAACCTTCAGACTTTGTCCCGTCAGTACACCCAGCCCCCCGCTAAGTCTGCTACCGAGTCCCCGTCTTCTAGTCCCACGGAGCCTCTTTCGACACCCAATGGTCCTTTACATATCCCTTAGCCTAAGGCAGAGGTTCATACCAAGATCCCCAAGGGACCATTACACTAAAACGTTGCTTCTAGTACAGCTACCCACTCCTATAGTATATTAGATGACTTGGTGCAATCCCCTACCGCCATGTCAATGCTGGAAGTCCTCCAGTCATGCCCGTCACAACGAAAAGCTCTACAAGATTCTATGGGAATTATGGATCCTTCAGATGATCTTTTTATTTTCTTCAACATTGACAATTTAGAGCATCCCCCCCTTCCTACTTCTGTCACCTTCCAAATCCATGTCAAGATCTGGAATGCCAACATCTCTCGTTCTATCATTGACGAGGGGGAATCCAATTGTGTGATGTTCACTTTGGTTTGGAATCAACTTGGATCTCCTGAGTTAGCCCCTTCCACTATCACCCTCCATACGTGGGATGGCCACTCTTCCTAGCCCCTTGGCATGTTCTGCAATTTTCCTAATACTCTTGCGGGCAAGACTTTTTGTGTTGACGTAGAATTCATTGATACCCCCTTAGACTACAAAATTCTATTAGGTCGTAGCTACACTTATGCGATGTCTGTTGTCCCATCTGCGGTTCACTGTAAGATGTTCTTTCCTCACAATGGAAAGATCATCACCATCGATCAGTTGACATTTTATGAACCAAAGTCTCGGACCTCTCCTGAGTCCATAATCTATTCGGTGGCCAATAAACAAGCAGTCGAACCTTTGACCAGTGTCTCACTTGGAGTCTATAAAGATTCATCTTTGCTTGTTTCATTCCTTGGCCTCCCCCATTCCTATCTCTAACCCTATCTCCCTGAATGTTTGTAAGATGCAATCGCCTCGGTCTGACCTCAAATGGACTGGTTTGACTAGCTAGCATCCCTACCCTCAGCAACCTACTCCTAGTACTTCGACTCAGCGTTCAAGACCCCCTCCTCCAGGCCCCTCTTCTACAACTAGTGTCCATGATCCTATCTATCCTCCTAGAATGGTTCCCCCTGGCCTTAACCATCTCGGAGCTATCTCGCCTAGCCATTACCCCTCCGGTCAGATATCGTTTCTTGCTCCCCCTCCTGGAGTATTTTTGGTACCTATTACGGCTACCTTTCCCCTTCCTAACATGAACCTAGGACCCTAGTCTGGTATATTAATCCCCAACCACTATCCCACCTAGTCAGCCCAAACCTTATACATCTTTGACCCCGGTCCAACTGGTCGCCATGACCCCACCCTTTGCTTATGTGCCTCAGCCACCTCAACAAGAACCTACTCCTTTTGTGAAAGCTTTGGGTGAGGGGGGAAAAGGCAAAAAAAAGGCACCTAAATATAAGGCTACCCAGACAACCCCTACTCCTCCTTAGCCTCCAAATCGTACACCCCCCCCCCCCCCGTGTGGTTTGTGTGATGTTGTTGATCATGCCACCCATAATTGCCCGAAATTGCCTCTTATCAAGCCCATGGTTAATTTCGTGTTTCCTAAGTCTAACGTCCTTGAAGCCTCTATTTCTTCCACGAATGTATCCAAGAACCCCAAGATTGTGCACACAAACCACCCTTGTGCTTTGTGTGATATCCATGGTCGTTATACCCACCTCCTCTCGTTGTCACCTGTGACCACTGGTCTCCAAAGGTCTTCCGCACAGACCACGCACCCTTGCGCCTGCCTCCCCTTTGTTTTGTGTTATGCCACATGCGAGCTAGAGGACACATCCACCACACATTCCCCTCATGCTGAGACAGTCACTTCTCTCCACTATCCTCTACCTCACACCATCCATGATATTCACGTGAAGACCTCTGTGATTTCCCTTCTATTTCGTCTCGACTTTCTGGGCCGATCACCCTAGCCTCAACATCAGTGGATCCCTTATCTTCCTGTTCTTTCGTCACCCCCCATGACGATGTGCATGTGAACTCCTTCTCACGATGATGAATCAAGTAGCTTTTGTGGCATCATGTGGTTATCCTTCCACCAATCACCCCATCTTCTACCGTGATGACAACATCGATGGAATCCTTTTCCACTCAACTTACTTTTCTAGCCCATGTAAGAAAAAGATCACCATCCGTGTCTATGGTGAGTTTCGGTAATAATAAATTTCCCAAAGTAGTTCCCAGACCATCCTCTTTAGTGTGAGGTGGTAGAAATCATAACCATAGCATTCCATTCCTCCACTGGTGCTGCTTGTTTGATTTTCCGCTTTGCGTTCGTGCTGCTGTAAAGATTGTTCATCATCCTCCTCATTTGTTAGTCTGCAGGTCCTCTTAGAGACCCCTGCCCCACACCGTATAATGCTGCGCTATGGTGCAAAGCCGTTACTCCGAATCTAACATCGAAAACCTGGCCATTTTGACCCCCTATCTTCCATCAGCCATTCTCAACTTATATTGGTTCGATACCAATAATCAGGCCAAATATGATGGAGTGCAAGGTTTATTAGCTGATGCCCTCTCCCATCGCATCCTCCACTTTCATGTTTATTTAGATTCCCTGCTTCTTGTCATGCAATTGAATGGTGTTTATCGTGTGCATAATCCTATCCTTTTTAGGAAGATATTTACGATTGAATGCAACCGTGTATTAGTACACTGACGTGTGCCAGTATCTAGAGCACAAAATCACTATGTAGATAAATATTTAAAGACATCCTCAGATTGCATTTACCTGCAATGATTAAATATAATAAAGTAATATAATAAACCATATAACAATGCATATCCACAATATGTGTCATTCAAATATAAAAAATTTGGAGTCCATCAACTCTGATACATATGACATGCCCATAGCATGTTACAAAAAATCAAAACTAGGGGCACCTCATGCCCCTACATCTGGTCACTATTTGGAGGGTCCCAAGACAATGGCTTGGCTCCTGCAGCCCATAGAACACACATCCCTTGTCTGGCCATCGCCATGCACTGTGTTGTGGATCATTTGCAATATCCTTTTATTGTCAATCTTGAAAATACAAAAAAAAATATATGTATAGAAAATTGCTAAAGTATGTTAAAGTATTAACGTCATATGCTTTAGCATAAAAATATTTCGGTTCACTGCATTAGAATTGAAAGTTTAAATAATTTATACTTTATGCAAGCGGGTTCTGCCTTGAAGATTAAAGCATGTTTATTTTATTGAGTGGGATGCGATGATGTCTTCAATCCCGATCGAAAGACTCAACCCTCAGGCACAACAAGCGCGAGAGTTAAATTGAAGGGTGCCTCCGCAGTTGACCGGGTTGACTACGAGAGAAACATAGATGAGTGGTGGAGATTGAATGCGGGGGCACAAGCCAAAATATTTCTCCGTACCCCGAGACCCCCCGTAGTGACATAAGGCACCGAGTTGTTCATGTATTGTCTCACGCCGTGAACTCAACAGTCAAGGTCATGAAGACGCATTTTAATTTAAAAGGCCACGCCACCTATTTAAGCGAAATTTATTTTTTCTCAAAGTCATTTCAGATTAAGTTAATGTTTGAGATTAATTTGTGTTGTGTCCTGCTCAGCTTTCTGTCACCCTGTTAAAATTTAGCCACCTTGCAAGTCGTTGGTTGTCGTAGTCCTGAATTATGGCCAAGCGTTCATCTCTGTCTGGTTCTGCTAGTCATATCCCTCTCATGGATACCGAGAGGGATATCCAAGACATGAATTGTTCCCTGGTTCATCTTCCATTTTACCAACAAGTCCTCTTGAACGAAAAAGCTTCTCCAGTGTATGCCGCCATGGCCAAGTCTGGTTTGCTATCTACATGCATCCCTAAAACCCATATTTTCCCTGAATTGATATCCTGGATGGTTTCCGTTATGTATCCTGGCAAATGTTATGTGATGAATTGTCAGAGAGAGAATGTTCTACAAGTGTCTGCCCAGTTAATCTGCCAAGCCCTTTGTTGCCCTGAGTCAGAGTCATGTGTTCAATTCTCTGATGAATCTTTGGTAGCATGTTATGATAATATTGTAGGTGAAGACTTCAATCAGCTTGTTTATTTTATAAAGCCCAACACACAACAATTTCAGCCTGATAGCAAGGATTTTCCTATGGAGGTTTTTGATACTAAGATTTAGCCAGTACTAAGCAGCATTACTAAAATTCTGGGAAAATATGAAGACAGTATGGTGGATAAAACAATGTTAGGGATGTTTGACATGATGATGAAGCCAGGAATGGTGTTGGATATTCCATCCTATTGGCAAGAAGCAGTAAATTCACAACTGATGAGTCTATCATTAGGCTCTTTTAGATTTCCTTCTTTCATCATTTACTTGTTCTTATATCAAAATGTGGAGGAATTTATGCATCTAGGTCTGAATATCATGGATGTGAATAAGAAGAGGAAATTTGTAGTTTTCTGGACAGATATAGTAAGGAGAGAACAAAATGAAAATGGACTATTTGATTTTGCCAGTTATTTCATGTCAAGTGCATATAAGGTTTTGAATGGAGTTTCTCCCCCTTGTTTTTTACCCAAAGATCAAGAATTCTTGCATTTAGGAGCAAATTGTAAGTTTGGAGATTGGTTTGTGTTTCAGGATTATTCAGAGATTAGGTTATATGGAGTAGGTGTTGAGCCTTATAAACTTCTAGTATTTGTTCCCATGAGGCTATTTGCCTTGGAGTTTATTCGACAAAGTCTGAATGTTGATCAAGTTCACTTTGTGCCCATGAAAAAGGGACATATGTTTAAGCTACCCATGACTGTAGGTCCTTTCATTGTTAATATGAGACAGACATTTGAAGAAGTTACTAAAATACTATATGAGATGCATTTGCTGCTAGGGGAAAGTTGGGCTTATGACCCACACAGTGTAGTTTCCAATAGAAGAAGTGAGAATGGGTATTCAGCTTTCATTCATGAAAGTAGGCCAGATTTAGAAAATATAGCTAGCAACGGTTAGTAAGTTTAACAAGTTCAAATATTCAGACTCCTATCATTTCAGAAAAGTCTAATAAAATAAGTAAAGAAACAATAATTGACTTAGAACATGAGGAGCAAGGAGCTGAGAAAAGGACAAAGTTTAATGAAGAACATGCATATAATCAACCTGGTTACTCTCTATAGCTGGGAGAGGAACAAAATGTTCCTGCCTCACCCAGAAGACATGAGACTTCTCATGAACAAGTACCTCTAATCAAACAGATGTTTTCTCAAATTGCAAAGAGGAATCAGAAGATGAAAGCTAGCATGGAAGCCCAAGATGAATATCAGATTGCTCCAGATCAAACAAGGCTTTTGACTGCCTAGATCTTGAGAAAGATCAATTCAGAATTTCCTTGTCACATCCTACCGACATGTCAATTGGTTCCTCTATTAATTTCAATACTGTAAATATAACTGTAGATGTGAAGAAAATCCCATTATTGGATAAGATTAACTTACATATGCAGACAGGTCAATTGATTTTAAATGACCTGACAAAGACTAATGCAATGGCAATGAAATCAGATAATATGCTTGGGAAATTCATTAAACAGTTGAAGTTAGAAAAAGCCAACTCTAGGGCTTTAACCATTCAGAATGAGGAATTGAAGAAAATCATAAAAAAAGATTGGGGTGGACCCTAATGATAGGACTGTTGTGCAGAAAATTCTGCGAAGTGTTGAAGCAAAGATATCTACGTTGAATAAAAAGCTAAAACTACCTATAGGAGAGCATTCAATGGTTGCAGAGGTTGCAGAGGTAGAGAACGATAAATAAAAGTTGCTACAGTAGCTTATGCAAAAGGAGGAGGAAATATCCAAAATAAAACAAACTGCAATATCATTGCAAAATCATATTGATAGTCATACTTGTACTTTTGTTCCCTTCAGGTAACGAAGATCCTCAAGTACAAATTGCTCAGTTGAATACTGAATTACAGATGGTGGAAAGAGACTGGAAGAAGGCTCAAGAAGATCTAGAGACTACATCGAAGATTATTCAAGCTACAGAAAATGAAGCTAGTAAGTACAAAATGGACAGTCAGAATGCCAATGCTGAGATCAAAAGCCTTAAAGATAAATTGAAAGGAAACATATCTTTAATATAGGCAAAATATATCATTTGGAATGATATCATTTCTGAAATGAAGTCAATTTGGGACTTCTTGATGGTGGTTGCAAAAGAAAGGAGTCTTATCAGAGAATTTGAAGAACAATTAATGGTAGATAGACAGATGAAAATCAATAGGGCTATTTGGGCAAAAAGATTCATCAATTTTATTTATTCCAAAACATACCAAGAATTGGAGGAAAATGAGATTAAGGATATAATATTATATGCAGTAGAGATTAATAATATGATTGTCAAGAATGATTACAGGAAAGACACATAAAAGAGGTTGATTGAAATCAAAGAAGCAGTAAGTCAGTTTGATAAATCATTGGAAAAAATGACAAGAGCAGGTTTACCTTCATGCTGGGCACTAGGAGGAGGTCTATTTTCATGGGATTCTTATGAAAACTTACTGGTATTAACAAAAAGCAAAGTTGATAATACACATGAAAAGACTCAGGTACTCAAGGGGGAAACGATGATCAACTTTCTTCAGAGACATTTGCAACTGTTGTGGATGGTAAAAACTCTATTTACAGAAAGACCATCTTACAACCGAATTATTGCTTTCAGGTTAGAGTATCACAATCTGATACACTCACCCAGGACAAGAGTAGAGATATGGAAGAAGTGCATAGCTTGGACAATAGACTTGCCAAAAGATCCTTCAACTTCGAAGAAAGACAAATCAGAAGCTGATCTGGGAAATGTAGCAGCATCGTCAACTATTCACATTCAGCATATAGAATAGGGTGTTAATTTTTATGTTGTTATAATCTTTCAAAGATGATGTAAATATAATAAGACTTTTTAAGAGTATGTAATAGATAGTTTTCAAATTCCTCAGGAGTTGAGGTAGTTAGGATCAGTTATAGCAGTTTTGAACTTCTTTTTATTGTATTTAATGTAATAATTCAGAGGAAGGAAGGTTCCAAGTTTTGGACCTTCAGACTCAATTTTTGTACTCAAAGTTTTCAAAGATTAATGAATGAGAAGCAAGTTTCTGGAATATGTTTATGTTGATATGTGTTCAAGTTTTCGTTCTGTATTTTCTATCTTTGAATAAAACGAAGTAATGAGCAGCTGGTCTCTTTTTACCTATGTAAGCAAGAGTTAAAACCCTTAATTGGCGCTCCTTCGTTTTAATTGTTTCTTTCATATAATTCTTATGGGGGTTTGAGATGATATATTCTATGTAACAGCATATCAGTTTGGACTTCTTTCTTTCATTTTCTTCTGGTCATTTCATTCAACATAAGCAAAAGATAACGTTGTGAAATGTTCATTATATTTGATATTTGAGGGTTTAATGATAAATACTTGAGGTTCATTAAACAAACACAAATAATTTTGTGACATAATCATATAAATGGCTTAAGCATTGATTCCTTATCACATATAAGGTATTGTCTCTTAAGGCACCATGCATCGCATGAATCCTCGCCACACCGAGGGTAGACCAATACATGGCTCTGGCTGACAGTCATCTAAGTCCTGCCATCCGCGCTCAAAAACTCTAGTCATAAGACTCTCACATCTACGACAGATATCCTCCAGAAGGGAAAGTGCATCCTCATTTTGCGGACCCCTCAACCCACTAAGTGTTGCAACCCCTGATACTACAGGCCGCCCCATATACCCGGCCGGTTTCACTGGTGTTGTATCTTCATAAAAAAAATGAATGAATCAATACCATATACAATATTCAGAAACTTTAAAATGCGCATTAAAGATAAGTAACTTATCACTTACCATCGGGCCCCCATGCTTGACCTGGCGGTAGTGGCAAGTCCGGGTCCCCATGATAACTCATCCCAATATAGGGATAGTCATCTACGTACAATGGAATTTGATCCCAATGAGCCAAAAAACTGTCTAACACCCATCCGATCGCCCCACCTCCCCTCTACACAACAACCGCCCATTCGGCTCCATTCTCGGCCCTCAACTGGATCCGTATGCGAGGCCGAAGTGTTAGGATGTTCTCAAAGAAGAGAGAGCACAACACTGTGCCATATGAACAATCATGGTTCACTTACTGCTTGCATAGCGACAACTGTAGTTTCAATGATAAAAACATCATTTGGGCCCACCCATAGTAGTTCGCACTCAACACACTCTCAACAAGCATCATCTGACCCCTGATGTGGTGTAGTTCTCGGTTGCCCAAAGATACGCAAGATCTCTCTACTTTAATACGTTGTCACACCACCTTTGGTCATCTAACCCGTTACTATTAGATGGACTAAAGTACACCATGTAAGACCAATTTTACCCGAAGTAAAATTTCTTTCACTATAAAAAATAAATTAGTAATCCTTAATTTATTAATTTTTTTATGGTCTAAATAGGAAAATCCATGAGGAAATATTGAATAAATCAATATTTGTTTGATTTTCTCAAGGAATAATTAGTTAAACAACAGTTTAATTGGTACTCATGGTCATATTTAACCCAAAATAGGAAAATTAATGAGATAAATCATTATTTATCTTATTATTTTCTAGGAATAATTATTTAAACATTATTTAAATAATATTCCTCATAAATTTGATTAAATCATTTATAAATAATTGAATAAATCACTATTTATTTAATTATTACTCAACCACATCCTTAAAATAATAAATAAATTATTTATTTATTTATTATTTACAAATAAAGGGATTTGACCAAATTCAAATTGTTTTTCCCTCCAACAAATATAATAAAATATTCCATAAAAGTTGGATCTAGATTTGGTTAATAATATTTTAATTGTGCACCAATAACTAGACTAACTCAATATTTTGTTATATATAGAATGGTTTTTCCATTCACTCACTACTTTTTGTTGCCTAAAGATCACTCTGGATCTATACTTTTGGTCATACTTTTATTCTCCATCATTGTCATATTTTACTTCCATTTTTCTTGTGATCTCCCTTTGAGTTCCATTTTTTGTATGGGTTTTCTACACCATCAAGTAAGAGAGATCTTAGATCTGAAGTGCAGAGGACATACAAGAACCCATCCCATTGAGGGAGACTGGTAACATCTTTTCTATGTTCCCTTCCTAGGTGTCATAAATACAAAAATTCTTTAAAAAATATTCTTGTCTTGTCTATTGGATGCATGGAGCAACTCTTGCTTTTATTTACTGCTTAATGTCTTTTACTGCATAGATCTAGATTTTTTAGCATTTGTCTTGGTCAACTAACTACACATCTAAAGAAATTGGAAACCATCTTTGATGTTAGGGCTATTTGTTATGCATAGCTAAAGTGAGATTTTTTCGTACGCATGCGATTAGAATTCATACTAACAACTATGGACTCCACAAGGGTTTATGATTACGACCTCTGTTTTTTTTCAGATCCCTACATGACCAACTACTTCAAACCCTAGGATTTTTCTTTAGATTCTTGTTTTTCTTTTCTTGATGTTGTTTTAACCTAGAAAACCCTAAAATAGTAAAAATTGTAACTTCCGTGTGTTTCCAGACCTATTGTGTAGGTGACAGGTATCAGTCGTAGTTGAGATGACACTTTTCTCTAAAACCTACTCTCGAGAGTGTCGGAAGTGCATGTCACACTTCAATGGGCCAAAACCTGCGACCTCAACCTTCAGGGCGCAGAAAACTGCCTAAAACCTGCGACCTTTACTAAAAACAGGTCAAAAACTATGACCTATACTTTTTGCGGGAATTTTTTTGAGATTTTTCTAGGTTTGTCTGGATTACTGTTCAGGGTTTTCTGACCTCTGTCTCTGCCTTTTATTGACCTATACTTGCTCTATTTTACTCGTCGAAGTGGGAACCTATCCCCCTAGGGCTTCAGTATGCTTCCACCTTTCCAAGATGAGTTTAGCTGAAGCAGGTTGTCTGAGATTTCAATGTGTTCAGCCATTTTTCAGATCTAATCATATACCTTCAGATCCATTTCAGATTGGTTATTCATCCATCCAAAACACCTCTTTTCAATTTTTCTTGGTCCTCCTCTAGGGTCCCCTCTGTTTCCCTTCAGGTTGTAGCCTTTCACCACCTCATTTGCAACACTTTTCCCTCTATTTTTTGTTTTTGTTTTTTGTACCTATTTCCAGTAGATTTGAGCTTTAGATCATTCTCCCTCCCTAATTTAGATCCATTGGCTATTTTGGTGTGTCTTGACTAGCTTTTTTCCGACCCGCAGACTAGTTGTTGAGAAGCCCGCCTCCTTAGGTTTAGATTGATGCATCTTTAGCTGTTTATTTTTTGTTATATTCAGTTTTCTTTACTATTCTTTGTAGATTTATCTACAGTTATACAACACACTTTTTATTTTTTCTCTACAAGCATCCAGGTTTAAAAACTAAAATTAACACACTTAACACACACACCCTAAGTGAAGAGCGCCTGGTTTACACCACCAGGAAAAGACTTTAACATTGTAATAATTTGATCTTGCACCTCTCTGCCCTTTTTTTGACATTGTAATCATTTAATCTTGCACCTCCTCGCCCTTGTTGGTCTCTCTTCCTTTTGTGATCCGTGTTTGTTCTTCCATCATTGCGCCCCCAAGGCGTTTATCCTAGAGACTTCTTGGCCTCGATCCTAAGCTTCCATTAGGAAGACTTACTCCTCCATGTAGGATTTGAGTTAGTCCTCCATCAAGTCCCCATTCTGACTCCGCTTCTGGTTCATTGGGTCCCCTTCTGGTTATATCCTCGGTTATCCCCCTGTCACCTTCACCATGTCTGGTTCAGGACCTAATGATGGTGGTAGCCCCGGCCCTAATGCTCGGAATACTACTAGTGGGACCACAACAGGAACTATCTCTGCTGCTCCCTTGCTCTCTTATATGGAAGGCCTCAGTCTTCTCGATTTTAACCAGTTAATAAATGACCCATGCACCATGATCCTGGTTGGCCTACTATGCCAACCAAGCTCCCTTCCGACATCCCCAAGTTTGAAGGTCTTGCTGGAGAAGATCCTACAAACCATGTTCTATCTTTCCACATGTGGTGTTTGTCTAACTCCTTCACCGATGACTCTGTCTGTCTTTGGTTGTTCCAGCATATGCTTACTGGAGAATCTTCTAAGTGGTATGTTGACCAGGCGTCCTCCTCTCATACTACTTTTTCAACTCTTTCCCAGGATTTTCTGTCTTATTTCCAGCTCCCCCTTCGTTATGACACTAGTACCGAACTTTTGACCTCTTTCCGTCAATCGTCTCCAACCCACCTATCTGATCATGTCCAGGAATGGCGGATAAGAAAGAGCCTATTTCGAGCCCCTACCTTCGAATATCATGTCTACATGGACTGGTTTCTCAAATCCATTTTTCTTGCTATAGCTAAAGATTTCACATCTCATTTCCCTCAAACCGAAGAAGCTTCTCTCCAGATTTCATTAAAATATGACCTAATCTACACACATGTTGGAATAGGGTCCTCTAAAGGCTGCAAATTGGGACAATTTTGAGTATTTTTGTATATTTTTGGCATATTTTAGTCTAGCACAGGGGTTTTGGGGTGGGTCAAAGCCCCGAAAGCATTGTAATGGGTCAAAGGGTAGACCTAAAGTCTACAAACCACGATTTTTGGACCACAGGAAAGATTAGGCTAGATCGATATAGATAGAAGGACATTTTGAGTCAATAGAGAGGTAGGTATTAAGGTTGGTGCGAATTACAAGTTAGCAGATATGTTTGGGTTATTGGGAAAGGACTCCTATTGGTTGTGTGCACGGAGATCCTCAGTCCTATTGTGTGCGGACCCTTCTGCTGTGTGCGAGGTTGGGTTTTGGGTATTGTAAAAGGATCTAAAGAATTAATGAAAGTGAAAGTTTGTTGGAATATCTGAATATGTTAAATGCAAATCTATGATATCTGTTATGCTATGCATGGTTCTGTGTTAAGCTGCTGAAATAACTATGTTATTTGATGATGTTGCGTTGACACCTAGTCTGGATCTGTCTGTTATACTTTATATATATATCTACTGTGTTATTATTCTATGAATTTATGCTCTGTTGTTTACTATGATTATAATCGGTATTACGCACACGGATGCGAAGGGATCTATAGATATGGGTTCTGTGATATACGATTTGGTAATTGTGAGGTCGAACGCAGCTCTGCTTAACTTACCTACCCTCTCCTAGGGTGCGGAAACCTAGTTCCAACACCCTCCCATACTGCTTTGGGTGAGACTTTGGCCTACGCAAGCAGGTTGTTGATGAAAGGGCAAGTATTATAGGGGTTTTTTGGCAAACCTTAACCTATGAACCTGGGCTAGGACCCTCGAGCCAACAAATGGTTCCGTTGCCAGGACCAGGAGAATTTTGAGAGAGGTATCAAGTAATTCCAAGGCCATACTAGAAACTTGAAAGAAAATAAATCGATGAATGGTTCGAATAGCAAGTTCAGGAATTCACAGTAAAAGAAAACTGCAGTAAGAGGTTAACCACCGAAGAGTGGAAAAATAAGTAAATTTTCATGGATATCTACAAGATCTTCTTTATAACCATTGCGATCGAGCTCCAGGAGTGGCTCGCAAGTTTGTTCATATTTCAAAAGTGTTGGAAAGATGAGTGGGTCACACAGTGGACCCCAGAATTGATCCAGCAGTTAGAAAAGATTGATAACACCATCACTCGCACGGTGTACCACTAGGTGGACAGTGTAATAGGAGGGTTCATGACAGAATTTGTCATCGATCAGTTCGTCTCCTACTCTGAAGCAGAGCAAAGATTCTTCAAGGATTCCGAGGTAAGTTTCTGAAGACCTTACCATTGCTAATTAAGATATTACAATGCAAAAAAATTATTCTGTGTAGCCACACCAAATGAATGACCTCTGATCTGGATGGGAGTATGACATGAAGTGGCAAATACTATCGAACCAACCGCAAAGGAGGTAGATCTATCTAAAGCCCAGTAAGAGAAGCAACTGCACAGAGTCCTCCAGCCACACCACTTTCAAACTAGCGTAGGGGTAAGAATTCACCTACACCTCCACCACCACCGGAAGACGACATGGATGCGCACATGAAGTTTCTTACATTTAATGGTGTGGGAGATGAAGACATGGATCAGTTCTGGTTTGTCACAGAATCGGTATGGACTACGCAGAAATAGCTAGTGATGTAGTGAAGAGGGCACAATTGTCCCTTGCCTTCAAAAAAAGAGCTTTGGACTGGTACATGGATAACATCGACCAACATGCAAACACAACCGTTGAAGAGATTAAGAACGCCTTGAAGCAATAATTCAAGAAGCCTAAGTCCTTCTCTCAAATAGTGGTTGATCTAAAGGATTTCAAGTAAGGGCCTTGTGAGTCGCTGTGGGAGGCTAATCAGCGACTGAAGAAGGTGATCAGAGAAGGGGGATTTCAGAATGATATCAGACAGCACATGGAATGGTTCATTACTATGCTGCTACCTCACCTACATGTACTGATAGGTCACCAAAATTTTGAAAAGTAGGAAAAAGCCCTGGAAGTTTCTATGAAGTTGGAAGTTGCACCCAGAGATGATACTCAACAGGGCATCCAGCATATCCAAGGAAAATTGGAGGTGATGCACATCGAGATCTAGAATCTGTGAAAGGAGTGAGGAGAAGAGGCTAGCCCTAAAATATGGTGCATATGATGCAGGACGAATAGTCACACCAATGATAACTGCCCTCTGTTAACATACTATATGCAAGCCGGGGGACCTAGTCCATTGCACCCTAGGGAAGTTGCAGGTTCAAGTGGGTCGGCACTATGATGTGATGATTGTCACGTGGCAGGGCTGCACGACACAAACCACTGCCCCCGCCTTGCTACGTATGTCCTAGAAGTAAAGAAACAATGGTGCAGGTTCTGCAGGTTGATATGACATGATCAATAGAATTTCCGGACATATGATTTGATGATCGATCAAGGGAACCTCTATACGGTACAGTCAGATCCATCCTCACCAAGATCCCTCTCAAGCACAGGTGGATCCCCAAACAGGGGTAAGGGAGGCAGAAGGGGTGGGAGCGCAGGTCAGGGACGAGGGCAAATAATCTGTTATAACTGTGGAGAAGTATGACACTTCGCCAGGGACTTTCCAAACCCTACAAGGCAGTCCTGTCTATATTATAGACAACTGGACCATACGATTGAAGACTGCCCCATCTTGATAGCAAATATGCAGGAGAAGCCGATGACACCTACGCAGAATGTACAGAGGGTTAAGTCTAAATTACAAGACAAAGATTCAAGTATGAATGTCATAATGCGTAGTGGGATGGCCACTGGGGGGGCTTGGGAGAAGATTGTGACCGAGCCTCTATTCCAACAAGAATTTATCAAACAGGAAGGTTTGGATCTAAAAAAGGAGAAAGAAACATTTTTCACAGCTCGCAAAGACTTTGCTGAGGCAAAGGCAACTACTTCTCAGCTGCCTAAAGACCTCAAGGTAGATGAGGAAGTCAAACCCTTTTTACAGGCATGTATGAAGCTTCTACGCAACCCAAAGGCTATGGAAAATCTTCAGGCATTAATATATAGTTGCGCAGCACGACCTAGCCTCCCTTCGAAAGTCAAGGACATACACAAAATCTATAGATATAAGAAGCGCACTGGTAGGGAAATGTGGTTGACTGCGTAGATCGGTGATTATGAGATGGATCAGGGTATTTTGGACCTAGGGTTAGATGTGAATGTATTACCTAAATAGACTTGGCAACGAATGGGGGAACGTAAGCTGGAATGGTCCACTATCCAGCTGTGTATGGCCAATCAACAGAAGATCATACCCTTGGGGAGACTATCGAAGATCGTGGTGGATATCATAGGGATCAAGGTCCAAGCTAATTTTGAATTAATTCAGATTGTAGAAGATGTGGACCCCTACACTGTGCTCCTAGGCTTGGATTGGGCCATCAATATGAGAGGCATCATTAACCTAAAGAAGAAAAGCATGGTATTCGAAAATAATGGTACAAGGGTAATAGTACCATTAGATCCTGCAGAAGGCGAATGATACACAGAACCAGTGCGCGATGAAGAGGATGTGGATCACATCTATAAGTTGAATGTGTGGGATGAATGTAATGTTCCAAAATTTTAGCCTCATAGCTAAATGGAACATTAGAGTTAGCAGCAGCTCTAACTGGTAAATAAATAAGTAGGAAAGCCCATAAGTCTCCTAAGGAGGAATGAAAACACTCCAAGTATGAAAGGGGACACTTTTCTAGCATAATAAAAAGCCTCCATGTGTGAACAGGGATAATATCAAGTTGCTTTGAGCAAGTCAACAACGCAGTTTAAGAGAAGGAGGAATCCAAGGATGAATAACGCAGTTTTGGAGGGAGATGTATCTTTGGATAGAGATGACCTAATTGAGTGGGGCCAAGGGAAAGAAAACTCATGTTCTATATAAGGAAGAGGATGGCAGCATTATTCTTCATGTCTACTCAGATTTTTCTCTCTCTTGTTGTTCAGCAGAGTAGCAGTGATATTTAGCACAAGGTGTTCCCGAGCGGGAATCCCACCTCTTTCCTTTGAGTAGCCTCATTGGGAGAGTTTTCATTCATAATTCCACATCAGGTTTTTAGGCCAAGCTTTAGCCATCTTCATCAGTACATTTTTTTCCAGAGATTGTGCAATGATGCTGGGTGCAGTAGTGGAAGGGAATGGAATCTTGGTTCCTGAGCTATTTTCTCACTAGAGGAAGGTTTCCTTCACTTGAGAGATCTATTTTGAGAGCTCTAGATCTTATTTAATATCTATGATATCAGACCACACATTTCCCATACATTCCCAACACTTTTTCTGCTAGGGAATGTGTTATTCTGGAGGCAGTGTTCATTGCATGGTTTGGTGGCTCCATTGCTAAGTTTCCTTGTGATTGAGAGGTTCATCCTTTCATGGGAGGAAGCCCTTCAGAGATCTACATCAGATCAGAAATATTTTTAGCCTTCTATACTCATGTACTTTAGTGTTGCAGTGGTTATTCAGTAAATTACTGAATTTCCCATTTTGTATGTAGAGTGTTTGACAAGAAACCCTTGCCGATTTCTTTTGTATTTTGTATAAGGAGATTAGATCTATGTTCTTTAGCATTATTTATCTATCCATGAGTATATCTATTGTTCTCCTATGATTTTGTGTGTAAAAACTCTCTTATACTGTGTAGTACCTTGTGCAGCAACTCTGGTATTTTACAGTCTTGGGGTTTTAGCTTTTTTTGGCAATCCTAGGTGTGGGAGATTTGTTTAACCCACCTAGTTTGCTTTGTTTTAGCTCTAATCTTGGATTTAGATTGTATATTGATTAATTTATGGGATCCAAGGTTCCATTTCAGTGTTTTATTTCAAATGTTTTTGTAAATGCATTTTTACTGCATGATTCATGAGTTGTTTCTAATTTGGAATATTAAAATGAAGATTGGATCAAGGGCCATGGTGGAGGGAGTACTCTGCTGGGAAAAGGATAGTGAATGTTTCTCTGACCTCGATGGGAATATAGAGAATTGGAAAAACTAGTTACAAGATGTCTCTACGCTGCGATGTCTTCCAATCACAAAGAACTTCCACTGCATTTTCTCAGAGGTAAGAGGTCTACCTTACTTTGATGGTTCTGGTAACGTTAGGGAATTTTTGCAAGCATTTGAAGCCGAGGTTCCCAAAGAATGAAGTTATGGGCCTGTGAGTTGGCCATGCGTGGATCACCTGCGCTATGGTGGGAGATACATGAGGAGGCATTCCAGGATTGGAAGGAGTGTTGGGATATGATGATCCTACGATTTGAGGCGCCAGCCAACATACGAATCAAAACATTTGTTGGGCCCGAAGACCCACGTGAATATCTGTTCGCTTGGATAGAACAATGGTGTGACAGGACTGCTGAAGAGTGGGTTCATCTGCTTATTCATGCCCTGGGACCACTTCCCACTGCATGGTACCTAGATGCGGAGCTCCATCAATGCACCCACCACTGGGAGACTTTGAAGGATGAATTTCTAGGAACATTTGGGCAAGTAGGTGGGACAGAGGCGCTTGACGCAGCTCTGCAGGACATTGATATTGTAGCATGGTGTGAATTACACCTATATGTCGCACCTGAAGTGCCCACTTGGGAACCGTGGGTACCAAGCATGGTCAAATACTACAGCCTAGCCCCAAAAGAAGGTAAGAATGATCCACAATATGTTTCTAACTTATAATTGGATGAGATGCGCATGGTTACTAGACCACTCAGGCTGCGAACGGGTAGCATTGAGACGCACCCCACGTTGGCTAAGATTGGGGGTGCAGATACAGGAGGCAGAGTTATCATATATCCGACAACTCCTACAACAAGGGGACAGTTGCGTTCACTTCTCTACCATGCAGGTTATTACAGAAAGTTCGTTTGGAGGTATGCATTGATCACAACACCTCTAAAAGACTTGCTTACGAAGGAGGCCCGGTTCTGTTGGGATGACACATGTCGGGCAAACATATATTTGGTTTTGAAGTACTTAGGGATTAAGCCTGTGTTGGGGGAAGATGCGCAGGAGGCGCAGGTGTTTAACCCAAACATAGCAGGTATGCCAAGCGTAGAGGAGGTGTGAAAACTAGCCATTGGCACAACAACATCCGGTAAAAAGAAAAATTTACCATTAAAAGCAGTGGGCCGCTGGCATTTAATGGGGCAGATTTTGGGGTTTTTTTACTGTTTACCTGATGGTAAGTTCTAGGTCAAGTTTACCCTACCGTTGGACACCTGCAGGCACTATAAAATGGGTTGAATAGCTCAGACAAGGGTTTCGCCTCACTTGCATAGCTTGTACTTATCCTCTTTATCTCGAACAAGCTTGAGCTGTAATATTTTTTGGGTCTGCACTATCCCTTTCATGTCTAATCAATCTCCCCCTTCTGACGGTAGCCACCTAGATTTGGGATTCATTTTCCGTGCTAGGATGACAGCCAATAATCCTGCTAAGACCTCTCCACCTACTACCCTGGAAATTGAGGAAGTAATGGAGATTGGGTCTGAGGATGAAGAAGTGCTCTCGACGACGGTCACAAGGAAGGGAAAAGAGCATACACAGGGCTCAAGGAAGCCCCCAAACGCTGTGAAATGGGTTATAGGGAAGCCTAGGACCTCCTTAAGGCATGCCAAGTCCCCACGAGCAATGCCTCAGACTCATGCTACGTAGGAAGAAGCCCTTCTCGCCAATATAATCAACTAGTTACCTCCCTTCATCCACCCGCGTAAGCCCTCGACACACACACCAAAGAACCTCGATGACCTGGTTACCTATCTGCAGATGCTAATAACCCCAGGAGAGGTACCTGTCCTGAGTGACCCCTGCGGGAAGCTCCATGAGGTCAAATTCGACGATCACAACTTAGTGAATTACGAAGCCTTCCCTAAGCTAGCCCCCGCGTTGTACTTTGACACAATTTATGTGGATGATGGGGTCACAATCGTTCCTCAGTGCTGGATAAACGGATTGGTCGGATCCTATCTTTTGAACCTGCTGTGGATGCCCCACTTTGGCCATTACAACGTCACGGATCGACTGGGCCGACAGCTGCTTGCCTTAATTCATGATGGCTGCCTATGGATTCAGGACAGAGCCCCCATATTTGCTCTGTTGGTTCACAGAATTCCGAGCCTTCCCATGAATGGGTCGCACCCTCTGGAGCGTGTGGGCAAAAAATATGAGGGGGACACCACTGAATATGTGTGTAAGGCCTACCATGTGGAAAGGAATATAAGGGCTTCATCATCAAATCTATCAGCGAACCTGCTACATAGATGGGTACCATATTATTAGCCTGCAAGCTAATTCGAAAATGCCAGGTCACAACTATCCATGCTTATGTCATTCGGCTATCCAGTCAGTGTGCGAAGGGGGTCTGCCTCAATTGGGCCCAATACTTATGCGACAAGTTATTGACCAACATCCGCGAATCTCTGGAGTAAGGAAAAGCCTTTTTCTATGCCTGGCTACTGTTTCTTGTAGCCCTAGTTTTCTGGGAAACCCCTGCGAAGTCGGTCCTCCCCGAGCTCACCCCAGATATGTGCGAAGGGGCTCGGTATGCCCATTTGTGGGATTCCTAGGATGCGCAGTGCATAGAAGATAACCAAGTCTTCTGGGTCCTCTTCCAAAGTAGCATGGTCGTAGTCATCAATTCTCGACCTCAGCTGTCCCCCATAGTATATGACAAATACAAAAGTATTGCAGCATTCCAGGTTACCATGCACAACATTCAGATCCAAAACCACAAGGATAAAACATGGACGTCACTTCCTTATATGGTAGTAGACGAGGAAATTGAAAATGTGATTGTGCTATGGCCT
>JAXQQM020071679.1:0-85098 GCA_034641835.2 Pinus albicaulis | reverse complement strand
GTTGAACCTTTAGTTAAACTGAGAGGGGGGGCTGAATCAGTTTAACACATTCATGAACTTTTTAAAACTTTTCATTAAACTTATTTACACCTTCATTTCATATCCAACTTAATATGTGAGTAATCTTAGAATGTGAGCAGCAAGTATTAAAATAATATAACAGTAGACTTAATATGAGAGCAGCAGGTATTAAGTAGATGATATAAATCATATCAACACATAAATATCATGCACAGAGACACCAGATATAAGTGGAAACCCATAAAGGGAGAAAACCACATCTTATTATTGTTGTGATGCAAAAACAAGCTCCAACTCCCTCTCACCACTGTTTTTCTGCAGGCACCAACCTACAGGAGGCTCTAACCTCAATTCTGCAAGCTATAACTTACAAGGAAGCACCAACTCCCTTCAATTTTCTGCAGGCACCAACCTACAGAAGGCTCCAACCTCAGTCAGCTACAACTGATAGCTATCAAGCTGCAACTTGATAGGGAAGCTCCAACTTCCTCAATTTATCAAACTGAATGTTTGCTGATTTACCTCAGATATTAGCTCTGTTCTGTAGCTTTTCTTTCTGCTTTTCTTTTCTTAATCTTCTCTGCCTTACTCTTCTATACTCTGCATTTTCTAAATTTGCTCTCTCTGACCTCTCTTATGCATATCCGGTTGATATTATTTATAGAGTTCCTCACATGACTGTTTGTATTTCACAAATAATTTGGAGTGAACAGTCATGACTCTTTGGCTTCTGTCTTCTCATTCCTTTTATCTGCTTATTCAATAAATATAACTGTAGGTATCAATTTAACATTACAGTGGGATATTTGTTCTCTTCTGGAGACTTGCCAATGCATCACAAACAATAAAAATCAATTAAAACATTTACAATCAAATTACAATGAGAACTCCAGCTCAACTCATTTAGTCTTTTGGCTCGTTGCGCATTTGTCTTTTCTTTGACTGTGTCTATCTTTTCTGTGACTGTGTTTTATCTCTTTTCAGCTCTATTTGTTCTTCTGTCCTTTGCTATGGTGTAACTGTTGCCTTTAAATCTAGGCATATTCCAACCTTTTACACACAGCAAGTGTCTTATTGATGTGGTGAATTCCGCAAGCGGAACAGACATACATCACAATCGTTTTATATTAATAATCGCCCTCCACCTTAAGCCGAGGCCCGTGGGTCCACAGACCATGCGACATATTTCAATACAATCGCTACAACGTTTTATAACAGCGCCTTTTATATATATACATATTTATCTCGTAGTTTCAATTCTCGGCGAACTTAATAAAGTTTTAACATATAAACTGCCACTTCCACTTAATATATGTTGGTCCATATAACGAACCAAAAATTCTTGCTTTTCTATGAAACCTTTAAATAACTCTCAGCGATATAATATCCATTTAACATAGGAAACAACCTTTCGGGCCCTCTTTCTGATCTTTTTCTATCCGTCGATGCAATGAGCTGCCTCTGATTCGATGCGATGCGATGAATCGCTTTACAAATACTTCCGATTGCGATTAATCGCAATCGCAAATTCCATTTGCATGTTCCGATGCCCTTTTTCCGATGCGATCAGTCACTATTCACTTAGATGTGCCAATGCAATTAGAACTGGAACTCAAACCAATAAAATCATAATTTATAGACCCATCGGGTCCGGAACTTAATCGCAATCGCAATCCTTTATTGTCATGCTCCGATGTTCTGCTTTTGTCCGATGCGATTGACCACTGTTCACTGCATTTTTCCGATGCGATTGGAACTGGAACTCAAACATTTTTTAATCATATTTTATAAGCCCATCAGGTCCGGGCTTCAATCGCAATCGCAAGTCTTTGTTTATATGATCCGCTGCCAACTTTTCCTCCGATGCGATTAGACTGATCTGATGCGGTTATGCCGGACTTCAAATACGTTTGAATCATAATTCATACACCCATCAGGTCCGGAACTCAATCGGAACTCTTGTCGATATGTTCCGCTGCCAATCCTTTCTCCGATGCGATTGGAAAGGGTCCCACCTTATGGTACTTTGGTTCTTTCGCTTATTAAGCGCTTCATATTTATATATATGCTTTGAACCTTTGTTTATTAGGCACAATATATGTAATGTGTTGCATATATATATAAGCTTCCGGAATTCAAACATATATCAATTATGGTTTATTGATCCATCGGGTCCGGACTTATATCGCAATCACAACTTTCTGTTGTTTACATATTCCGCTTCACAGTTTTTCTCCAATGCGATTGGGAAAGGGTCCCACCATATAAGGCTTTGATACCTCTGGCTCTTTGTCCATTTAAGCGCTCCATTACAAATATCTATGGTTTGGACCTTTGGGTCACGATTCTCAAAATTATATATATATCCTCCGGCTTGGGCGATTCTCGGAATTATTTTGTATATATATATATTGGCCGCTTGGGTTAAGATTCCCAGAATTTGTTTGTATTTATATACTTGCCGCTTGGGTTACGATTCCCGGAATATTGTTTATGTATCCTTCCGCCTGGGGTAATGATTCTCGGAATAAGGTTTGTATATATATATATATATATATATATATATATATATATATATATATATATATATATATATATATATATATATATATATCTATACTTGCCGCTTGGGTTATACGATTCCCGGAATTGTGTTTATGTATCCTCCAGCTGGGGTAGCGAATCTCGGAATTAAAAATGGCTCTGCCTCTGCTTGTGATAACAGCTCTTCCTCTGCTGTGATAACGACTCTGCCTTTGTATTCGCTGCCTCTCCCTCTGCCTTAGCTGCTTCTACTGCTCGACCTCTGCCTCTTCCTTCACTGTACATATTACTTGTTGATGTTCTTTGCCTATCTTTGCATCTGCTACCTCCATTGTCTGTCTCTGTCTTTAATGCCTCTATTGTCTGTCTCTGTCTTTGCTGCCTCTATTGCCGTCAATGACAATATTTCCAACAATGTTTTCATCAAAACTAGCATAAAAAACTCTTGAATATCATATCCTCTACACATCACCATAACAAGTAAATACTCGCGCTATAAAGCATAGAAAACCAGATTGCCCAATATTATAAAATACCTCGTCAGTAACAACAGATGGCAAAGAATTTTAAATGATCAGTCATATTTGACAATCGTAAACAACTTGCTTTCCAAATAAAGTTTTGTTCAATAGTCTTGAATCACTAGAACCACCACAATCCATCTACACCAAAGGTGCAAATCCTTAGCAAATGTGGCAAAATACAAAATACAAAAAAAAAACATGGTATACTTAATCGTGTTACTTATACAGGTTTCCATCTAGTTTACCAGTCTCCAAAGAGCAACCCACTGGTGAGAAGATGCAAGCTATGCTACAACAGTCCAATAATCTTCTTATCTCCACAGCTAATATACAGGTCAGGGTACAAAACCTAGATCTTTGAAATACTCATGCTCCAGAGCACTACAAGAAGTGATCCATCTACTGGGCTCCAGGCACTGCATTTTATGGGAGGGGACATGGTGGCAGAAAAACAAAGAAACAAATAGCAAAGTTGTCAGCATTAAGAATAATTGTAACATGGCATCCTTTGATCATATTCCAAAGAAGGAAAGATAATTTTTGTCCTTACCGAGAGAAGATCAATTGCCGCTGGCTCAAGACCTGGAACCACAGTTGCCAAATCCTGTTGAATGCAAAACAAGTGAAGAAAGTTTTAAATCATGCATCAATATCACCATGTCTCCCATATGTATTTCAAATGGAAATAAAACTTGAATGTCCACTGTTCATCAGAAAAACATTAAATGTTATTGATAGGATGTTCTATGTAATAATAATCGTAGAGCTAATTAAGATCAATTATGCTTGGCCAAATTAAGAGCCCCTTCTGAGTATTGTGAAAAAGTTATGAAATACAATGGAACCCAGTTATGTTGATGATTTGACAATGGGTTGGCTCTTGAGTTATTCTCATGTCATTTACCATTTTCCAGAACTTACTCTATGCTGATGAATCTGGAAACATTGCAATCAATAACTGCAGCTAAGCCTGGGAAAAGAGCAATCGCTTATACCAACTCGCCAGGAAAGATCATTACAAAAGTGCCTTATAGGACCTAACCAAGTCCCAGATCTTAATAGTAATAAAATTCTAGTTAACCCATCACAAGAAATATTTGCATAATCCCTATAATCTGATTAAAAAAAAACCAATGTTTATTTGATATTCCCTAACTTTTATCCCCTTTTCATTTCATTTCATTCCTAAGTAGCAGTAGCAGTTGTTATCCACATTTGATTTCATCTGCAACTAGCAGTAGCAGTGCAAGCTACATTTCATGGTAAACAATGAACATCTGAAGAAACACTCAACATTCTTGACATTAATTACATCTCCTCAACTTAGTGAAATATTGACTAGTTGAGACTACTACAATTAAAGGAACTGTAAAGCATGGGCAATGAATGACGAGGCAATAACACATGCAAAAAAATTTAGGGTATAAACATTAATACATTAGTAGAAATAACTAATATCAACAAAGAATGATAGTATCTAACATAGACAAAGAATTGTGACGCAAGAAAATGTTAACAACTTAGGACTTAAACAATGGATGTCATTAGAGAAAAAACTAAAAATCAAAACACCAAGGCAAATGAAAACATTGTCTAGTGCACCTCCACTTTTAATGCATCCTGAAATATATTTTTCTGCACCGCCTCCAAAATTCTATACAGGTTAATAGCGATCCTAAACCATTTGGTCTCACTAACATAACTGGTCTAGTCAAACCATTTAAGATCTCAGGTTCATGCGCTCTCAAGATAAAATGGCAAGCTTGGTAACAGTTAGTAACCAAAAAAATGCATTTAGACTATGTGGCTTCTTGCCCTGGATGGGATTTGGTTGCACGATCAATTTGACTTTCTCAAAGGAAAGAAGGCAGTTTGGGATAATTCCTTTTCAGGAAGATGGATGGCATATCAAGGTTTTCATACGTTGAATGATTTGTGGGACAAGGGAGTAGGTAAGTGATTATCCTGCAGAGCTCTTAATTAGTCTCAGCAACTTCAAGCAATTGACCAGCCTGGAATGCAATACCCCAGATTTGATTCCCATATCAGTATTGTGTATATGTACTTTGTATTTTAATGGCCAAAATCTAATTGATGTAATATATAGAATTGTACAATGAGCGATAAGTAAGAAAAAATACATCAAAGGTTGCAGAAGAGAAAGACAAAAGAATGGGGAGCTATGTCTCCACTCAAGGGGAATGACGAGGGCACTAAAGGGGCTGTAAATATATGAATGAAGGAAATTTTTCACGAATGTATGTGTATTGTTGATTTATTCTGTGTGAAGAATGCCTTACGTCCTTGGGTATTGTGTATGAAATTAAGACTCTGTGATAGGGCTATAACATGCTCTGGTTCAGTGGAAGAATCGATGTCAAGGGCCATGATTTAGGATTGAATGTATGAAGGGTTTATAATTTAGCTTGTAAGCATAATGAGGAATTTGTTTGAACTCTGTGTGGAGAGGTTTAATTATATGGGAAACTATATGTGAGACTTTGTATAGGTCTCTGATTTTCGTATCCAGTTGTGAATAGATATGTGATAAACTTAGATTAAATAAGGCTCTACATGCGAAGGGAGAATCGATTTTAATATCGATTTATGTTTTGAATTCCATATAGAGATTTATGTTTTGAATTCCATATAGAGATTATTGCAACCATTTTCAAGAACCTGTTTGATTTTGTCTGGAAACACGTGAAATGAAATGGAGCAGAAAAAGTCATTTTGTTATAAACACAGTACACATGAAAATAGAAACACTGAGGTGCACCCACTTTGATCAAAATAATATTATACATATTTTCTGGAGCATCAATAGAATAACACAACTCTCGCATAGTACATAAATCTTCCATAGAAAATTTTACCACATAACCATGACACACTGTGGCATGACAAACTACATCTTCTATTTCCATTTCAAGTGCATTCAGCTTTGTAAAGACTTCGACCCGAAAAGGGTCACCATCAGAACAATGGCTGCAGGAAAATTACATAGATATGGTAAGCAATGCATAGTTTTGTTTCACTAATCCAGTGAATAAATCTGTGAATTTGATCAATAATGGAAGCATTAATTTGTGAACATCTGTGAATATACAAGGATGTTAAAGAAATGAAGGCCAAAAAAGGGGCCATGGAGCTGAATTCCAAAGAATTTTTTGAATTTTTAGAAGTTGCAGGTCAAGAACAGGGTAAAAGACTCATTGATAAGCTTCAAGGAGGATCCAGGAACTATAATACAAAGCAAGGGAAAAGGATATGGTTATAGTTTATCCACAATACCATGATTGATTTGGGGAGCTAGAGAAGATTTTCGAGATTCTGTGTCAGTTTTGTGCCAAATAAGGTTCCTTTATTGACCTTATTCTTAAGGCCTGGGACGAACATCTTTATGGTTGGTTTTCATATGAGAAGCTAAGGAACCTCTTGCTTCTTCCCTGCAGTTATATCCCTTCCTAGATGTCATTCTTACCTGTGTAAGTAATTCTAGCTAAGTAAGTAATTCTTACCTGTGTAAGTAATTCTTAATGTATGAATGCTAGCTATTGTAACAAATAGACTTGAAGATCATCTTCTCTATAGTAGCCATCATTGAAAGACGTTATTGGAAGCCAAATAAATACTCTTGATAGATTCTCTTTCCTTTTACAAGTAAGTTATCCTCTATGCTCTATGTCTGCAATCCAAAAGTCTATATCCTAATTTGAGACTATGGTCTGAAGAATCTTTCCAAAAGTTCTGTAGGTTGAATCCTAAAGGAATCTAGGACCAAGACTGAAAGAATAAATCCTACATCTCTTTGAAGCTAATCTCTAACCAAGTTACAGAAACAAGCACTTATGATGACACCAAACAGTTACATGTGACTATACATGACATTCGATACAATATTCTTTGTGATTTATGGAAGAAGATGAAAGAATATCCAATGAAGTTTGAAACCTCTTAACCATCTATTATAACTCGCTCTTGCTTAAGGTTGAAGGTCAAGTTTATGATAATCATCTTTACAAAAGGATAAATATTTTATGGGCAAATGAAGGTAGAAAATGAAGCAGAACAGAATTTGGAAGAGTACTGTATATATGTGACATGTGATCTGAAGTATCAAAGATCATATGACAATAAATTTGTTGAAGCATCTAATCTCAAAATATTGGGAGAATTGTTTACAATAGAAAAACACAAGAAGCATTCACGATAGATCTGAACCTATGACTTCTTTGGTGGCATCTGAATCTTTTATGGCATTATAGTATACTGAATTTTTGTGACACTCTGACATACAAGTTTTGAAATATTTGTGGCATTATGCCTATGTGGTAGTTGAGTTCTATGACATATCTCTCTCTTTATATGATTCTTTGTGGCATGATTCATTGTGCTAAAATGAATGTCAAAAGGTACATAATGATGCAAATTTTAGAGACACCTTTTCAATAACACAGAAGTAGCCCTCGCTCAAGTAAAACCCTATTATTTGAAGATACATGAAGAATTCAAAAAAATGCCTTCAACATAAAAATGCCTTCAACAGAGGCCTCTAGAATTAACAGTAGCATTCTCCTGTATGCTCCGAAAATAGAGATACTCTCAAAGGTAAGATGCAGCAGCACTCTACCAGCGGTCAACTTAATTTACAACAGAATAACGCAACAGAACTCTATCAGCAATAAACTTAGTTTCCAACAGAACATTGATAAATCATAAGACTGAAGTAATACATTATACAACCTGAATGCTCCATTCCCCTCCAGATTTCTATATGTAGTACATAACATTCAATCTTGGTTAAAAATATTTAAAAAAAAAATTCCACCAAATGTGCTAGTTTTAAGTAAATAGGTGACTTAGCTAATTCGAAAGTTCTGTCCAAGCATCAGTAAATAGGAGATAATATGAGATTTTAATAGATGTTCACCGCATAAAATATGTCAAAATCCTGTAGCTATATCCCTGGCCTGAGACTGCAATGAAGAGGTCCAAAGTATGGCGGCTTCAATAGAACCAAGCCTCAATATAGGGTTGCAATAGGTCCGAGGGTTTAACTGATTCAAGTCTTAATAAAAGGCTACAACACAGAACCGAGCTCTTATGGTATATCTCTATCCTCCAATAATGACAAACATTAAATTCTCTTGAGCATGGTAATAGAACTAAATTTGTTTACAACAGTCCACAAGATATCCATTCATTTCTAGAAATTCTGCAAGAAGAAAATGAAAGTCATGTGTAACAAAGTATTATGAAAAGACTTCAAGAAACTAGAACTTAGCCTGAATATCCTAAAACTAAAGTTGGAAACATCATCTCTCCAAGGTTGTTAATGTTGCAATCCTCTGTTCAACATTGATACAAATGTCGAAAACAAGTTAAAAGATGAACCAAATAATAGCATTCAAAGGAAAGACTAGGATGTCACCATTTCTACCTGCTATCCTTGAAAAGAAGGAGAGATTACTTACATGATTTTGTGTTTGCAAGGTGGACTTGAAGACCATGTTCATCCGAGAATGAGCTCAAAATGTACTTTTGTTTTTGGATTCGTGAAATAGAAGGACAATGTTGTCAAAATGCCATTGAAGCTCGAACAATTGGCATGCTCAAACAACGAGGTGATGCGGGAATGACATGAGGGAGAAAATATCAGAAAAGCCCCAAATCTGGAGAACTAAAGCTCATCACCAACCTGAGATTGACAACTTTACATGATGTAACCTATGAAATCATAAATGGAGAAATCATAGTAACAATAAAGTAACCTATGTAACAATAAAGTCGGATTCATCCTGGGAGTGGTAAATGGAGAAATCATAGTGAACAACAGGAAACATGCAGAGTTGCTTACAATCAAATAGATGAAAAAAACATACAAAAAACCTAGATAATAATCATGAACAAGCTTAATATTGAATTATGAACTGTAAAGGAACTTACAAAATGTGACATTACGAACCTGGTCAAGCGCACAAGCAAAAATATCCTAGACATGACCCTAGTTGACAAGTTGTATTGCTCATGATGCAAGAGGATTTGTACCTGCACTGCCAAGTCAATCAAAATCCATCATTATCTATACAATAAATACAAGTAATTGATGTAGTATTTTTACTCTAAGATGCATTCTTATGATAATGTTAGAACATATGTTGAAAATGTCAAAACATACCTGAATAAGCTCCTCTTCGTTTCAAGAACAATTTATTGGAGTCGCATGAACTAGGAACAAGCCTCCCACGATCTGAAAGAGTAGCAACTAAGTCAACAGTGACTTTTTTGTTGCTACGTTGGATCGAGGGAGGTTTGCTCCAAGATTAAATCGCTCCAATAAATTATTCTCTACTAAATAGGGCCAACCACGTGAAGGTGGAAGCTCTTATGGCCCCTCCCCCCCCCCTCACATCACTCTCAATTCCCCAATACCCAATCTATATTTCATTTTTTACTTTCATGAGCATAAAAAAAAAAATCAATAACTAATAAAAAAACAATTCAACAAAAAGTACGCAAGGAAACATTGCAATTAATGCTTGACATAAAAATAGTATGATAAATGAGTTTTTTATATAACGTAAAAAAACGTTCCAAGTATGGTAACGTTTGTCTTATAATAATACAATATTTTACATTGTCAAATTTTCTTTTTCTTCTTCCTATTTTTAAAGCTCCTAATTACATCATCAATATCATCGTGCTCCGCTCCTGTTTCGTGCCTTTCAACCCGCACTGCTGACCTAGTTGCGTATTCACGATGTCTGGGCTCATCCAGTGACGGGGCATCGCCTACAAAAACAGATAATATTAAATTTTAATTGTCAGTTTTTAAATATCATTGAACTAGTTCGGTAATATTGATAAAAAAAATTGCAATGAGATTATTTACCTGGTGCACCAGTTGTCGTCGTTGGGACTGTTGCCCTGTCTTCCTCTCTGGTGGTAAGATCCTCAAGGGAAACATTCTTTGTCATTTAAACAAAAAACGTTATAAGGACAACCATCAAGGTATAATTAGAAAAAATTATAAGTGGAAATTAATTACCGTCACAGCCCTCACTGATAGTAGCATTGTCGGCCTGGTCCCCACTACAATGATCAGGTTGCACGTGAGGAACATCTACATCTGGCTCTAAAACTGGGTTATTTTCCTCGTCGGTAGTGCTGCTCCCCTGATTTAAACAAAGTTGCTAGACATTAAATTTATGGACGAAAACAAACATATTGAAAGGTTAATGTTTTACCTTATCAGGCATTCTGGATCTTGGGACCTGCCCCAAGCTTCTACGACGTTCAACTACAGCTTGATAGCCGAAATGGAAAGCGATATTTTTATCTTCCTCTGTAGTTTCTGTTCCGAAGTCATCACCCTACATTACATATGATTGTGTATTTTTAATGTTATTTGATAGGATTACAAAAATGTTGGAAGGTGATACAATTAATTATAAGATGTTTAGCTACTTACAATTCTTGCGGCTAATTTCAAGTAGCCGCCCTGGCCTAGCTTGTGATGGCCCTTTTTTTCAATCCTAGCTTTGGTTTCCTTCGAGGTGTCAGACAACCTATCATCAAAATATTGAAGTCAGATATGACGTAGCACACTTTTATTTTAGACATAGAGAAAATTAAAGCTATTGAATTAAAGTTGTAATTTACCTTGCGGGTCCAGTTGGCATTTTTCCTTCTTTCTTTGCCCTTTTCTCTTTTTCGTCATGGATGAGTGCTCTCCACTCACTCTCTGGAACTGTGAGAGGATGCTCGTATCTAGGGTTAAATTGAAATTGCGTCCTATAGGTGTCCCTGGTATATTTCAAATATTTGCCGGCTACCCGAGCCACCGCTGTTCTGTCAAATGTGCCGACCCCAAAAAGGGCTTCTAGATAATCTAGAAGTTCTTTTTTCAGGTTGGAATTCTGGGAATTCCACCCTGTGCGTATGGTTGGGCCAAAAACTACCAACGCATGGCTCTCCAAAAACCTGTAGAACTCATTTTTTCCTACATAGAAAAAAAAAAGATATTATCATTAATTTAAAAATAAAAATCATGATAAATATGTTTTAGATAAAGTACATGAAATAGTTAAAATATTAAAATTTACCTGGGAGTTGTACGTGCTTTATAGGGACACCTTCATCGTTCACCAAAAACGTGCCATTAATGGTCCCTGTGGAGCTGACACGTGTAGCTCCAAGAAACGCAATAATATAGTTGGCCATATCAGCCTCATCATTGCCAATACGTTCAGCGGTTGGCTGGGTGTTTGCTTGGGCAGGGTGTGTTTCTTGGCTGGCACCTAAAGGAGTAGAAGGTGTACGAGAGGGTTGTTGGGCAATCTCTTGCCCTTATGTCCCACTACCACCAACACCGGGTTCAGCAAATGCCAGAAAATGCTACATACAAAAGAAATTTTTGTTAGTTTAGTCAATGTAAAAATTAAAAATCAAACTATCACAATTCATCTCATGCAGAACAAAAAAAATATCATTTTGAATTTTTATTATTACCTGATATGTTTCTAGCTGGGTCATAAGTTGTTTTATCCTCTCTTTTGTTTTAGGTTTTTGAGGCACGTCTATCAAAGTGTCAAATTTCGACCTTGCATTTCGTGCCTTTTTTCGCAACAAGAGCACTGGAGATAGGGATGAAGAAAACTCTTCCTCATAGAGGGAATCATCAGGCGTACCATGGCTAGGTGTCTGCATATTTGAACAAAATTAATATTATTTCAATTATGTAAATAACTAAAATACCTGAAGATAGAGCAATGCTGGCACTTTACATGTTCTTCCGCTGGCCTCTTTCCGCGATCATCCCGTCTCTAGGTTGTTCCTGCACTGCTCTCATCAGTCTGCCACATTGCAATAAAATTATAAATGTAAAAACTTGAAAACAATATCTAACTTGAAAACACAAAATGAAAACTGAAATAATTTCTAATAAGACACTAGAAGATAGAGTTAGAGTTTCAAATATGCCTTGCATTGAATTCAGTCCTGGAAACATGTCATTGCACATTAAGGCACCCAAACAAGAGATGAGTTGACAATGAGACTAAACTGGGTTATTTGTAGTGAAATTTTAAAATCTCAAAAGGTATATTAATTATCGAAACAAATCATCTTCATAATTAACCTCTTGAAAGATGAAATCAAGAGTCATATTACCATATTAAATATGGATTCATGTTAATGGAATATGATCCAAGTTTGGAGTTACACCTTTATATGACATGATATCAAATCTTTGGTGGTTCTAATAACTCCATTATTCTTGCTAAGACCTGCCTCTCTTCTTGTTTAACATTATTTTCCCATTAGACCTATCTTAATACGTTTTTTGTTCTCCTGTGTTGTAACTCCATGTAGAGATAATTATTTGGTATCTATTAATTACCTTTGCTCGGGGATTCTTTAGTGTGCAATGATGCCTAAGGTTCACACAACATTTGAGCTTCAAGAAATAAATGAGATAGAGGTTTGAGCTTGATGTAGTAAAGAATCCTCTTGGAACACTTAGTGGATGTCAACCTCTATATAAATTTTGATACATTAGAGCCACAACATAAAACACATGCAGATTGGGAAGGAGGAAAAACCAAGACCTTATATGAAGAAAAATCTGTACATGACCCTATATTAAAGACTGACTACTGTGCTGACTACTATTTGGTAGGGAACTTATACTTGAGAAAGAAAAAATCTCCATTTTAGGAGTTGTATCAGTTGATCTGGATGACTGTGTTGACAATTATATGTATGAAGTCTCTGAAAAAAAGGAAGAGTAGGTTCCACTTAAGTATTTTATGAGAAAAATTAAATATGAGAATAGAATTTGAACTTTGAAGAGAAAAGTGGAATGAATTGTGATTCTGGACTACCACCTGAAGTCTTAGAATTCTTTGTTGAGGGCTGAAATGAAGACTTGGTAAAGGAGACATAATATTTAAAATAAAAAGTCAAATGTTAGAGGATGCATGTAGCATATATGAAAACTAAACATAGGAGGGACAAGAGGCAATTGAAGAAGATTCAAGGCACAAGATCAGAAATCAACATCCTAATGAAAAAGTGATGGAGTTAGGGCTTCAAAATTTTGGTTTTTTATGGAGTCATTTGGCACACCCCTATTTGTGTGAGGACACACAATGAAGTCGGGTTTGGGGGATGTAAATCTTATAAAATGTCTCATTTTTTTTATTTAATACCCTCACCACTCCCCTATTTTACCAATTTTGAAGGATATGCCTAGTATTTCCATGCTCTTTTGATGTAATCTAGAGGATTTGAGTACAAGTTGCTTATTGTTCGAAATGTGGTAGGTACATATTTAATTTGGATCAAAATGCCTCATTTATTATATTTTTATAGTTTAAAACTTTTACAAGTCACTTACCTAAGTAGGTGTAGCTCTTGTACTCATTTTGGTGTTCCTTAACTAGTCATGGGATTGATGCACATGTTACGGGATTCTTGCACCAGCTACAGGGTTTGTGCACCACAGTAAAGGCACAAGACTATTGGTTATTGGAGATATATAAAGGGGATCATGGCCAACTGGATGATTGAATATTTGTGAATATATCTATGAAATGAGATTGAAGGAATGTGTGCAACTACCACACCCCTTCAGTCAACATAGTAGCCTGAGGAGGAAGTAAATTTTTTCCAAATAAACCCTCTCACAATGGACCAAATATTTTTAGTTAGTTAATGGTTGTACCAGATTGATCATTGGAGGGTCATTGTTCCTATTTTTCTTTATATGTGATTGGCTTCATTTTGGCGAGATTTGTAATGTAATCAAATTTTATAACATGAGTTAAAGCTTAGAGATAGGTTAGTGATGTTATGGTATGGTTGAATTGTTAGTTTGAATTCTGGTATCACTTTTTCTTAGTTGGGTATGAATCACTAAGCTCATCATGTATTGACATACTGAACTTCATTAATACATAAGCTAAATGCTAGGTTCTTCTCTATTATTGTCATTTTTTATGTGATGATCTATTGTGTTCTATAATCTAATATCGCTTTAAGAGGGTGCAAGATGGATGGTCAAGGCCCAACAAACCAAGCTTGACATGCCTCCATTAGAATAGTATCATGTGGTTTTTTGATCACATATCTAGTGTGATTTTCTTATGGTGTGTTTTATCTACATGCAATCTAGTTTAGTTGTCTCTACGCTCTGTATTTTTCTATATATTTCCTTTATACCTTGGTTTTATGTTATTCGATGTTAAGATATAAAAGGAGAATCACCATAAGTGAATGAAATAGTTTAGTTTCTTTCATATAAACTAGGTTGCACAAATCAAATCTCTAGCACAGTTATATTTCCTGTATGGTTAGTGGTAAATATAGGTTTAATGTCAGTTTGCTTTCTGGGTATTTCTAATTATCAAAGTTAAAATAGTTGGCTAATCACATATAAACCCATTTTTTTTAGGCATATAATGAGATCATATGATAGGATATGTGATCCAATCATGCATGAGAGTGAGTCAAGGCCTATTGCAGGAGTGGAGCCAGAACCAACTGCCCACCTTATATTACCATAAAACCACTATTTTGTCGATAGAAGGATATTCCAAAAATACGAGACATGTGAGGAATCCAAAGCAGCATTACACAACCACATAATAAATTCCCTATTTTGCATATTTTTAACACAAATTACTTGTTTCCAAAGTCCTTTGATCCAGAAATTTTTTAAGAGGAGAGCCATATTAAAAGTCACGGTGTCTTTATTCCCCCAACCACCAAGGGCAGTAGGAGGATTAATCAAATACATGCTAACCAAATGGATTTTCCTTTATATACTTGTGCCAACCCAAAAAAATTGAGAAATAATGGTTTGTAATCTATTGATAACACCCTTGAGTAACTTGAAGATGCACATCGAGTAGATGGGGATGCTATGAAGGATGGATTTTATCAAAACAAGTCTACCCCCAAGAGATATCCACTTTTTTATCTAGTGTTTGAGCCCCTTCTCAATTTTACAAATGAGCCAACCCCAATCACAGATTTTGTAAACATTCGGTTTCAATATAAAGCCCAGGTATTGAAACCCTCCATCCATATTAACAAGAAATTGCAAATTTTTATAACATTCGGGACATTACAGCTAAAGGATTGGTGTATTCTTACCATTTTGGTGGTTGAACCAACGAGTCCCCTGCTAAACCCCGGAACCTGCTAAACCCTCGAACCAATGAACAGCTGACCGATTGAACAAACAGTCAAACTCTCAGCACCGTTGCAGAGATAATGAAATCGATTAGGTGAGAATCGAACTCTCAGCGTCGTTGCAGAGATAATGAAATCGATTCTGTAAGAATTTTTGTAAAAAGGGCGCGTGGGTAATGAAATGGATTGGTTTGGTGTGACATCCACTAGATATATGGTACATTCCTTCAATATTAGTATATAAGGATAAGTATTTTCATACAATTCCTCTTATGTTTTTGACCATATGTGTTTTAGTGATATGATTTACAATTGATCCCTCTAGGTTGAGATGTTAACCCCTTCTTTACTACACATTCAAGTCATTATTCTTGTCTTATATTATGTTTTGAAGAGTAAAAGACATAATTATGTTATTCTTCTAATTCTATGTAGCTTATACACTGCTAGAAATAATGAAAAAATGAAAGAATTAGAACAATTGTTCCTTATTTTATTATTTATAAGAGTAATTTGAAGAAATAGGTAAAAATAGCAAGGAGCTGTAGTACTGATCTACAAAGGTGTATATCCAGTAGGGTTTGAGTCGATTAGAAAAGGCAAGGAGCCGTAGTACTGATTACATGCAGGGTAGCTATAATGATTAATGTAAAATTTTGAAAGGCCCACCATGATTAATTCGAAACCTTTGTAATTCGTTTGAAATTCCTATTAAAACCATAGTTTATGGTGGTAATGCTACACCATATAAATAGGTATTAAAACCTTTCAAATGCCAACTTAGGTTTGATTTAAAAATGGCATATAATTTTAATTTAGCTTGTACAATAGTAAGGCCATTATTTATTGGTTTGAAATAATAAACAACATGCAACAAACCCACATAATTAGTAAATTATTTAAAGACAATAATTCCTACATATTAAAATATAAAGTTATAACATACCAACTCATACTCGAACATAACATCTGTATCAATATTCTTCTTCTGTATCTTCTTGATCTTCATCCAACTGATCGACATCTATATCAACATCTGATTCAGAAACAGTGTTGAAATGATCGACCATGTCATCATCATCATCAATTATGTCATTTTCAATAATATCCTCATCGACATCATCATCAATAATTGTTGCCTTATCTCCTATGCCTGGTTCATCTTCTAAGATATCTTCTTCGTCTGTCAATGCATCTTCCTGCTCATCTGCCACTGCATCATCTTCTTCTAGATCAATATCATCTTCTTCCTCTACAGTATACTCTACTGGCCTTCCTCTTGGATCATATCTAATAGCAAATGACCATTCGTTCTCACCTAGAACCTCTGAGTAAAAGACTTGTTCGCATTGGCTTGGAAAAACATAGCGATCTTTTCCTGCTTCAAACTACGATGTTTTAACCATTGGAAATCCATTTTCATGTTGAATAAGTGTTATATCATCATCACGTACATTCATTCATAGCCTATACCATTTGACGTCGAACAAAACTATTTTGAAGGAACTAAAGTCACACTCAACTATATCATCTAAGAACCCATAATATCTATTTTCAGATTCTCGAGGATGTCTGTCACTCCTGGAGGAAACATTAGTGACCTGGAATACTGCAGTTATCCCACTATCAGAAGTTTTCTTGTTATCATCCAATTGTTTAACGCGAAATTTACGACCATTGCACCACATAGCCTTGTGGTGTTTCAACTGCAATATGCCAAACATGAAAAAGATGCATTCTCAATTAATAATTAATCATATAATTTACACAACATGAAAATTAACTGAAAAATCAAACTTCTTGTCACATTATAAATATAGTATAAAATAAGTAATGAATAAAATAGGTGAATTAATTTCTTACCTTTCTATCTTTCAAACCATATGTTAAATCGATTTCCCTGTCCATAACGTTCCCATCTCCACTACGATACGCTTCTCTAATCAATTCAGACAGTAGTTGCCATGATAACCTACAGTCGTTACGTGCTTTACATGTTTCAATCCATTCACTCATCCACTCAAGATTGTTTGCAATGTATAAAAGTAGTGCCTCATAATCTTGAGCACCTGAATAAAAAAACAATAATTCACTAATATTAATAAATATTACTTATAACCATGGTAAATTATATTAATTAATAAACTATGAAAGAATAAGACCTAAATGAATATAATGATCATATACATGATGTAAAAAAATGAAACATTATATGTATTATACATGATAAATCTTTTACCTCTCACTTTCTTCATTCTACCTTTTCCCAACAGGTGCTCCACTTCAAATTTTTTGATGGAGTTCACATCCCAAATGCAATCCACCGCCTTCATGGCTGGCGTAGCTAATATAGGAAGATAATGACTAATATACACCATGGATTGATATACCACATATCCCTCCACCATAGAACCCTCAGGTCGTGCTCTTTGTCTAACCAAAGCCTTCAAGGATTTCAGGTGCCTCTCAACCATCCACATTGACCTTGTGTGTACTGGTCCACACATTTCAATCTCCTCAACTTGGTGTATCAAGTAGTGTTCTTGTGCATTGAAAAATGTTGGAGGTAGATACTTTTGCATTTCACACATTAGTCGAAGAATTTCTCTCTTCCAATACTTTATTTCATCTTGATGGATTTATTTCAATGACAACCATCTGCAAATCATTACGTAAGGTTATTTCAATGAAAAATAATATATATTTCATTACAAGTAAATTAATACATCATTTCATTAAGTACGAAAAGAAATTGTATCAATTAGATTTTGCGTATAAATCAAAACTACTTACCTCATGTATTTACTAAGACCATATATAACTTGTTTGACATTGTTGTCGAAGTCGTTTGGGAGAGATACAAGTAGAACATACTATAACAATAAAAAATGAATCGTTATTGGTTTCCAAATTAAACAGAAAAAAGGAAAATTTAAAATATGTATTCAAGCAATAACAAACGAAAACGTATACCAAAAAAATTACCTTAACAAAGGTATGCCAATCATGTGTTTCACCCCACTGAAGTCACCTTTCTTCGTTAAGATATTATTTATGTTTGAAGCAAAACTTGTTGGAAATTTAATTCTTCTAACGACCTCTTTTACATCATTGCTTTTTTGTTCTGTTAATAACCATGGAATATTATTATAATTTCGACCTCCATTGTTATTTGATCTGTCGATCACACTTTTCATTGCATGATTCGATTTCTCAATGTCGGCACAAATTTTGTCAATTTTATCTCTATCATGTGCACCATCTATGGTTCGCCATAACATTTCTGTCACATTCTTCCCGACATGCATTGTATCAAACAAATGAGCTATTTTTAGGTCCTCATAGTAGGGCAACCTCGCGAATTGAGAAGGATAACATTTCATTCCAAGTGGAAGTACAATATTAGTACCTTCACCGCGACGATGACCTTGATATCAAAGAATAAAATAAATCAGAACAATAATTATAAAATACAATAAAATAAATTCATTAGTTAAAACAAAAATTCCAAACATTACATAAACAAATAATATATATATATATATATACACAAATTACGTACCAGCTGCTTGACGATTATTAATTCTGTTATATTCCAACGTCCACAATTGAGGTGTCATTCTTCGTGGTTTTAATCCAGTTTCTTCTTTATCATTGAAAAGATGTTTTTCAGTAGTACGATACTTATGGTTCCTAGAGAGGAAGTGCCTAAACTCATCAAACACCATCTTTCTTAAGTCTAGCGAATGACGATACTTCATCTTAGGGCCACAAACTGGACATGAAAATCTACCCTTTGTTTGAAGACCTGCAATAGATGGATCAATAACAATTATACTATGAGATCATTTTTAAAACATGCAATATGGTATATCTAATTTAGATAATTATGTATTATATTAAAGTGCAACGAAATATTACATACCAAAAACATGTGTTAGTCCTGGGGCATCATGAATTGTCCATACAAGCATTCCATGACATTGAAATCTCTTCTGCTTGATTGGTTTAGTGATGTCATACATAGTGATTCCATGCCATAACTGTATTAGCTCATCGATAAGAGGCTCAATATATACATTCATATCTTTGACCTAGTACTTACCTAATTGTTCAAAATTACGGTACATAATAATTACTACCATGAAATATGTATATATAAGTAAGTAAATAAATAAAATATATATTTATGCAAACAACGAGAGAAATGAAAATGTTACATTCAAAAAAATAATGTATCAAATACCTGGAATAATCATAGTCAACATTATGTGCTCCCTCTTTATTGACATCCAAGGAGGAATGTTATTGTTGATAACGAAAATAAGCCACACTGAGTAAGTAGATCTAAGCTCTCCGAATGGATTAACACCATCAGCTGCCAATGAAAGCCTGACATTACGAGGTTCATTTTTAAAATCTACATATTTTTCCTCGATTTCTCTAAATGTAGAACCATCTGCAGGAATTCGAAGAACACCATCTCCACTTCTATTCTTTGAATGGTAATCCATAAACTGTGCTATGTTGTTACACCTGAACATTCGCTGCAAACGTGGAATTATGGGAATATGACGAAGAACCTTTTGAGGCACCTTTTTGGTTAGTTGATCTATTCGATATCTACTGGTACCACATTTTAGACATTCTGTTTTCAATGCATGTTCTCCGTAATATATAATATGATCTTTAGGACATGCATCTATAGTGTTATATTCCATTCCAAAGTGTTTCATAATAGCACGTAGATCTCGATATGTTCAAGGTAAAGTATTTGGTGATGGTAACAAATATTCACCCAACAATCTACAACATAAACAAAAACTAGTTAATGTAAAGATTATTAATCATATATATAAGTATTGAATTATTATTTTACACATTTATTACAACTAAAAAAAGGGAAAATAATCAACATTTACATATATGTGATCATATATACATATTGCATACCTTAGGAGTTGTGTCATACATCTGTTCGACAAATTATTCATAACCTTTAAGTTCACCAGCAACAATGTAGGACATGCATCTATAGTGTTATATTCCATTCCAAAGTGTTTCATAATAGCACGTAGATATCGATATGTTCGAGGTAAAGTATTTGGCGATGGTAACAAATATTCACCCAACAATCTACAACATAAACAAAAACTAGTTAATGTAAAGATTATTAATCATATATATATATATATATATTGAATTATTATTTTACACATTTATTACAACTAAAAAAAGGGAAAATAATCAACATTTACATATATGTGATCATATATACATATTGCATACCTTAGGAGTTGTGTCATACATCTGTTCGACAAATTATTCATAACCTTTAAGTTCACCAACAACAATGTAGCAGAGAGAAGAGTTGCATTTGAGTGTTCAAAAAGTCATTCAATTGACCTTTTAATCAGAGGTACATCATAAATACTGTCACTGTTATCTCCACCATCATCATCTGACTCACCATACAAGTCTTGGAGCATTTGATTTGTCGCATCATTAATGTTAATTGTCTCATTATTGTCATCATGATCTACCTCCATGGGATCATTAAAATTACCTTCATCATTCACTTCATGTTCTTCACCTTCTACAACATCATTTCCAATACTAATATTTGCTGCAATATTCTCTTGTACTGTTGCAACATCATCTAATCTACTACTATTTAGTTGTGGAAGCTGGTTGATCATCTGCAAAAAGTTGGGGGGAAACTGTGCCTTTATGAAAATTACAAACATTAATCATTAAACATTAGTGCTCATATAAAAAATATTAAAATAATATAGAATTTTACAATATAATCAAAATGAAGATAGATAATTAATTACCACAGGACGATAGTCATTCGATCCACCATCTATGTGCCCATATTTCCTACAATGCATTGTTGTTGTTGCTATTAAAACTCTAACATTATTTCTCAAAAAAAAAAATTTGCAAGGGCAATAAACTCTACCATCACCCCTTTCACCGTTTTGAATTTTTTTTCCACCTCTAATGTTTTCTTCCATTGATGCAAATTATCCTATAAATAAAATAATAATTATATTTAGCAATTATCTCTCTTAATGGTGTAGAAAACCCAAGATGTGTTGAACTCAATGGGAGCTCAATAAGCAAAAAGAAAATAAAAGTGGGCTTTTTACAAATTGTGGGCTTTTTACAAAATTGTGGGCTTTTTACAAATTGTTTATATTTTTAATAAAATTGTGGGCTTTTTACTCCCAATAAAAAAGTGTATATCAACTTTATATTTAATATTAAATGAATAAATTGAATTATATTTAATATTGAATGAATAAAAGTGTATGAATCAATTTTATATTTTATTTTACTCCCTTGCGATAGCCCATTTTATAATAAATTGAATGAATATTCTAATTCCAGTTTAACATAAAGCTGAAAATTTCAATACTCCCTTAGGAAGCCATTTCTCTTTTTATTGGTTATAACACCAACCAACCCAGAATTTCAATTCTCGATGCGGAGCTTACATATATGGTTCAAACCATAACATAACTCATTTACACCTATAACTGCCCTTCTATTAAGCCCAAATAGATCACGTATCCAAGGTTTCTATTTTAATTTACACTCGCATGAACTTACCACTGTATATCAACAAACATTACATAGAACCTCCGCGGCATTAATTTAAATGCCAGCGCCAACACAAATTAATATCCGGTCCACATTTCAATTATGGGACAATTCACGATCAAAAGTTCGAATCATAACTCAATGGTTGCCTTAGGTTCTTGCACCATAACCAACCAAGTTCGAATCAAAAGTTTGAATCATAACCAACCGTTGCAAGAGAGACACTTTTCCACCAACCGTCAGAAGAGCGACATATTGCCTAACCGTCGCAAGAGCGACACATCGCTACCAACCGTCGCAAGAGAGACACTTTGCCTCCAAAATTCGCAATAACGACACATTCTTCTAAGCGTCACAATATCGACAATTTCCTCCAAACATCGCAATAGCGACACATTGTCTATGTAACATCGCAATAACGACATACTTCAGAAATTCGTCGCAACAACAACGCTATTTTGCAAACGTCGCAAGACTGACACTTGCCTATAAGTGTCGGTATTGCGACAATTTCCTCTAAACGTTAGTATAGCGATGGTTTCAGGCGAGATTTGAAAAATTTGAAAAAATTTGGGGAAATTTCTGACATTTGGTCAAAAGTGTCGGAACCAAGTGTTGGAATTTCTGCCAAATGTACTAGTGAAGGGACCCTGGAAGATGAATAAAAGGGTCGTAATAATGTATTATAAATGTACATCATGTGAATAATATGAGATCACACGATTATATTTCTCATCCATTTTCTGTCCATTCCATGTGTGTTTAACATGGTATCAAAGCCACGATGTGTGGCCTTCCCTGACCATTAAATTTGTTCTCTTCTTTGGTTTCCAGTGAATATTGTTTTGTTGAACTCTATGAAAATAATTTTTTCCTTAGAAACTATTCTCTGCCATTATCTGCCTATTTTTTTTGTTACAAATTAAATTTTGCTACCCCAAAGGTTTTACAGCCTATCTTGCCAGTTCTGCCTTTCTCCTAATTAAAACTTCCACCTTATAGAGCATTTTACTAAGTCTGCAAAGCGAATATCCGCTGACTATCATAACTAAATTTTACTTGAGCGTTTTACAATTGCAGAGAGAAACACTTTCAATTTATGTGAGCATTGAATCTTCACCAACATAATATTCATGAGATGCATTGAACCTTCTGTGGGAGTTCTTCTGTTCATTCATTTATGGATGTATGACCGTGAAAACATGGCTCCTAGCACTATTGTTGAACAAGATCTCTACATTCAAAGACTGGGTTGTGCCTAAGCTAACAACATAAATGCCTCCAGATTGAACGCTGGTGTCTCCTCTTCCCATTGCATGTTGCCTCCTCCCACTGCATGCTTCCTCTCAACACCATGACTTCCCGAAATTCCCTCCAAACCTACTCCTGCCTCCCTCCCACCTCTGCACGCTTAGCCCCTTCAACTCCAGCAACACTCCTCCATCGGCTCTAATCCCTTTGTTCCCTCAGCCCGCTCTCCCTCCTCCCTCCTTATGATCCCGCTCCCTCACACCTCCTTTTCGTGGCCTCATGTCGACTCACCTCCTCCCCTCAGCACCCTAGCTCCCTCCTCCTCCCTCCCTTTGCTGCTCCCTGCTCCCCCCTCCCTTCACTGTGACTATTGCTCCATCACAGCAACATTCCCAGCTTTTCAGCTATCATAGCCTATTCGGTGTTGACAATGTCCATGATAACACCCCCTCTAAGAATTTGAGCCAAGCTAACCTTGACTGCATATACCATTACCATAGACAGTAACAACTCCGTCGCTTTCCATTTCGAATCCAAATAAAGAACCGTCCAGATTTCGTAGAAGGTTCTCATTTAAAAAATTAATCTTCAATATCTGCAAATGAAAAGGTTGTAGAATCATAATAGACAGAGAGGGAAGGGAGAGGAGGAGTCATAGAACCTCGATTTTTCTTTGTGTTGGATTGTGTGTAGGTGGGAGAGGCTGAGCACAGGTGCGAAGAGAGGGGAAGGGCCAGTTCAGGCCCTTCAGACTGTGCACATCAGACCTGTCAAAGTCAAGAATTATCGATTTGTCCCAAAGGTAAAACCTCCAGAGGTTGAGTTGATTCGATCTAAGGAATTATTGGGTGTTTCCGCCATTGTTTTGAGTTGCTTTTACAGAGGGTGGGATTTCATACGCGTGGGTTATTATGTGAGCAACTAGTACCTGCAACATGAGCTTATTGAGGAGCTTCCTTCAATTGTGGCCATTAACAAGGTTTAGAGATTTGTTTTGGCATCCATGCCTAAGGGTTAGCAAGTTTCACATTTCTTTTCCAAAATTTTCTTCTATTCAATGTGATTCAAACTCTAGTGATGAGTATATTTAAGTTTCATTTCTACTCAATTTTTAACTCTTCTTCTCATTGAGATCATATGGCTTAGAAGAGAAAATTTTGTTTCTGAACAAAAACATATGATTTAGCTTTGATGAAAACCTAACTAGAGTAATATTTTGTGAATTGAGCCATGTGGTATGTTAGAGTTTTTATAGCCATATGATGTATGAGGTACATTTGAAGATGTGGACATAGCGAGTTAGTATTTATCTTCCTCATTATTTTTTGATTTGTTGATTGTTGAAGCATGGGTTTAACAAGAAATTTTTGAAGTTTAAATGGCTCAGATTGACCCTTTGTTAGAGTTATTAAGAACTCTAATCTTATCTACTTGTGGATACACAATTAAAATCAGCAGGGACACCTTGTCTAATATTAAGGTATGTCTACAATATGCACAAGAAAAGATTGATGTTTTGCAACTTGAGTCACAACTATAGAAAGATGAGATTCAAAAGAAGATTCATCATTATGAACCTATTTTTTTTCAGAACATTGAGACAAAATCCCATCAACAACAAGAAATTTTTTAGGTCACTGAGCCCAGTACAAGATCAGCTTGGAGGGAAGAAGCAAAAATCTAGTCTACACTTCCCAAGCCCATCATCAAACCTTGGGAAAAGCTTGTCTATAAAAAGCAAAAAAATGGTATTGGATATGAAAAGGATGTGTCCTTTCATATTCCAGACTACTCCAAGCCCATCAAATTTTAGAGTGTCGTATTTATTCATGATAGCTCACCTTCAGCTATTCAAGATTCTGCTCCTCTTCCACAACAAAGTGTGAAATGCCAACACTGTGACCGAGTTGGCCATATGAAAGATCATTGTTTTGATCTTCACCCATGCAAGAACTGTGATAAACACACTCATTATTCACACATATGGTTCATAAACAAGCCTCCCGCAAGAACAAAGATTCATCTTGGATGGATCGCTTCTTGGAAATGGGCATCAAAAACCAAGGAGATGTTTTAGTCATATGACATAATTTCTTGTAGAATATTAAAAGGTCTTGTAGTTTATTTCTAACCATAATCTCACCTTGTATCCGACTAAGGGGGAAATGATGGTCATCTACAAGTTTCAAAGCCACATCAAGCGAGGCTGAACCACAACCTATCATTCCAGATTCAGAGTTGTAGCCAGAGACACAGAAGTTCAAGTGAGACTGAGCCACAACCTTTCATTCCAGATTCAGAGTTGTAGCCAGAGACAAAAATGCCCATGATCATGCCTTTGGTTGATGGTTATCCATAAAACATCTATTTGAGGTTGATATTATTCCTCCAGAAGAAGGCTTCAACTTCTTTAAAGTTTTTGTAGAATTCTAGGAAATGCATCAAACATTCTAGAGGTGGTGGTCATCCTTAAACCATCACAGGTTTTAGACCTCCCTTATTCTAGGTTGAAGGTTTCCCTCTTCAAAAAATGAGGAGCACTTCCTCTAGTAGAAGACCTCAACTTCTTGCTAGATTTGGAAGAGTTCGGGGAGCTACACATAGTGTTCCAGTGTTGGTGGTCATCCTTAAACCACCTCCTTATGCCAACATTTCAGAGAGCTCATTCAACCTAGTGCTACCATACACACTTTGGAAATTTTGTATTATAGCTCTCTTCTTGGACTCACACATACCCCTTCAGATTAAGGGGGGGAATGTTGGACACCTAATCCTCTAAGGGTTGGTGTAGAAGGCGAATGGACATAATAAGTCCAAGAGACCACGGAAGGTGAATCCAAGGATCACAATAATGTATTATAAATGTACATGATGTGAATAATATGAGAACACACGATTTTCTTTCTCATCCATTTTTTTCCCTTCCATGTGTGTTTAAAAATATATAATTGAATTGTGAATACTGATTATTAATGCATGTTAAAGTAGAAAAGCGTAGTCTGCAAAGTAGTTAAGCACATTTGTTGAAAATAGTCTATATATTTGTCATACTCGTTCTGCGAAGCTTTAAATAAGTATGAAGTAAGGATAATCCCTAAAGCCACACTCCATAGTCCCTATTGATGCAGAAACCTGGTTCTAACATCCCCTAATATTGCCTCAGGTGAGACTTCGGTCTGCGTAGTAGATCATTTTTGAAAGGGACGGTAATAGAGGTTTCTGTTGGCTCGTGTAGCCATATATGAACCTGGGTCTAGGCCCCCATCAAGCCAATAGTATGCTAGAAAAATTAATTTTAAATTAAAATGGAAGAATCGAGGCTTATGATATGCAAATCAAAATCAAGGGAAAGGTGCCCCCAAATTGTAGAATAAAGGGAAAGGCTAAGGCGGGGTGGCCCAAGATAACCCATCAAAGCCGAAAGTGAATAACAACACAACAAATCCAAATAAGGACACAAGAAAGTGGTGTGAGTTCCATAAGAGCTCCACTCACAACACAAGTGAGTGTTGGGACAGGCAGTCGCTGGTGGCGGACCTGAAGGCTACTAAATCAGATGAATGTACCAACTATGAGTCAGAACATGAGAATGGAAATTAATAAGGGAAGCATATTATTAATGTGGATCCCAATGCCATTGTTGCCACCAGCAATATCCAGAAGGAAGAACATGAATATTGAGAGGAGGGGGAGTGCCTCTTCCATTCCCAGATTTGGGTGTAGAAATTTATTAATACTAATAGTATTACCAGATTCTCCTGATCTAGCAAATTAATCTTATGTTAAATACATAATCCTTCCACTTAATTCTTTTCAGAAATTAAATTGCCCATTGCAAACACATGAAGAAAATAAATCACACATAAACATAGTTGTTTAATGAGAAAGCTTAAAGATAAAAACCCCACCTATCATATATTATGTATATCAATGGAATCATGTAACAATCTCATACAAATCTTAGTACATCAAGCTATCAGTACAATATAGAATCGTCACACACTGTCATGCAGAAATTTGCATATCTATGAACTAATTTCTTGCCTCTTGAAAACCTGCCTCCATTGCACAATCCCTACGGAAGAAGACCCCTGAATGAATTTTAATTGGCCTTGCCTTGACTTCACAATCCTCATTGGCATCTCCAATGTGTGTCAAATGCATTTAATGCATCACTACAGTCACAACAAATAGTCCATCTCACCCTTTCACCTATCTCTCCACTAGGTCTCCACTAGAACCGACATGCAAGTAGTTAATTGTTATATTTGTTTAGTTTCAAGTGAGTTATTAGTTTTGAATTAATTAACTGATTAATTCACTAAACTCTCACTAGTGTATCTTCAGTTAGAACTAGATTCAACTAGCACAACTGAGTTTAACTCACTTAACTGAGTTAAACTAAATAACAACTCCCATAACTACGCTTCCAACTCTATCACAACTCTGTCGCTTCAGTTCTAACTGAGCCCTCCATGCATGAGTCACCAACCACCCTAGGAATTGCATAATTCATTCAACCCACTGATTTTCCAAATCTGTTCACTGAAATAAAGTTCTCCAAGAGAATAAGTTGATATTTATAGTTAGATTATTATTAAGGGCTAATAATAATCAACATGCATCTATTTTTAGATTAGTGATATATGTTGTTGGAAATATTTTCCCATTGATTTCAAAAAGATATTCCCTGATGTGAATAGGGTGACCCTAAAGCGAATGGTTGAAACTAGTGTCAAGATGTAGCTCAAGTGTCTTGGAAGAGCAGGTTCGAGGAATGAGAACAAAGGTCCGGGTGAAAATAATAACAGATAGTTTGAAGCCATTTTTTTATGCAGAACGTGAGCTGAAAGGCCAAATTGGACCCACTCAATCGAAATTACTCTAAAATTATAAATTTAGAAAAGTGTTGGGATAGGGGCGTTGGGTGGTAGTTTGGTATTTGGTTATTTCACACAAAAATGAGACCAAGGGCACAAAACAAATTATAAATGGAAATAACACCCTCGACATGAAATTGAATGGCTTAGCTCCTCAACGCCGAGCTGAAAGTCATAGGACCAGGTCATATCAAGGAAAAACATCATCTTTGGAGCTAAAGGGGCTAAAGGCCATTGGCGACTATTTGATATCACCTAAGACGACCCTTTAGAGAGAAGTAGTGGTAATGGGGAGTGGTTTATCACTCTCTCGATAGTGTAGATAAATGGATAAGATCTACCTAATGTAACCCCTCCCAAAACCACAATCATCTCAAGAGTGGTGTCGAGGAGAAAAGTGCTTAAACCTAACAATTTTCAGGAAGAAAAAAAAATAGAAGAAGAAGAAGAAATCAGTCGCAAAACCAAAATTACAGAGACCTTTTTCTCTCTCCTCTAGCAGGACAAGTGGAAGCACGAGATCGTATTGGAATACTTCAGAGGATGGTGTTAGTATCAACCAATAACAGGTGGACATGTGGCATTAAATGTCGCATTTATGGGAACCCAAGTGGCCCTTTCCTAGTGACAAGTGGCATCACTCAAAGGTCAACACATGGAAAGGGTGACATCACCCTGGAGGGCTCAACCTACAAGATTCAATTTTCAAAATTTTGCAATGGTTCCAGGTTGTACAGTACTGGGACACGGTCGCAGTGGATAGAGTGAAAGCCAATGAAAAGAGGTTCGGGAAGACCCTACCTTCCTGATCATCTGGGTGAATGGAGCCTCGGAAATTCAATAATGAGGCACAAAGGGAAGTGCCAAGTTAAAAGGGAGCTTCGACCGTAGCATTGGACACAAGTTCTATCCAACAATGGAGGACGAGGGGCTCAGTGACAAGAGAAAGTGGGACCAACCCCAGATCCTAGAATCCCCTAAATTTTAAATAATTGAGTTAAATAGAAGAAGTAGGATCATGAGATATAGCCTATGGGTTGATATTTGGTAACCTCAGATAGAGGTGTGACCAATGGTGCAAAGTCGTTAACAAAGAAAAAAGGTACGCGTAGGGATAAAAAATGGCTAAGCACCCAAAATCTTAGGTTGTGGTCGCATAGACAAAAGGGGCTAAGAAAAATGGGCTTAAAGGTAGAAACAACATAATTTCTACTTTAATTGAAATCTTGGGAGTTAAGCCAAAATTGACTACAGATAAAATTAGCAGGTGAACTATTAAATTCTAAAGAGCCAAAATGCATAAAATTAGAAGAAAATATCAGTTTAAGTGAAAGAAAGGGAGTGATGTACAGTTAGACCTAGAGATGAAGCCCATAACAGCAAACACAATACAGAAAGACTGAGATGAACGGGAAAAAGGAAAAAATAAAGAAGCATGCAAGCAATCAAAGAAACTATAAAAGAAGGCCCAATCAAGAAGAATCAATATAAACTATTTTTGAGATGGATATTTTGTTGGAGTGAGGTGTTGGTATGGTGTTTTTAGTAATCATATATTTTTGTAGGTGTTTTTCTGAAGTGGTGATAAATATTTAAGTGTTTTTGAAAGCAGAGAATGCAGTCATTGATCCTAGTGTGAAAATGGATGAAAGATGGAACAATAAGTGTCGAAAGAAAGTTGTAGCTTGCTGATTAGGGGTTCATGCTTCTTCCATTGGGTGTTGGAGAATAGTTGGGGTTGTAGCTCCATTCACTTGTACCTTTCAAAATCAAGGCGTTGTAGCTTCATGCTGGTTGTAACGAGAATTTTGTAACTTCAAGTTGTAGCTTACCCTATTAATAAAATGGAGTAGTTTTGAAGTCATCTATTCTTTTCATGATTTCATTGATTACTAAAATTGTTGCATATTACATAAAGCAGTTTTTACTATCTTATTGTGAAAATAAATTTTAATTGGTAAATTATTACAATATTGATTCACCCCCCACCCCCCCACCCCCCCTCTGTTAATATTTTCCTAGTTTCCAATAATTAGTATTAGAGTCGTTACTTTTGATCATTCTAACATATGGAATAAATACAAACAACCATGGCGAATGAGGAAGAAAGATTTACCAACAAGGCACCTATGTTTTCTGGAACAAATTATGTGTTTTGTAAAGTGAGGATGAAGATGTATATTTAATCACTTGGAGTTGATGTATGGGATTTTTTGGAAGAATAACATCAAAGACCCAAAAATTGCTAACCGAAGGTCAAAATCTGTAGTTCACATATAATGTTGAAGTAATGTATTCCCTGCTTGCTAGCATACTTGAATAAAAACTTGTCAAGGTGATGGATTGCAAATATACCAAATCAATCTGGGACAGGATGAGAAAGTAATTAATAACAGTAAAATAAAATGAAAGTTAAATGTAATACTAAATAGAAAGTAATTAATAAAAGTAAAATAAAATGAAAGTTAAATGTAATACTAAATAGAAATTTTCATAGTTTATGAGAGTTTTAGGGAAGAAAAAAGGGGAAATAAAGAATGCAAAATGGTTTGTACAAGGAATTATGGAAAAAAACACGATTCCTTTCCACTATCATACAACCAAAATTTCTGATATATCAACATCAATTGAAACTCATTTTGAGTTTTGATTAACAAGATAAAAGGTTGTTGGAAATATGTTGCCATTGATTTCAACAGGATATTCCCTGATGTCAACAGGGTGACCCTAAAGTGAATGGTTGAAACTGGTGTCAACATGTAGCTCAAGTGTCTTGGAAGAGCAGGTTTGAGGAATGAGAACAAAGGTCCAGGTGAAAATAATAGCAGATAGTTTGAAGCCATTTTTTTAATGCAGAACGTGAGCTGAAAGGCCAAATGGGACCCATTCAATCGAATTTACTCTGAAATATTTTTTGAATAGTATAAGGAAGTATGCAAATCCACTCCTGGATCAAAATTTAGAGGCATTCAAAGTTAGGCCTACAAAATTCAAAACCTCAGAAGCTTGAAACCTGAGAACTGAAAAATCCCATAACATGGTGGAAATAAACGAGGAGAAGGACCTGGGAAGGTTGAAACCCATAAGGTTCTTTTTTATTACAAAAATGGAGTGTATTAAGGTGGGGCGACACCCCGGAACCCTGGGTCCTATAACTTTTTATAATTATAATTTCAGAAAAATGTTGGGATAGGGGCGTTGGGTGGTAGTTTGGTATTTGGTTATTTCACACAAAAATGAGACCAAGTGCACAAAAAAAATTATAAATGGAAATAAGGCCCCCAACAGGACATTGAATGGCTTAGCTCCTCAACGTCGAGCTGAAAGTCATAGGACCAGGTCATATGGAGGAAAAACTTCATCTTTGGAGCTAAAGGGACTGAAGGCCATGTGGTGGCTATTTGATATCACCTAAGACGACCCTTTAGAGAGAAGTAGTGGTAACAGGGAGTGGTTTATCACTCTCTCGATAGTGTAGATAAATGGATAAGATCTACCTAATGTCACCCCTCTCAAAACCACACAATCATCTCAGGAGTGGTGTCGAGGAGAAAAGTGCTTAAACCTAACAATTTTCGAGAAGAAAAAAAAAATAGAAGAAGAAGAATAAATGAGTCGCAAAACCAAAATTACAGAGACCTTTTGCTCTCTTCTCTAGCAGGAGAAGTGGAAGCACAAGATTGTATTGGAATACTTCAGAGGATGGTGTTAGTATCAACCAATAGAAGGTGGAAATGTGGCATTAAATGTGGTGTTTTTGGGCACCCAAGTGGCCTTTTCCTAGTAACAAGTGGCATCACTCAAAGGTCAACACATGAAATGTGTGACATCATCCCAGAGGGCTAAACCTAGAAGATTCAATTTTCGACATTTTGAAATGGTTCCAGGTTATACAGTACTAGGACACGGTGGCAGTGGACAAAGTGAAAGCCAATGAAAAGAGGTTCAAGAAGACCCTACCTTCCTACTCATCTGGGTGGATGGAGCCCCAGAAATTCAATAATGAGGCACAAAGGGATGCGCCAAGTTAAAAGGGAGCTTTGACCGTAGCATCGGACACAAGTTCCATTCAATAGTGGAGGATGAGGGGCTCAGTGACAAGAGAAAGTGGGACCAACCCCGGATCCTAGAATCCCTAAATTTTAAATAATTTAGTTAAATAGAAGAGTTAGGATCATGAGATATAGCCTATGGGTTGATATTTGGTCGCTTCAGATAGAGGTGTGACCAATGGTTCAAAGTCGTTAACAAAGAAAAAAGGCACATGTACGGATAAAAAATGGCTAAGCACCCAAAATCTTAGGTTGTGGTCACATAGACAAAAGGGGCTAAGAAAAATGGGCTTAAAGGTAGAAACAACATAATTTTTACTTTAATTGAATTCTTGGGAGTTAATCCAAAATTAACTACAGATAAAATTAGTAGGCGAACTATTAAATTCTATAAAGAGCCAAAATCCATAAAATTAGAAGAAAATATTAGTTTAAGTGAAAGAAATGGAGTGATGTACAGTTATACCTAGAGATGAAGCCCATAACAACAAACACAATACAGAAAGACTGAGATGAACAGGAAAAAGGAAAAAATAAAGAAGCATGCAAGCAATCAAAGAAACTATAAAAGAAGGCCCGATCAATAAGAATCAATATAAACTATTTTTGAGATGGAAATTTTGTTGGAGCGAGGTGTTGGTATGGTGTTTTCAGTAATCATATATTTTTGTAGGTGTTTTTCTGAAGTGGTGATAAATATTTAAGTGTTTTTGAAAGCAGAGAAGGCAGTCATTGATCCTAGTGTGAAAATGGATGAACGATGGAACAATGAGTGTTGAAAGCAAGTTGTAGCTTGCTGATTAGGGGTTCATGCTCCTTCCAGTGGGTGTTGGAGAATAGTTGGGGTTGTAGCTCCATTCACTTGTACCTTTCAAAATCAAGGTGTTGTAGCTTCCTGTTGGTTGTAACGAGAACTTTGTAACTTCAAGTTGTAGCTTTCCCTATTAATAAAATGGAGTAGTTCTGAATTCATCTATTCTTTTCATGATTTCATTGATTACTGAAATTGTTGCATATTTCTTAAATTGGTTTTGACTGTCTTATTGTGAAAATAAATTTTAATTGGTAAATTATTACAATATTTATTCACCCCCCCTCTCTCTCAATATTTTCCTGGTTTCCAATAATTAGTATTAGAGCCATTACTTTTGATCATTATAACATATGTAAGAAATACCAACAACGATGGTGAACGAGGAACCAAGATTTACCAACAAGGAACCTATGTTTAGTGGAACAAATTATGTGTTTTGTAAAGTGAGGATGAAGATGTATATTTAATCACTTGGAGTTTATGTATGGGATTTTGTGGAAGAATAACATCAAAGACCCCCAACGTTGCTAACTGAAGGTGAGAAGCTATAGTTCACGTACAATGTTGAAGTAATGTATTCCTTGCTTGCTAGCATACCTGAATCAAAACTTGTCAAGGTGATGGATTGCAAATATACCAAAGAAATCTAAGACAAGATGAGAAACTGCTATGAAGGAGACAACAAGGTAAAGAAATATAAAATCAAAGGTTTTAGGACCAAATTTGAATCATTGAGCATGCATGATGATGACAATATTGCAAAGTATTTAAAAATAGTTGATGAAGGTGTGAACACCATAAGAGGGCTTGATGAGAAGCTAGATGAAGATTTAGTAGTTCAAAAAGCATTGAGATTTCTTCTTGATAGGTTTAATCCCAAAGTGCCAAACATTGAAGAAATGGAAAATATGAGAAAAATCACTCTAGATATACTCCTTGGAATACTCACTGCCTATGAGATGAGGAGTTATAAAGGAAAGTCTACAGCAAAAGAATCAGTATTCAAAGAAGAAAGAAGTGCAAGGATGAGCACGTTGGCACATGAAATTAATCTGATGAATAAGAAGATAATTTTATGAGGAGGCTCAAGAGAGAATGAGGAAAGTATAAAGGTAAGTTTCCATTTAAATGTTTTAACTATGGTAAATTTGGTCATTATGCATCAAGGTTTCCTAAAAATAAGAAAAAGGATTATGAACCTAAAGAAAAAATTAAGAAGGTTCTAAAGGAAAAAATAAGGTTAACCAGAAAGGTTTATATGCTCAAGATGAGAGTTCCTCTAAAAGTGATCCCAACCAATCCTCATATGAGGAAAATAATGATGAAATCCATAAGGAATTCATGTTGATGGTAATTTAAAATCCTCAAGTTGAGGCCATTAACTTTGACAATGATTAAGGATAAGTTGATCTTGAATGAGAACTTGTAAGTGCACTTGAGGAGATAAAGAGGATGAGAAAGAAAACAAACCCAGAAAGAATCTTTGATAAAGGAAAAGGTTGAGGTTGTTGATCCATTACTTATGTAGTTAGAAGAAGGTAAGAAAATCTAAGAAACCATGAACCAACAATTGATTGAGGAGGATAAAATATGTGAGAAGCGGGAAGGTGAAATTTTGTTGTTAGGGAAGGAGCTTGAAAAGGCTAAAACATAGGTCAGCTTCAATTGGAAATTCAACAAAGTGAAAAAAATTAATGAAATATTGGGCTCAACGCATCTCAATAGACCAAACTGGTCTTGGTTTTGATGCTTAATCAAGCTTAGAAGCTTAATTGAAAAGTAAAAAGGCAATCAACTTTGTTCCCCTAGCAAAATAAGAGTCCACATAGTAGCTAGAAGACAATAAACAGTCTGAGAAAAGTCAACAGAAAAAAAAGGACCACGTTGTCCATGTTATTCAAATTTCCCAAAATTCTACTCATTACAGAAGGAAATGATCAAGGAAAAATTATATATTCCTAAGGTATTGTTTTAAATGCACCAATTATGGCCAAAAAGTTACAAACTGCATAGTTCATTTATCATACAGACAAATCAGAGCAGAGAAAATATTTTAGCAGGGAAGAAGCAGACCTAGGTATATAAATTATTTTTCTCCTATGAATGATAAGGTACAATGCTTTAAGTTCCAAAATTTTGGGCATATAGTAGTTAATTTCATGCTTAAAGAAACGGAGACAGAGCTAATTATTGAGAAAATTGAATAGCAACCCAAAGTGTGGAAATAGAAAGAGAAATTAGAGCAATGTGATATTTATTTGTATGCTCAAAATGGTGGGAGCCATTGGTATGTGGAAAGTGGTTGTTCCAGGCACATGACAGAAGATAGAAGCGAGTTTTTCACCTGGAAGCCTATAGACAAAGGTAATGTGACTTTTGGCAATAATGCTCCAGGGAAAATAACTGCAAAAGGAGTGGTTAGCTTATCAAATGGAAAAGGTAAAGATAATAATGTGTTATGCATTGATGGGATGAAACATAATTTGTTGAGTGTGTCTTAGATGTGTGATCAAGGCTATTGTGTTATTTTCAAAGCTACAAATTGTCAAATCAAGTCTTAAGGTATATGATAAATAGTTGATGAGGCTGTAAGAATAGAAAGCAATGTCTCTTTGTTGAAGGAAAAGAATGAAAGGTGTTTCTTATCAAAGACATATGAGAGATGGTTGTGGCACATAAAGCTTGGACATCTAAAATTTGATCAGATTGTCAAGCTTAGAAAGAAAAAAATAGTCAAGGACCTACCTAGGATTTAAAAAATAGAGAACATTATTTGAAAATATTTTCAGCTAGGAAAGCAAGCTCGAGTTTAGTTCAAGGCAAAGGAAAAATATCCCAAAAAACTGTTGCAGCTGGTACACATGGATTTATATGTACCATCCATAAATCAGTCACCCATAGGTAAGATATACTTCATGCTAATAATTGACGATTTCAGTAGAATGGTATGGGTTTCCTTCTTCAAGGGAAGATCTGTAGATTTTGAGTAGTTAAAAGAATTCAAATCCATGATTGAGAGCAAAACTCATTACAAAATCAAAAGCATAAGGTCTGAAATTGGAGGTGAGTTAACTTCATAAGAATTTGATTATTTATGTAAATTTAATGGAATCAAAAGGTATTTTGCCATAGCAAAGAATCCCCAACAAAATGGTGTTGTAGAGAGAGAAAACAAGTCAGTGCAACAACTAGTTGGAGCTATGATGTCAAAAAATAATGTTCAATAAAGGATTTGGGTAGAGGAAATTCATACAACAATGTTCATCCTCAACAAAGCTCAGTTTCCACCAAATAGTGACAAAAAAACTTATTAGTTGTTGTGTGGTAGACCAACAATAGTCAAATACTTCAAAATGTTTGGCAACATATGTTAGATCAAGAGAAAAAACTAGAAAATTGGGAAAGTCAATGGTAGAGTTGATGAAGGAATATTTATGGTTTATTCAAATAATAAGAAAGGATACATGTGTTACAATAAATTCAGCAAGAGAATCATTGACTGCATCGATGTAAAGGTATATGTGCACGATGATCATGAAGTGAAAGAACTCGAAAAATCTAGCATTGATGAGCTAGTAAGCATTGGTGATGAGAATTATGACATAGATTCAAAAGAAAGTGAGGAAGATCCCTCTAGTCCTTACGCTAGATATCCCCCAAGGTATGTACAAAAACACCATCTAGTTGATCATATTGTTGGTGAATTAAATTATGGAGTGCAGACGAGAAGGAGGTTAGAGGAATCTCTCACACAGGCACATGTTGCAATGTTTTCCATAGAGGAACCAAATGATATTGTTCAATCAAGTCAAGAATATTGGCTAAAGTCCATGAATGAATAATTACACTAGATAGAGAAAATTGAGACTTGGGAATTTGTTCCAAGACCTACAAACAAGAATGTTATTGGCACAAAGTGGGTATTCAGGAATAAATTGACTGATCATGGATAAGTGATGATAAACAAGGACATGTTAGTGTGTAAAGGCTATGATCAAATAAAGGGATTAGACTATGATGAAACTTTTTTCTGTTATTTCTAGATTAGAATCAATTAGAATTATTTTGGCATTTTCTTGTTTAAAAATTTTAAAATTATCAAATGGATGTCAAATCTACTTTCCTTAATGGAGAGCTACAAGAGGAAATTTATATAGAGCAACCAAAATGTTTTCATTTGAAATAGAAACCAAACTATGTTTTCAGACTTAAGAAGGAATTTTATGGCCTCAAGCAAGTTCCTAGGGCTTGATATTCAAATATATATAACTACATACTCAAGTATGGATTTAAAATAGGAGCAACTGACAAAGATATCTATGTCAAAGAAAACGATGACAAAATCATTGTGGTGGTAGTATATGTTTATGATATAATCTTTGCAAGTAATTCAGATTTGTTGAAAAATGGTTTTGTAGGTGATATGAAGGCACAATTTGAGATGTACATGCTTGGAGAGATATCATATTTCCTTGGATTAAAGATAACGCAGACCCATAATGGCATTTTTATATCTCAAGGAAAGTATCTCAAAGAAATGTTGAATAAATTTGGCATAGAAGAATGCTCTTTAGTGAGCACTCCAATGGTGATAGGTTGCAAGGTTAGCAAGTTGGATGAATATCCAATAGTGGAACATACTCTATATAGATCCATCATTGGAAATCTCTTATATTGAAAGCTTCATGGCTAGACATCATGCAAGTTGTCACAATAGTTTGAATATTTCAAGAAACTCCTAGACAAAGTCATCTCCTTGTAGCCAAAAGAATTCTCAAATATCTCAGAGCCATAATGGACTGTGGTACCCAAGAGGTAAGTATTTTTCATTTATTGATTTTATTTATGCTAATTGGACATGTGATGTGGATGATATAACGAGCACAAGTGGTGGTGCTTTATTTATTCGAGACTATCTAGTCTCATGGTTAAGAAAGAAGAAAGCTGATATTTCCTTATCTATAGTTGAAGCAGAATATATTGCAGCAAAATCCTGTTGTACTCAACTTCTCTGGATGAAGAAAAATTTCAAATATGTACAAGTGTTCCATGATCAGTCGATCCCCATTATTTGTGACAACACAAGTGAAATCAACATGTCAAATAATCCAGTCTTTCACTCTAAGACCAAGCATATCCCCATCTAGTATCATTTCTTTAAAGAGCATGTTGCAGACCATATTGTGAAGCTCGAGTATGTTCCCACTAAAGAACAAGTTGTTGATATTTTTACAAATCCACTCCCTAGAGAAAAATTTGAGTATTTATGGAAAATATTTGGAGTTATTCCTCTTTACTCCCCTCACTAACTCTTCCTTAAAGAGGAAGAAATCCAACTCTTTTATTTTTAACATATCGAGATGAAGTTTCCAAGTCCACATGATTCACATGATAGAGAATTATTATTGAAAAAAGGTGTATGGTGAAGAGGGGAGCATACTAATCTCTTTTCCATTGATGTCAAAGGGGGAGTGATATTGGTGATCAAGTGTCGGGATAAGGGATTTAGTTGGTATTTTGGTGTTTGTTAATTTCACATAGAAATGAGACCAAGAGAAAAAATAAATTATAAAAGGAAATAAGGTCCCTCATAATACCTTGAAGGGAATATATCCTTAGTGCCCAGCTGATGGTCACGGGATAGGCCCATATGGAAAAAAAAATTCAGCTCTGAGGCTATATGGGCTAAAGGCCATGTGGTGGCTACCCGACAACACCTGAGATGACCCTTTAGAGAGAAGTAGTGGTCACAAGGAGTATTTATTGCTTTGTCAATCACATAGATAAAGGAATAAGAGCTACCTCAGGGTCACCCCTCCAAAAGCCACAATTTACTCAGGAGTGGTGTCGAGGAGAGAAATGCTTGAACTTGACAGTTTAAAAAAGAATAATAATAATAATAATAATAATAAATTAATTAATGAAGAAACTGGTCACAAAACCAAAAGTCCAGACATTTTTCTCTCTCCTACAAGATGACATGTGGAAGCACGAGATTGACTCGGCAAACATAAGAGGATGATGTCAATATCAGCCAATAGGAGGTGGACATGTGACATGAAAATATGGCATTTTTGGGCACCCAAGTGGCCCTTTTCTAGGTGACAAGTGTCATCACTCATAGGTTGACATGTGTCAAGGGTGACGACATCCTAGATGGATCATTCGGGAATATTCAATTTTTGGCATTTTTCGGTGGTGTCGGGTTATAGAGTAATGGGAAACAATGGTAGTGTAAAAAACGAAAACCAATAAACAAAGCATTAGGCAGACCCTACCATCCAAATCATCCAGTCAATGGAGTCCCAAATTTTCAATAATGAGGCATAGGGGAATGCATCAACTTAAAAGGAAACTTCGACCTTAGCACTAGACACAGGTTCCATGCAGTAGTGGAGGACAAGGGGCACAACGAGAAATATATAGTGACGTAACCCCGGATCCCAGAATCTCATAAATTTTAAAGAATTGAATTAAATAGAAGAGTCGTGATTTGGAGCGCTATCCTATGGGCTTATCTTTTGTCCCCTCTGGAAGAGGTGTGACCAACGTCTCGAAGTTGTTAACAAAAACAAAAAGGCCCGGATAAGGCTGAAAAGGGGATAAGCACCCAATAGCTTAGGTCATGGTCGTAGAGACTGCTCCTATGGAAGAAAACATGAAAAGGGCCGAGAAAAAGGGGCTTAAAGGGAGAATCAACAAAACTACTAGTTTAACTCTAGTCTTGAAAATTAAGCCATAATTGACTATAGATACAATTAGCAGGTGAAATGTTAAATTGTATGGAAAGACATAATGCATAAAATTAGTAGAAAAGCTCATTTTAAGTGGCATAAAAGGTAGTGAAGGTAAGCTAGACCTAGAGATGTAGCCCAAAACAAAAAATATAGTTCGTAAAGACTGAGATGAATAGGACAAAGGAAAAAATAAAGAAGCATGAAAGCAATCAAAGAAACTATAAAATAAGCCCTGATAAGGAATAATCAATATATAGTGTTTTTGAGACAAATATTTTGTTGCAAACAGGTGTTGATATGGTGTTTATTGTAATCAAAGATTATTGTAGGTGTTTTTCTGAAGTGATGACAAAAATTTAAGTTTTTTTGGAAGTAGAGAAGGAAATCATTGATCCTAGTGTGAAAATGGATGAACGATGGAAAAATGAGTGTCAAAATCAAGTTGTAGCTTGTATATATGGGGTTGGTGCTCCTTTTAGTGGGTGCTAGAGAATAGTTGGGATTGTAGCTCCATTCGATTGTATTTGGAAAAATTAGGGAGTTGTAGCTTCGTGTTTTTCATAGCAAAAACTTTGTAATTTCAAGTTGCAGCTTTCCCTCTTAAGAAAATGGAGAAGAAGTTATGAAGTTATATATTCTTTGCATGATTCTATTGATTACTGAAATTCTTTCTTATTGCTGAAAGCGGTTTTTACTATCTTATTGTGAAAATAATTTTTAATTGGTGAATTGTTACAATATTGATTCACTGATCCCCCCCCCCCCCTCTTAGTATTCTCCTGGTTTCCAACAAAGGTTTGATGATGAGATGATGATTCAAGGAGGTAAAGTGGGAGAACCAATAGAAAATATTATTAGGATATTTTATAGTCCAAAAATTCATAGGATGAAGCTTACTAAATGACCTCAAATCTCTAAAAATGAGTTCTTACAAGTATACAACAACAAATTACCTTGTCGCTTCCTAAGATCCAACTTCATAGAAAAACAATAAAACCCTTATAGGTTTATTTATTTATCCTAATATATAGTACTATAAATAACTAGGCTTATTGAGGGTCTACTGTCACAGGAAAACTAAATCCTAGATTAAAAAATCATAACAATAATGATCCAAGTGGATATTGGTGGCCACCCACCTGTTCCACCTAGACCTCCAGTCTCTTTCATCTATTTCCTTGTTTATAGCAGAATTTACTATTTTTAGCATTTTTTCAGGTCCTAAAATTTTGAATAATTTTTTACTCCCTAAACAGTGTTTTTTTGACGTCCACAACGGGCTCATTGCCATAGGCAAGGTCCTCAGACAATCATGTAGTACTTGGAGAGATATTTCCAATGATATATCATATGCGCCAAATGGAGATAATATGACTAGGTTATGACCACAGTAAGTTGGCTGCCAAACTAACCCCAACGAGGCCCACAAACGCTTGGTGTTCCATCTCTTAGGGTTATGGTTTTGGTTGTTTATGGTTTTCCCATGTTGTTAAATAATAAAATGTCCCTTGAACCTCATTGTAACACTGTCCAGAGGTATGTAGCAACCACATATCTTCTAAGAGATAAGCTACCATCACCCGAGCTAGTTTATTTCCATTATGTTCGTAAGATTATTTCATTTATTTGGTATTAATGAATTAAAGTACATTCTCTAATGCATCTCTGCGTTTATGATTATTTCTATATTTTATTGTGTTCCTGCGTAAATATGGATCAATGGTATCATAGTGGTCTTCTCTTTCTCGATATTTTTTTGCATGTCCCTAATGAGGTCGGGGTATAAGGACTTAGGGCTTGATCTGGTTGAACCTTTGCAAGACCAGCCTCGCAAACCTCAATGAACTCCCATGGTGGAGGAAAATAAATATGAGGGAGAAGGATATCCTATCAAAATATTTCTTGAGTAGGACCTCGAGAAACATAGGAACGTGATGATGGATAACTTTTCCCATATCCTTCGATGGCTACCAACCGATGACACATATTCATCCGGCAACCACTCTGGAGGTGCCACTCCTTTTAAGGTACAAGTTAACTTCAACCTTCCCATATTTTAGGGCCAAATAGATGAAGAAATAGTATATATATGGTTGAATATATTAGAAGGATATTTTTTTGGTTCATGATTTTTTTCAATCGGGAAAAGTTTACTTTTACACTCCTCAAAGCCGCCCCCCATGTCAAGGACTGGTGGGAAACCTACTGTTTGAAAAAGGATGAGGGGGGATCTTCCCTGTTCTCGACTGGACCCACTTGGAATTCTTTCCAAGACACCACCAATGAACAATAATACCATGTGGGAATCTATGAGGAAAAGTACATATAATGGACTACACTACAACAACAAAGGGATCAAGATGTGTATGAGCTGGTGAATCTATTCCATACCCGATGCACAAAATTGGGTATCGAAGATTCAGAGAAACATTTGGTTCTTAAGTACCATATCTTTCTGCATAGATACATCCAAGAGGAAATGCATTTCCTCGAAATCTCCTCGCTTGGTGCTGTACACCGGTATGTGTTGGACAGGGTACCCCTATGTCTAAAGTTTTAGTAAAGAATATTTATTTTGAGGAGTGGAGCGTACTGTGCACAGATTTTTAAGAGTAAAAGGGCTTTGGGGTAGGTGAACGACCATTATTTTGCAAGGGAATGGGATAATTTTGTATACATTGAGTTCCACCCATGGTTTTCGGGCCATGGTATTGTAAAAAGAAACACTATATAAGGAGTCTAGGGATATCTCTTGGATATCAATTTTAATGATAAAATGCATATGGGTGTCATGTTAGATCTGAATTAAGTTTGTATTCTGTTTTTTTTTGCAAAAGAGAAGGCTCCTACAGCTGTGTGTGTGGAGACCTTCGGAAGTCTACAGCTGAGTGCACAAACCCCTGTAGTTGTGTGCGCGAGGCAAGAAGTGATGTATTGAGAAGATATGAGATAATAAAAGAATACTTTGAAGACATATCTGAGTATTTTAATTGTATGATTGCATTGTGTATTTTTTCTGATTATCTATGTAATATCCGGTTTTTTTATCATCTATAATTGCATCGCGAAGACTTGGATCGAGTTTATTATGATGATTAATGCATGTTAAATTAGAAAAGCGCAGTCTCCAAAGTAGTTAAGTATATTTGTTGAACAATGTCTATATATTCGTAATATTGGTTGTAAGAAGCTCTGAATAAGTCTACAGTAAGGATAAGCCCTAAAGCTACACTCCATAGTCGCCTTGGATGCAGAAACCTGGTTCTAGCATCCCCTAATATTTCCTCTGGTGAGACTTCGATCTGTGCAAAAAATCATTGCCGAAAGGGCTGGTAATAGAGGGTTTTTTTGGTTTTTGAAGCCATCTTTGAAGATCGAGGTATATGTGGATGCGGCATCCGACCACAAAATAAATTCAAGATTGGGTATCTCTAAAAGAGAGAGAATTTGTTGTACAAGAAAACATAAATCCACACCTGTCAACTGAGAAGTGGTTATAGAAATATATTTTTACAGATCAACACAAGATATTTTTCTCATCGTTCGCTAACAAGTTGCACGAGTGGCTATCAAGACTAGTTGAGAATAAGACCTATTTTAAGTACGATGAGCCTACTGCAAAATTCCTGATTTGGAGATTCAAGCCGAGGCAGTGTCAGACGAAAAGACTGAGAATCTCGCAATGGCAGTCAAGGACACTAAAAAAGAAGTGGATAAGGTATCAAGGACATTAAAGACACTAAATATGAAGAAGAAGAAGAAGAAGAAGAAGAAGAAGAATAACACTAAAGAAGAAGAAGAACACATGATTATCTTTCTCATCCATTTTCTGTAAATTATGTGTGTGTTTAACATGGTATCAGAGCCACGATGTGTGGCCTTACCTGACTATTAAATTTGTTCTCTTCTTTGGCTCCCAATGAATATTTTTTTGTTGCACTCTCTGACAATAAGTTTTTCCTCAGAAACTATTCTTTGCCATTACCTACCTATTTTGGATGTTACAAATTAAATTTTTCTGCCCAAAATGTTTTTCATCCTCTCATGCCAGTTTTTCCTTTCTCCAAATTAAAACTGTCACCTTATAGAGCGTTTTACTAACTCTACAAAGGGAATATCCTCTGACTGTAAGAAATGTGTTTTACTTGATTGTTTTACAATTACAGAGAAAAATGTTGTCAATCTATATGGGCATTGAATCTTCACCAACGTAAGATGCATGAGATGCATTGAACCTTTTGTGGGAGTTATTATGTGCATTCATTTATGGATATATGACCATGAAACCATGGCTCCTGGCACTATTGTTGAACAAGATCTTTACATTCAAAGACTGGGCTTTGCCTAAGCCAACAACATAAACACCTCCAAATTGAATGTTGGTGTCTCCTCCCACTGCATGCTTCCTTTAAACACCGTGACTACCCGACAGTCTCTCCAAACCTGCTCCTACCTCCCTCCCACCTCTGCACGCTCAGCCCCTTCAACTCCAACAGCTCTCCTCCATTAGCTCTGCTCTCTTTTCTCCCTCAACTCACTCTCCCTCCTTCCCTTGCACACTCCCTCTCCCTCACATATCCTTGTCGTGGCCTCATACTGACTCACCTCTTCCCCTCGGCACCCCCACTCTCTCCTCTGCCCTCCCTCTGCTGCTACCTCCTCCCCCCTCCCTCCGTTGTGACTATTTCTCCATCACAACAACATTCCCAACTTTTTCAGCTATCATAGCCTATTCAGTGTTGACAATGTCCATGATAACACCCCTTCTAAGAATTTGAGCCAAGCCAACCTTGACTACATATGAATATTTATTTGATTCAGTTATTGCTACACCATTACGATAAACAGTAACAAATACGTCGCTTGTCATTTCAAATCCAAATAAATAACCTTATGGATTTCATAGAAGGCTCTACTTAAAAGAATGAATCTTCAATATCTACGAATGAAAAGGTTGTAGAACCATAATAGATAAAGAGGGTGGGGAGAGGAGGAGTCACAAAACCTCGGTTTCGCTTTGTGTTGGCTTGTGCGTAAGTGGGAGAGGGTCGAGCACAGGTGCAGAGAGAGGCGAAGGGCCAGTCCAAGTCCTTCAGACTATGCACGTCGGACCTGCCAAAGTCAAGAATTATCAATTTGTCTCATAGGAAAATCCTCTAGAGTTTGAGTTGATTCGATCTGAGGACTTATTGGGTAGATCTACAAGGTAAATGAAGCTATTGATGGGAGCATTGAGAAGTATTAGGCAAGATTTCTTGCCCGAGGATTCTCACAGATTGAGGGGATTGATTATGAAGAAACCTTTGCACCTATCGCATGGTATTCTTCCATAAGGACCATCCTTTCTCTCTCAACGCAAATGGGTTGGCACATTCATCAAATGGATGTGAAGATTGCGTTCCTTAATGGGATCATTGAGGAAGAAGTGTAAATTGAGCATCCTGAAGGATTTGAGATCTTCAGCAATGAGTTGCATGTGTGCAGACTCAAAAGAGCATTGTACGGGCTGAAGCAAGCACCTCGTGCTTAGTACAGACGGATCGACAGCTATTTCACTGGACTTGGCTTCACCAAGAGTGAGGCAGATGCAAACCTATACCAAATTATGGTGGAGGGTAAAATTTTAATCATTGTTCTTTATGTTGATGATTTAATACTAATGGGTGATGAGCATTTGATACAGTCATGCCAGGAAGATCTTGTAAATGAGTTTGAGATGAAGGATGTGGGCCTCCTTCATTATTTCCTTAGATTGGAAATATGGCAGCGAGAAGGTGAACTGTTTGTGTCTCAAGGCAAGTATGCTTGGGAGATACTTGGTAAGTTTCACATGGAGGACTACAAGCCCATGGATACTCCTCTTCTAGGAAATTGGAGGAAATAGGATGCTACATCGGTAGAGGTAGTAGAGGCTACTTTCTATCGATAGTTGGTGGGTTTGTTCATGTATTTAGTTAATAAAAGACCAGACATATGCTATGCAGTGAACCAACTTAGTCAAGCGATGGTTAAGCCTACCAAGCTCTTTTGGAAGGTAGGCAAGCATGTCCTGAGATATCTCATAGGCACATTTGAGTATGGTTTATGGTACATAAAGATGGATGAGGTGAAGTTGCATGTGTTCATGGATGCAGATTGGGTAGGAAGCCCAACGGACAGAAAGAGCACATCAGGAGGGGTTTTCAGTATTGGATCTACAACAGTTTCTTGGTACAACAGGAAACAAATATCCGTGGTACTCAGTTTAGCGGAAGCAGAATACATGGCAGCAAGTCAAGCTGCATGTGAGGCTATCTGGATGAGGAAGATCCTGGTCGGTTTGTTCAGTTCTCATTTATATCCTCAGTGATGCTTTGTGATAATCAGAGTTGCAGTAAAATCTCGATTAATCCTATGTTTCATGATAGATCTAACCATATATCTATCTAGTATCATCATATCAGAGATTGTGTGCAGCGGAAGATCATGTTGCTTCAGTACATTCCTACTGAAGATCAAGATGCAGATATTCTAACAAAGGCGCTCAGCAGGAGCAAATTCGAATACCATAGAGGCAGGATCGGGGTGAAGGATGATCCCTATCTTGTTGAGAGGGAGTGTTGAGATTCAAAAAAATGATGAGCTTAGTGAAAATTAAGCACCTTCATTAAGTGTGGCCCACTGGCTATTTTTAGGTGTATGTCTATTTTTAGACATGGTGAGCATATTCTATAAGTTGCAGGATGCTATTTATAGATGGTTGGTCAAATGTGAAAAATAGATGAGATTCTATTTTTAGATTATTGGGTGAAGTCTATTTATAGATCGTCAATCTAAAAATAGATGCATGTCGATTATTATTAGCCCTTAATAATAATCTAACAATAAATATCAACTTATTCTCTTGGAGCACTTTATTTCAGTGAACAAATTTCGAAAATTAGTGGGCTGAAGGAATTACACAATTCCTAGGGTGGTTGGTGACTCATGCTTGGAGGACTCAATTAGAACTGAAGTGGCAATGTTGTGACAGAGTTGGAAGAGTAGTTATGGGAGTTGTTATTCATTTTAACTCAGTTAAGTGAGTTAAACTTAGTTGTGCTAGTTGTATCTAGTTCTAACTGAAGATACACTAGTGAGAGTTTAGTGAATTAATTATTTAATTAATTCATAACTAGAGACTCACTTGCAACTGAACAAATACAACAGTTAACTACTTGCATGTCAGTTCCAGTGGAGAGATAGGTGAAAGGGTGAGATGGACTATCTGTTGTGATTATAGTGATGCATTCAATGCATCTGACACACATTGGAGATGCCAATGAGGATTGCACAGTCAAGACAAGGCCAATTCGAATTCATTTAGGGATCTTCTTCAACAGGGATTGTGCAGTGGAGGCAAGCTATCAGGAGGCAGGAAATTGGTGCATAGATATGCAAATTTCTGCATGACAGTGTGTGATGATTGTTGATTGTATGAAGAGCTTGATGTACTAAGCTTTGTATGATATTATTACATGATCCATTGATATACATAATATATGATAGTTGGGGTTTTTAGCTTTAAGCTTTCCTGTTAAACAAATGTGTTTATGTGTGATTGATTTGCTTCATATGAGTTTTGCAATTGGTGATTTAATTTCCACAAAGAATTAAGTGGAAGGATTATGTATTTAACATAATATTAATTTGTTATATCAGGGGAATCCGGTAATACTATCAGTATTAATAAATTTCTACAGGAATCGTCTGCCACCAAAGGAGAAGTGTCGTTTGCCACCAAAGGAGAATTGTGTGCATTCACCATCTAGAAATATTTTCCATATAGCGAATGAAAGGTGTTAGGAGGTCATATCTAAGAATTCCTAATCAAGCATGTAGTGACTCAAAATCTAAAAGCATGTATACAGTGGAGGAAACATTAGGTAGTTAGAATTACAGAATTTCAAATCAAGCACATAACGATTTAGAATTATGGAGACCATATGGAGCTATAGAGGACTTGAAGGGAAGTCACAATTATTTTGTTGTAATTGTATTGGGTGGAAAACACATTTGTGAGGTCATAAAGGACATCCTAGAGTATATTGTGGAGCAATGAAATAAAATAGTGAAATAATAATTGATTCTAGAGATAAGCCTTGTGAAGTTAATGATGTAGTGGGAAGGTACAACAAGTTAGTGCACTTTAATAAGGATCCATTGAATAAAACAATAGGACAAACACAAGGGTTATCCCAACCACAGGTGGAAGCTAGAAGGCAGAGGTTGATGTAGGCTTCCTTGATAGTGAGCCAGTTGAACACAAGGAAAATAAAGCGATAAATAGTAGTGAGTATTTAATTTATATAATAGTCATAGAATTTAATAATTGTTATTAGTGGTAACTGTTGAAATTTCCAATAGATAATTTGGAATATACTTTTTAGTGTTGGAAAAATTGTTATTATTGGGGTCAAAAAGCCTTAATGAATTCTTATGGAGGTGATACTGCTTATCTTTTACAACTGGTGTTTATGGTTATTTTTTAGTTACTATGCTTTGAATGATCATTGTGAAAAGTGTAAAGGTTTCTATAATGTTCCTTAGAAATTAATTTCTCAAGAGACGAAGTATCCTATTGATTATCATAGGCTATATCCCTTGATAAAATGGAAAACCTAAAAATACCCAAATTTTGTGCAAATTTTTGGGCAGTTGGGAAAAGAAACCTAAAATTGGGGTTTGATGTGAAATTCACTCAATTAATTAATGAGAAAATTCCCTCAAGGAAATATATAAATTCAAGAGGGTTGAATTCATTTGTATCATCATTAGATTCGATATTTTATCTCGGTTTTCTCTAAGCTTGAGGCTCTAAGGGTGTTGAGACCCCATTTTCCTACTACATTCGGTGGTTAAAGTTTCCACCCTAGTTATTAAAACTTCTATTTTATCTTTTATTTTGCTATATTATGGTTAAGAAAATTCTTTGTGTTATCCCATTTGTCAATAAAAAAATCCAAGGTGTAGCAAGGTATTTTGTGAGGTGACCAATCAACACCAATACTGGATTTTGAAGGTTTTGAAATGGGGTGGCATATTTTTTTTCTAAGGTGACATGGTAGTTGGGAAACTATGCACTCAATTCTGACATTTTCACTCAAGTTACATCCTCAACACTAGACCTAATCATAATACACATTTACCCCATCTAAGGTCATCTTGTGTAGTGCCCAAGAAAATGACTTTTCTTTAAATACAACAAACCAATATGATATGACATAAGGTGTATCTAATTCACACATAATGACCAGAGAGAGGCATCATCTTCCACCAAAGGAGAAGCGTATTCATTCACCATATAGAAATATTTTTCATATAGTGAATGCAATGTGCTAGGAGGTCATATCTCAAAATTCCTAATCAAGCATGTAGTGACTCAAAATCTAAAATCATGTATACAATGGAGGACAAATTAGGTAGTTAGAATTACAGAATTTTGAATCAAGCACGTATCGATTTGGAATTATGAAGACCATATGGAGTTATAGAGGACTTGAATGGAAGTCACAATTATCCTGTTGTAATCGTATTGGGTGGAAAACACATTTTTGAGGTCACAAAGCACATCTAAGAGTATATCATGGTGCAATGAAGTAAAATAATGAAATAATAATTGATTCCATAGAGAAACCTTGGGAAGTTAGTAATGTAGTGGGAAGATACAACAAGTTAGCGCACTTTAATAAGGAACCATTGAATAAAAAATAGGACAAACACAAGGGTTATTCCAACCACAGGTTGAATCCAGAAGGGAGAGGTTGATGTAGGCTTCCTTGATAGTGAGCGAGCTGAACGCAAGGAAAATAAAGTGACAGATAACAGTGAATTTTTAATTTATACTATATTCATAGAATTTAATAATGGTTATTAGTGGTAAGTGTTAAAATGTACAAGGGAGAAATTGGACTATATTTTTTAGTATTGGAAGAATTGATATTATTGGGGTCAAAAAGCCTTAGTGAACTGTTCTGGTGTAGATATTGATTATCTTTTACAACTGGTGTTGGTGATTCTTCTTTAGTTACTATGATTTGAATGATCATTGTGCAAAGTATAAAGGATTCTATGATATCAATGCAATATATATTCCATGTTTTGAAACCCTAAAGGCGGAAAATCCCCTTGGGATACTACATTACAACCCACAATTTTTGTAAGATGGTGCTTATAAAGAATTTGGTAAGTTTTCAAGTATTTATTAAAAATTTTATTTGCACTTTAATATTTTTGTTCATACATATGGGTTATTGATTGTGTGATGTGAATTCAATTTCAAGTTTAACTAAGTGAAGAATTGTCAAAAGTAACGAAATATCCAGATTCACCCCTCTCTTAGTATTTTGAAAAGCTATGTTGTGTTATTCATTATGGTATTATTTATTTCTCCATATATTCATTCTTTGATTTCTATTGATGTTGATATGTTCTTGAGGCCTTAATATACTACTTCTCCAATGACGAGCTGTATCCAAAATTGTTGCATGTTAGGTCCCTATAATACTACTATAGCCCCTATATTGTTTGAAAAATCAGTTTCTGATTCAAATGAAATAAAAAAGCATAAATATTATTATTTGGTTCCAAATTGACTCACAAACAGAAAAATGATACACCCATTAAGCCCACAGAAATATCTACTATGATGCATGAAGAGAAGGAATAAATGCAACATGATATATCAAATTTATGGGAAGACGTGTAGTAATTTTCCTTCTCACAAAGAGAAACCAAAAGTGAATTGTAAGAGATGATGAACGTTAAGATGGGTGATTTAGAAGAAAAAATAAAAAATTACATGGAAGGTATCAAGGAAGGTTTGATAAAGTGGCTACAAGAAATTCTTCCTAGTGGTGATAAGATATTCCATGAAACTCATGATGAGGACAAAAGGAATGTAAATCATGATTTTAGAGACTCCAAATTTGGTTTAAAGACACACCAAATTCCAAAAATTTATGAACAAGTTATGAGGTTATCTATTTCTGGTTGAAACCACTATGGTGTGTGCCCTCTCAGAGGAAATATGTAAAGTAATCTAGCCATAAAAAAAAGCATTGAAAATGCTAGATTCAAAATATCAAGCAAATCATTGGTCTGCAACATACAAAGGAATATGATAGTGTCAAATATATGAGATATGATCATTTGATGATTATGACAAATCATGATCACGATGGTCCCCACATTAAAGCATTGTTTATTGAATTGATACACTTATTCAAGCCATATCTACTTAACATACCTTCATTTCTCATTAAATTCATCACTCCTATTCCAAGGCAACCCATAAGGATGGAAGGAAAATATTCTATTACGCCATGTCTGAGTATGAATCATCAAGATAATGTATAGAATATGCATTAGGCAGTCATATCTCATAATTCCTAATCAAGCATGTACTGGTTTAAAATCTAAAATCATGCATTCAGTGGAAGAAAAAATGTGTAATGAGAATTACAAAATTTTGAATCAAACACATATCGATTTAGAATTATGGAGACCATATGTAGCTATTGTGGATACTCTTATTTTGGAGTGCTTCTTTCATTTCAACTGCTAATTTTTCTGTCTTCATTTCATAAGAAAAGTGAATGTCATATCCGTCATCAATTCTTTTTAACTTATCCTACATAACATTTCTTATTAGTTAAGAAGATTGTAGCCCATATTTTGAGAATTAGTTCTAGTGTATATTTAAGCTCACGCTATTCATTATAAGATTAGATGTTTTAACTATAGAATTTTCTTGTTTTATATTTATATTACACTTATTAATGATACCGATGAAAAAATGTGGAATTATAGATTTTTGTTTAATGGCATGGTTAATTGCAACAAATTAAATGAGACATTACAATAGTATAATTAATTGTAATTATTTCACCACCAATTGATAACATTTCAATTTTACTTATCCTATTTTCTTCCCATACCCTATATATATATATATATATATATATATATATATTAAATCTCATGTCCTTTAAATGAACAATCAAAATTCTTAAACACAATTCTTCAAGATTATAAAAAAATCATCAAAGCCACTACCATCGCAATCACAATGCATAATTGTGTTTGGTTGAACCACAGAAACAAAAAAAAATCAACACTAACTTAAAAATGTAATATGCCAATGCCTCTAAATTATTTATACATGTCCAATTACCCACACCCTGATTTTTTTGTCCGTGTAACCAGAAAAAAATGTACTTTTGTCTGCACTCCAACTCAAACTGGTACAATAGGGTATGTGACCCTTCTTGGTGGGAATGAAATTAGGGTGACAAATTTGGTTGGAAGTGTGAACTCTCCCAAGAATTATTGAACAAAGTGGAAAAATTTGGAGTGCTGAGAAAATATTGTCATGTGAAAACTTCAAAAAAGGAAGGATATCAAAAAAACTGATGAACAAAGAGACAAAGGTTCATTGGTATCATCAAGCACGATGATGCAAATGATGCAAGTGGAAATAATTTTTAGAATTGTACTCTAATTTTAATAGAGGGAGATTCAACTAGGGCCAAAACTATGGAAATTTGATCTATTGTTTGTTGAAACCACTATGGTGTGTGCACGGTGTGTTCCCTCTAAGAGGAAACATGTAAGGGAATTTAGCCATAAAAAATAATTAAAAATGTTTAGATTCAAAATATCAAGCAAATCCTTGGTCTACATCCCATAATGATGGAAGGAAAATGTTATTTTACACCATGTCTACGTATGAATCATCGAGAGAATCTACAAGTGGATCAACATCAATCTCGACAATGAAGTGCTATAATGGTCTTAGTACAAGTACTTCAAAAGAGCAAGGATTATTTCAAAAATTTGGTCAATTATAAAAAGGATTGGCTAAGAAAATTTGGGTTAGGAACATATTTGGAACAAATTAAGATGCTATCAAGTACAATGACTTTGTAATCAAGGCGTTAAGATTAATTTCCATGAAGGAATTTCAAATATCCATCCCATCCATGGTTGATGAATTGAAATCAGGGGAAACAAAAATATTGTTTTGTTCTTTCAAGAGAAATTTTGGTACACAAGAAAGGGTTTCTCAATTCTCAGGTCATGTCTCATAGAATTATTCTTACCACCATGGTGAGAAGTGTCTTCTGAAAAAAATTATGGGAATGGCACAAGATTTCATTAGAAGTAGAAACGTTAACATTTTTTCTCCACAAGGACAATTTGGTACTTCACTCAATGATTCTAATGTTGGAGACTACTTATAGAGTCAATATTTTGTGATAGAGAAATACCTTGTAGATTTGGTGTTTCCGTGCATAGCCAAAATCTCAAGTGAAATGTGTAGTACCTTTTTAATGGATCAAATTAGGAAAATAACTTCCCTTGAAAAATATATAAATATGCGTACTTGATATTTTAAGAAGTCAATATTTGGAATTGAAAGTACATGAAAGGAACATTTGGAAAATTATGATCGACATGGATACAAATGACATTATTTTTAAGAAGCCATCAAAATGACTGAACATCCAGTTGATCTTATTTCTAACATAAAAAGTGTTCCACCTAATCTGGTTATATGCTAGTTATATGATGTGCTCTAGTTAAGGCTCTTGTTCATGCTTATTTAAGTTATTGAATGGTTGATGAATGCATGGGATAACAAGTGTTCTTGCAACTACCTTGAGAGGGAATTACACCTTCTTGTTGATTCTTAGATGAATATTATCCGTTTATGATCATATATGCATTCATGACATATAGATTTCATGTTTTCCATATTTTTGACGAAATTTATATCATGGATGAAGCATGTCTAGGTCAAGTTATTGGGGTCAAAAAGCCTTAGTGAACTATTGTGGAGTAGATATTGCTTATCTTTTACAAGTGGTGTTTGTGATTCTTCTTTATTTACTATGTTTTTAATGATCATTGTGGGAAATATAAATATATATACTCCACGTTGTGAACCTTAAGGCGAAAAATTCCTTTGGGATACTACATTGTAGCCTACAAATTTTTGTAAGTTGGTTTGACTTATATTGATGGTGATTAATATACTAATTTTGCAATCACTAGACATATCTAAAATAAATCATTGCATGTTAGGTCGCTATAATATTATTGTAGCTCTGGATTGAAAAAGTGACATAGAAAAGCATAAATATTATTATTATTATTATTTTGTCTTCTGCATTTTTCTTCATTCCTAATTATCTTAATTTTTTTTCCTTGTCCCATTTTCTTCCCATGCCATATATATAATAAAATTTGAGGTCTTTTGAGTAAACAATCAAAATTATTAAACAAAATTCTTCAAGATTATAAATAAATCATTAAACCATCGAAGCTACTACCATAAGGGGAATCAAAAGAAAAAGAACATTGAAAAAAAAAAATGTAATCTACTAATAGAAACTCAAACATTGACTAAAAAAAATGTAATCTACCAATGCCTCTAAAGTAGTTAACATGTCCAATGCCCCACACTTTTATTTTTCCATCTGTGTAACCCAAAAACAATGTACTTCTGTCTGCACTCCAAATCAAACTGGTACAATAGGGTATGGGACCCTTCTTGGTGAAAGTGAAATCAGGGCGAAGGTCAGCCACAATTCTCTTTCTTTCCAGATCCAAAATCCTCACACACTGCTGAGTGGCAGCACAAAGCTAGTATTTTTTGGGGTTAAAGAAGAGGGCATGAATAATATCACTGGAATCAACACCCAAAGAGTATAGGTGCTTCACTTTATCAGCCAAATCCCGAAGCATGGTAACCCTGTCTTTTCCATCACTGGCGCAAATTGAGCCGTCGGTCGAAATGACAATGGTGTTCACATAGCCTTCGTGGTCGATGAGCGTGTTCCTGAGCTTATAGTTTGGTAAATTCCATACCTTTAGCGTGCCGTCCCATGAGCAGGAGATGATATTGTTGGAAGGGGAAAAGCGGACGCAGGAGATCCAGTTGGAATGGGCCTCTGCCTCAATGGGGCGGATGGTTTATTTTCACTCACCAAGGGTGTTCCGTAGCTTGATGGTGTGGTCACAAGAGGCAGACATGATTTGACGGTTATCGGGGGAGAAGGCGATGCTGATAATGTCTTTGGTGTGGCCAACAAAGCACCGGGTGATGAGGCCTATGTTGAGATCCCAGAGGCGGAGGTCGCAGTCCAAGGAGCCCGAGAGGGAAAACTGGGCATCAGAGGAGATGACCATGTGCTGCACGAAGAGCGAGTGTCCTGCTAGCCAACACTATGGGACCAGGGGCGTGGTGAAAATAGAAAGTGGGACCAACCCCGGATCCCAGAATCCCCTAAATTTTAAATAATTGAGTTAAATAGAAGAGTCAGGATCATGAGCTCTAGCCTATGGGTTGATATCTGGTCGCCTCGGATAGAGGTGTGACAAAGGTGCAGAGTCGTTAACAAAGAAAAAATGCAGGCATAGGAATAAAAAATGGCTAAGCACCCAAAATCTTAGGTTGTGGTCGCAGAGACAAAAGGGGCTAAGAAAAATGGGCTTAAAGGCAGAAACAACATAATTTCTACTTTACTTGCAATCTTGGGAGTTAATCCAAAATTGACTACAGATAAAATTAGCAGGCAGATTGTTAAATTCTATAAAGAGCCAAAATTCATAAAATTAGAAGAAAATATCAGTTTAAGTGAAAGAGAGGGATTGAAGTACAGTTAGACCTGGAGATGAAGACCATAACAACCGGAAAAAATAAAGTTAACCGAAAATGTTTCTATGCTCAAGATGAAAGTTCCTCTAAAAGTGATCCCAACCAATCCTCAAATGAGGACAATGATGATGAAATCCCTAAGGAATTCATGTTGACGGTAATTTAAAATCCTCAAGCTGAGGCCATTAAATTTAATGATGATGAAGGATAAGTTGATCTTGAACGAGAACTTGTAAGTGAACTTGAGGTGATAAGGAGGATGAGAAAGAAAACAAAACCCAGAAAGAATCTTTGATAAAGGAAACGTTTGAGGTTGTTGATCCATTAATTGTGTAGTTAGAAGAAGGTAAGAAAATCTAAGAAACCATGAACCAACAGTTGATTGAGGAGGATAAAATATGTGAGAAGTGGGAAGGTGAAATTTTGTTGTTAAGGTAGGAGCTTGAAATGGCTAAAACATAGGTTAGCTTCAATTAGAAATTCAACAAAGGGAAAAAAACTTAAATGAAATCTTGGAGGCTCAACGCATCTCCAGAGACCAAACTGGTCTTGGTTTTGATGCTTAATCAAGCTTAGAAGCTTAATTGAAAGGTAAAAAGGCAATCAACTTTGTTCCCCTAGCAAAAGAAGAGTCCACATAGCAGCTACAAGAAAATAAACAGTCTGAGAAAAGTCAACAGAACCAACAAAAGGAGCACGTTGTCCATGTTATTCAAATTTCCCAAAATTCTACTCATCGTAGAAGGAAATTTTCAAGGAAAAAGTATATCTTCCCAAGGTATTTTTTTAAATGCACCAATTATGGCCAAAAATCTACAAACGACATAGTTAATTTATCATACAAACAACTCAGAGCCGAGAAAATATTTCAGCAGAGAAAAAGCAAACCTAGGTATAATAATTATTTTTCTCCTCTGAATTATAAGGTACAATGCTTTAAGTTCCAATTTTTTTGGCATATAGTAGTTAATTTCATGCTTGAAGAAAAGAAGACAGAGCCAATTATTGAGAAAATTGAATAGCAACCCAAAGTGTGTAAATAGAAAGAGAAATTAGAGAAATGTGATATTTCTTTGTATGCTCAAAATGGTGGGAGCCAATGGTATGTGGAAAGTGGTTGTTCCAGGCACATGACAGGAGATAGAAGCAAGTTTCTCACTTGGAAGCCTATAGACAAAGGTAATGTGACTTTTGGCAATAATGCTCCAGAAAAAATAACTGCAAAAGGAGTGGTTAGCCTATCAAATGGAAAAGGTGAAGATAATAACGTGTTATATTTTGATGGGATGAAACATAATCTGTTGAGTGTGTCTCAAATGTGTGATCAAGGCTATTATGTGATTTTAAAAGCTAAAAATTGTCAAATAAAGTCTTAATTTATATGATAAATAGTTGATGAGGCTGTAATAATAGACAAAAATGTCTATTTGTTGAAGGAAAATACCGAAAGGTGTTTCTTATCAAAGACATATGAGAGTTGGTTGTGGCACATAACGCTTGGACATCTAAAATTTGACAAGATTATAAAGATTAGAAAGAAAAACACAGTGAAGGACCTACTTAGGCTTTCAAAAATAGAGAACAATATTTGCAAATCTTGTCAGCTAGGAAAGTAAGCTCGAGTTTCTTTCAAGGAAAAGGAAAAATATTCAGCAAAACCATTGCGACTGGTACACATGGATTTATGTGGACCATCCATAAATTAGTCACCCGTACATAAGCTATACTTCGTGCTAATAATCGACGATTTCAACAGAATTATATGGATTTCCTTCCTTGGGGAAAAATTTGAAGCTTTCGAGTAGTTAAAAGAATTCAAATCCATCGTTGAGAGCGAAACTGATTACAAAATCAAAAGCATAAGGTCTAACAATGGAGGTGAGTTCACTTCACAAGAATTTGATTAATTATGTAATTTGAATGGCATCAAAAGGTAGTTTACCATAGCAATGAATCCCCAACAAAATGGTGTTGTGGAGAGAGAAAACAAGTCAGTGCAATAATTAGTTGGAGCTATGATGACAGAAAATGATGTTCAGCAAAGGATTTAGGTAGAGGAAATTCATACAACAATGTTCATCCTTAATAAAGCTCAGTTTCAAACAAATAGTGACAAAACTCCTTATGAGTTGGGGTGTGGTAGACCAACAATAGTCAAACACTTCAAAATATTTGGAAATATATGCTAGATCAAGAGAAATGATGAGAAACTTGGGAAATTCGATGGTAGAGTTGATGAAGGAGTATTTATGGGTTATTCAAATAAGAACAAAGGATACAGGTGTCACAATAAATTCAACAAGAGAATCATTGACTGGATTGATGTAAAGGTATATGTTCACGATGATCAAGAAGTGAAAGAACTCGAAAAATTTAGCGTTTATCAACTAGTAAGCATTGGTGATGAGAATGATGACGTAGATGCAAAATAAAATGGGGAAGATCCCTCTAGTCCTTACACCACATATCCCCCAACATATGTACAAAAACACCATCTGTTTGATCATATTTTTGGTGAGTTAAATTATGGAGTGCAGACGAGAAGGAGGTTAGAGGATTCTCTCACACTGGCACATTTTGCAATGTTTTCCATGGAGGAACCAAAGGATATTGTTCAATCGAGTCATGAACATTGGCTAAAGGCCATGAATGAATAATTAGACTAGATAGAGAAAAATGAGACTTGGGATTTTGTTCCAAGACCTACAAACAAGAATTTTATTGGCACAAAGTGGGTATTCGGGAATAAGTTGAATGATCATGGATAAGTGATGATAAACAAGGACAGGTTGGTGTGTAGAGGCTATGATCAAATAAAGGGATTAGACTATGATGAAACTTTTTCTCATGTTGTCATATTAGAATCAATTAAAATGATTTTAGCATTTTCTTGTTCAAAAATTTTAAAATTTATCAAATGGATGTCAAATCTACTTTCCTCAATGGAGAGATACAAGAAAAATTTTATATAGAGCAACCAAAAGGTTTTCATTTGAAATAGAAACCAAACTATGTTTTCAGACTTAAGAAGGAATTGTATGGCCTTAAGAAAACCTCAAGGGCTTGGTATTCAAATATATATATAGCTACCTACTCAAGTATATATTAGCTTACAACAATCTCCATGTCAAAGAAAATGATGACAAAATCATTGTGGTGGTGGTATATGTTTATGATATAATCTTTGCAAGTAATTCAGATTTGTTGAATTTTTTTTTTGTAGGTGATATGAAGGCATAATTCGAGATGTACATGCTTGGAGAGATATCATATTTCCTTGGATTGAAGATAGCTTAGACCCATAAAGGCATTTTTATATCTCAAGGAAAGTATCTCAAAGAAATTTTGAATAAATTTGGCATAGAAGAATGCTCTTTAGTGAGCACTCCAATGGTGACAGGTTGCAAGGTTAGCAAGTTGGATGAATCTCCAGCAGTGGACCATACTCTATATAGATCCATCATTGGAAACCTCTTATATTGAAAGCTTCAAGGCCAGACATCATGCAATTTGTTGCAATAGTTTGAATATTTCAAGGTTCTCCTAGACAAAGTCATCTCCTTGCAGCCAAAAGAATTCTCAGATATCTTAGAGCAACAATGGACTATGGACTGTGGTGCCCAAGAGGTAAATATTTTTCATTTATTGCTTTTATTTATGCTGATTGGGCATGTGATGTGGATGATATAAAGAGCACAAGTGGTGGTGATTTATTTATTCGAGACTATCTAGTCTCATGGTTAATAAAGAAGCAATCTAATATTTCCTTATCTATAGTTGAAGCGGAATATATTGCAGCAACATCCTGTTGTACTCAACTTCTGTTGTATGATGTACAAGTGTTCTATGATCAGTCGATCCCCATTATTTGGGACAACGAGAGTGAAATAAACATGTCAAAGAATCCATTCTTTCACTCTAAGACGAAGCATATCCCCATCAAGTATCATTTCTTCAGAGAGCATGTTGCAGCCCATATTGTAAAGCTCGAGTATGTTCCCACAAAAGAAAAAGTTGTTGATATTTCTACAAATCCACTCCCTAAAGAACAATTTGAGTATTTATGGAAAATATTGGGAGTTATTCCTCTTTCCTCCCCTCACTAAATCTTCATTGAAGAGGAAGAAATCTAGCTATTGTATTTTTAACAGATCGAAATGAAGTTTCCAAGTCCAAATGATTCACATGATAGAGAATGGTTATTGACAAAAGGTGTATGGTGAAGAGGGGAGCATGTTAATCTCTTTGCCATTGATGTCAAAGGGGGAGTGATATTAGTGATCAAACAAAAAAACAAATAAGGGGAGATTTAATAATTTTTAGAAGAAGAAAAAACAAAAGAATCAACGAAGTATAAAAGAAGTACATCACAGGGGGAGAAACACTCAAATAGAGTTTGATCTCCTAAAGGATGTCTTGGTGTTGCCATCAATACTAAAGGGGGATATCGTTGGAAATATGTTGTCATTGATGTCAACATGATAGTCCCTGATTTCAATAAGGTGACCATTAAGCAAGTAGTTGAAAATGGTGTAAACAGGTAGCTCAAGTGTCTCAGAAGAGAAAGTTACAGGTGCAAGAAGAAAGATCTAGGTGCAAATAATACCAAATAGTTTTAATCGATTTTTTTATGCAGGAGATGATATAAAAGGGCATATTGAACCCACTCAACTTGAAGGTACATTGAAATGTATTTCCAACGATATAATGAAATCTGTAAATGGACTCCTGGATCAAAGTTAAAGGCAGTCAAATTTAGGCCTACAAAATTCAAAATCCTGGAAGCCCGAAACCCCAAATTCTCGTAACATTGTGGAAATAGATGAGGAGAAGGAGCCGAAAAGGTTGAAACTTGTAAGGTTCTATTTTATCATAAAAAAATAGTGTATTAAGGTGGGGCTACGCTGTAGAACCCTAAATCTCGTAACTTGCTATAATTATAATTTCAGAAAAGTGTCGGGATATGGGGTTTAGGTGGTATTTTGGTGTTTGTTCATTTCACATAGAAATGATACCAAGGGAGAAAAATAAATTATAAAGGGAAATAAGGCCTCGATAATACCTTGAAGGGAATATCTCCTTAGTTCCCAGCTGATGGTCATGGGATAGGCCCATATGGAGAAAAAGCTTCAACTCTAAGGCTATACGGGCTAAAGGCCATGTGGTGGCTATCCGAAGACACTTGAGATGACCCTTTAGAGAGAAGTAGTGGTCACAAGGAGTATTTCATGCTCTATCAATCGCGTTGATAAACAAATAAGAGCTACCTCAAGGTCACCCCTCCCAAAACCACAATCTACTCAAGAATGGTGTCGAGGAGAGAAATGCTTGAACTTGACATTTTTAAAAATAATAATAATAATAATAATAATAATTAATGAAGAAATCGGTCACAAAATGAAAAGTCCAGACATTTCTCTCTCTCCTACAAGATGACAGGTGGTAGCATGATATTGACTCGGCAAATACTAGAGGATGATGTTAATATTAGCCAATAGGAGGTGGACATGCAACATGAAAATATGGCATTTTTGGGCACCCAAGTGGCCCTTTTCTAGGTGACAATTTTCATCACTCATAGGTTGAAATGTGGTAGTGGTGAGGACATCCCAGATGGATCATTCAGGAATATTCAAATTTTGGCATTTGGCGGTGGTGTCGGGTTATAGAGTAATCGGAAACGATGGTATTGTAAAAAATGAAAACCAATAAACAAAGGGTTAGATGGACCCTACCATCCAAATCATCCTAGTCGATGGAGTCCCAAAATTTAAATAATGAGGCATAGGGGAATGCATCGAATTAAAATGAAACTTTGACCTTAGCACTAAACATAGGTTCCATGCAATAGTGGAGGACAAGGGGCACAACGACAAATAGATAGTGGGGCAACCCTGAATCCCAGAATCCTGTAAATTTTAAAGAATTGAATTAAATAAAAGAATCGAGATTGGGAGCACTATCCTATGGGATTATCTTTTGTTCCCTCTCACAGAGGTGTGACCAACGACTCAAAGTTGTTAACAAAAACAAAAAGACCCAGATAATGCTCAAAAGGGGATAAGCACCTAATAGCTTAGGTCATGGTCGCAGAGACTGGTCCTAGGGAAGAAAACAGTAAAAGGGCCCAACAAAAGGGGCTTAAAGGGAGAAACAATGGAACTGCTAGTTTAACTCTAGTCTTGAAAATGAAGCCATAATTAACTATAGATAAAATTAGCAGGTGAAATGTTAAATTATATGCAGAGACATAGTGCATAAAATTAGTAGAAAGCTCAGTTTAAGTGGCATAAAAGGTAGCGAAGGTAAGTTAGACCTAGAGATGAAGCCCAAAAAAAAAATATATATTCAGTAAAGACTGAGATTAATAGGACCAAGGAAAAAATAAAGAAGCATGAAAGCAATCAAAGAAACTGTAAAATAAACCCTGATAAAGCATAATCGATATACAGAGAAGGAAATCATTGATCCTAGTATGAAAATGGATGAAAGATGGAAAAATGAGTATCAAAATAAAGTTGTAACTTGCAGATTAGGGGTTGGTGCTCCTTCTAGTGGGTGCTGGAGAATAGTTGGGATTGTAGCTCCATTTAGTTGTAGCTGGAAAAATCAGGGAGTTGTAGCTTCCTGTTGTTCATAGCCATAAAATTGTAATTGCAAGCTGTAGCTTTCCCTCTCAATAAAATGGAGAATAAGTTATGAAGTTATCTATTCTTTGCATGAGTCTATTAATGACTGAAATTGGTTATTATTGCTGAAAGTGGTTTTTATTGTCTTATTGTGAAAATAATTTTTAATTGGTAAATTGTTACAATATCGATTCATCCGTCCCTCCCCCCCTCTTAGTATTGTCCTGGTTTCCATCGAAGGTCTGATGATGAGATGATGATTCAAGGAGGTAAGGTGGGAGAACCAATAGAAAATATTATTAGGAGATTTTCTAGTCCAAAAAGTCATAAGATGAAGCTTACTAAATGACCTCAAAGCTCTAAAACATAGTTCTTACTAGTCTACAACAACAAATTACCTTGTCAATTCCTGAGATCCGACTTCATAGAAAAGCAATAAAACCCCTTATAGGTTTATTTATTTATATTAATATATAGTACTATAAATAACTAGGCTTATTGAGGGTCTACTATCACAGGAAAACTAAATCCTAGACTACAAACTCATAACAATAATGATCCAATTGGATATTTGTGGCCACCCACCTGCTCCACCTAGAACTCCAGTCGCTTTCATCATTTTCCTTGTTTATAGCAGCATTTACTATTTTTAGTAGTTTTTCAGGTCCTAAAATTTCGAAGCATTTTTACCCCCTAAATGGTGTTTTTTTTAGGCTCGTAACAGGCTCATTTCCATAGGCAAGGTCCTTGGAAGATCCTGTATTACTTGGAGAGATATTTCTGACAATATATCATATGCACCAAATGGAGATAATATGACTGGGTTACGACCCCAGGAAGTTGGCTGCCAAACTAACCCCAACGGGTCCCACAAACGCTTGGTGTTCCATCTCTTAGGGTTAGGGTTTTGTTTGTTTATGGTTTTCCCATGTTGCTAAATAATAAAAAGTCCCTTGAGCCTCATTGTAACACTATTCAGAGGCATGTAGCAGCCACATATCTTCTAAGAGATAAGCTACCATCGCCCGAGCTAGTTTATTTCCATTATATCTGCAAGATTATTTCATTTATTTGATATTAATGAAATGATGTCCATTCTTTGATGAATCTCTGTGTTTATGTTTATTTCTGTATTTTATTGTGTTCCTGCATAAATATGGATCAGTGGTATCTGAGCGGTCTTCTCTTTCTCGATATTTTTTTACATGTCCGCAACGAGATCATGGTATAAGGAGTTAGGGCTCGATCTGGTTGAACCTTTGCAAGATCAGCCTTGCAAACCTCGATGAACTCCCATGGTGGAGGAAAAGAAAGATGAGGGAGCAGGATATCCTATCAAAATATTTCTCAAGCAGGACCTCGAGAAATAGAGGAATGTGATGATGGATAACTTTTCCTAGATCCTTCGATGGCTACCCACTGACAACGCATCTTCATCTAGTAACTGCTCTGGAGGTGCCACTCCTTTTAAGGTACAAGTTAACTTCAAAATTCCCATATTTTAGGGCCAAATAGGTGCAGAAATAGTAGATAGATGGTTGAATCTATTAGAAGGATATTTTTTCGGTTCATGATTTTTTCAATTGGGAAAATATTACCTTTTCACTCCTCAAATCCGCCCCCGATGTCAAGGACTGGTGGGAAACCTACTGTTTGAAAAATAACAAGGGGGAATCTTCGCTATTCTTGACCGCACACACTTGGAATTCTTTCCAAGATGCCATCAAAGAATAATACTACCTTGTGGGGAGCTATGAGGACAAGTACATATAATGGACTATGCTACAACAACAAAGGGATCAAGATGTACGTGAGATGATGAATTTGTTCCATACCCTGTGCACAAAGTTGGGTATCAAAGATTTAGAGAAACATTTTGTGCTTAGGTATCGTAGTTGTCTACATAGATACATCCAAGAGGAAATGGAGTTCCTCGACATCTCCTCGCTTGGTACAACATACCGGTGTGTGTTGGACAGGGTACCCCTATGTCTAAAGTCTTAGTAAAGAATCTTGATTTTGAGGAGTGGAGCGCACTGCATGCAGATTTTTAAGAGTCAAAGGGCTTTGGGGTAGGTCAAAGACCATTATTTTTTAAAGGAATGGGATAATTTTGTATACATTGAGCTCCACCCATGGTTTTCGGACCATGGTATTGTAAAAGGAAAGACTATATAAGGAGTCTAAGGATATCTCTTGGATATCAATCTTAATGATAGAATGCATATGGATGTCATGTTAGATCTAAATTAATTTTGTATTCTTTTGTTTCTTTCAAAGGAGAAGGCTCCTACAGATTTGTGCGTGGAGACCTTAGGAAGCCTACAACTGAGTGCACAAATCCCTGCAACTGTGTGCGTGGGGAAAGAAGTGATGTGTTGAGAAGATCTGAGCTAATAAAAGAAGACTTTGAATGCATATCTGAGTATTTTACTTGTATGATTGCATTGTGTATGTTGTATGATTATCTGTGCTAGATTGGGTTTTTTATCTATAATTTCATCGTGAAGACTTAGATTGAGTTTATTATTATGATTAATGCATGTTAAATTAGAAAAGAGCGATCTGCAAAGTAGTTAAGTATATTTGTTTAACAACATATATATATATTCGTCATATTGGTTCTGAGAAGCTCTGAATAAGTTTGAAGTAAGGATAAGCCCTAAAGCCACACTGCATAGTCTCCCTGGATGTAGAAACCCGATTCTAGTATCCCCTAATATTTCCTCGGGTGAGATTTTATCTGCGCAAGAGATCATTTCTGAAAGGGCCAGTAATAGAGGGTTTTGTTGGTTCATGAAGCCATCTCTAAACCTAGGTCTAGGACCCCATCAAGCCAACAAATGGTTATGTTTTCGGGACCCGGATCTGAAGATTAAGGTAGATGTGGATGTGGCATCCGACTAGAAAATATATTCAAGATTGGGTATCTCTGAAAGAGAGAGAATTTTTTGTACAAGAAAATAGAAATCCATGCCTGTCAACTGAGAAGTGGTTACAGACGTATATTTTTACAACTCAACACAAGATATTTTTCTCAGCGTTCGCTTACAAGTTGCACAAGTGGCTATCAAGACTAGATGAGAATAAGACATATTTTAAGCATGATGAGCCTACTGCGAACTTCCTAATTTGTAGATTCAAGCCGAAGCAGTGTCAGAAGAAAATACTGAGAAGCTCATGATGGTGGTCAAGGACACTAAAGAGGAAGTGGATAAGGTAAGTCTTGAGCTTCAAAGGCATATTGTTGAGCTCCAGATAAAATTGCAACAACCTACTCAACTAGAGGTTCAAGAGCAATATGAAGTAGATGTTATGGCTGTCATGAATAATATTGAGACAACAGTTAAGGATTGCAGCTAGATATTTGAGGACGTTATGGAAATTTGTGCCTCACTACACAAGGACCCCCATGTGCAGAAAATTGAAACAAAAATCAGAGAGAAGCAGAAAGAGTTCGATAAGATAAATCTCACTAAGCGAACATTAGTGCCAACACAATGATTTTCCTGTCTTCAAGAGGGCCAATTGTTGCAAGGATAAATTGATGAGTTTTGACAGAAGGAACAAATTATCACCACCAGGATGTACCCTTGGGAAGCACAATCCATGCAGCTATCACAGACTATGGATATCCAGTTGAAAGCACTCCGACAAACGCAGAAAGAAGTTTTTCAAAAAACAACAAGGCCAACTACTGAAAAGCTGCTAAACTAAGTTGGTGAGGCCAAGAAGCAATGCACCAAGTCAATCTAGCCACCAAATTATGAATTGAGCAGCATCAAAGAAAATACTTAGGGTGCACCCGCTAAGTGACTCAGGACGAGTCACATCTTTTTTCTTGGGGGCCTATTAGACAGGGTACACCTATGTCTAAATTTTTGGTAAAGAATCTATATTTTGAGGAGAAAAGTGCGTTGTGTGTAGGTTTTTAAGAGTCAAATGGCTTTGGGGTGGGTCAAAGACCCTTATTTTGTAAAGGGATAGGATAATTTGCATATGTTGAGCTCCGCCCATGGTTTTCGAACCATGGTATTGTAAAATGAAAGACTATATAAGGAGTCTATTGATATCTCTTTGATATCAATCTTAATGATAGAATGCATATGGATGTCATGTTAGATATGAATTTAGTTTTTATTATGTTATTTTGTGTGAAAGAGAAGGCTCCTCCAAGTATGTGCACAAAGACCTTAGGAATTCTGCAACTACGTGCGTAGGGAAAGAAGTGATGTATTGAGAAGATATGAGCTAATAAAAGAAGAATTTGAAGACATATCTGAGTATTTTACTTGTATAATTGCATTGTCTATTTTTTGTGATTATCTATGCTAGATCAAGGTTTTTATCTATGTTGGACACCTAATCCTCTAAGGGTTGGTGTAGAAGGCGAATGGACATAAGAAGTCCAAGAGACCTTGGAAGATGAATAAAAGGGTCGTAATAATGTATTATAAATGCACATCATGTGAATAATATGAGATCACACAATTATCTTTCTCATCCATTTTCTATCCATTCCGTGTGTGTTTAACATGGTATCAAAGCCACGATGTGTGGCCTTCCCTGACCATTAAATTTTTCTCTTCTTTGGTTGCTAGTGAATATTTTTTTGTTGAACTCTATGATAATAATTTTTGCCTCAGAAACTATTCTCTTCCATTACCTGCCTATTTTCACTGTTACAAATTAAATTTTGCTACCCCAAAGGTTTTACAGCCTCTCATGCTAGTTCTTCCTTTCTCCTAATTAAAACTTCCACCTTATAGAGCATTTTACTAAGTCTGCAAAGCGAATATCCTCTGACTGTCAGAATTGCGTTTTACTTGAGCGTTTTACAATTGCAGAGAGAAACGTTGTCAATTTATGTGAGCATTGAATCTTCACCAGCGTAATATTCATGAGATGCATTGAACCTTTTGTGGGAGTTCTTCTGTTCATTCATTTATGGATGTATGACCGTGAAAACATGGCTCCTAGCACTATTGTTGAACAAGATCTCTACATTCAAAGACTGGGTTGTGCCTAATCCAACAACATAAATGCCTCCAGATTGAACACTGGTGTCTCCTCTTCCCATTGCATGTTGCCTCCTCCCACTGCACGCTTCCTCTCAACACTGTGACTTCCTAAAATTCCCTCCAAACCTACTCCTACCTCCCTCCCACCTCCGCGCGCTCAGCCCCTTCAACTCCAGCATCACTCCTCCATCGGCTCTGCTGCCTTTGTTCCCTAAGCCTGCTCTCCCTCCTCCCTCCTTGTGCTCCCGCTCCCTCACACCTCCTTTTCATGGCCTCATTCCGACTCACCTCCTCCCCTCGACACCCTAGCTCCCTCCTCCCTTCCTTCGCTGCTCCCTGCTCCCCCCTCCCTTCGCTGTGACTATTGCTCCATTACAGCAACATTCCCAACTTTTCAGCTATCATAGCCTGCTCAGTGTTGAAAATATCCATGATAACACCCCCTCTAAGCATTTGAGCCAAGCTAACCTTGACTGCATATAAATATTTCTTTGAATCAGTTATTGCTATACCATTACCATAGATAGTAACAACTTCATCGCTTTCCATTTCGAATCCAAATAAAGAACCTTCTATATTTAGTAGAAGGCTCTCATTTAAAAAATTAATCTTCAATATCTGCGAATGAAAATGTTGTAGAACCATAATAGACAAAGAGGGAAGGGAGAGGAGGAGTCATAGAACCTCGATTTCGCTTTGTGTTGGATTGTGTGTAGGTGGAAGAGGCCGAGCACAGGTGCAAAGAAAGGGGAAGGGCCGGTCTAGGCCCTTCATACTGTGCACATCAGACCTGTCAAAGTCAAGAATTATCAATTTGTCCCAAAGGTAAATCCTCCAGAGGTTGAGTTGATTTGATTTGAAGAATTATTGGGTGTTGCCGCCATTGTTCTGAGTTGCTTTTATAGAGGGAAGGATTTCATACGTGTGGGTTATTATGTGAGCAACCAGTACCTACAACATGAGCTTATTGAGGAGCCTCCTTCAATTGTGGCCATTGACAAGGTTCATAGATTTGTTTTGGCATCCATGCCTAAGGGTTAATAGGTTTCACATTTTTTTTCAAATTGTTCTTCTATTAAATGTGATTCAAACTCTGGTGATGAGTATATTTTGTTGAACCTTAGTTAAACTAAGAGGGGGGCAGGGGTGAATTAGTTTAACACGTTCATGAGCTTTTAAAAAATTTCATTAAGCTTATTTACAACTTAATTTCATGATCAAATTTATATGTGAACAATCTTAATATGTGAGCAGCAAGTATTAAGATAATGTTATAGCAAAATCATTATGAGAGCAACAAGTATTAAGCAGATTGAATAGACCATATCAACACATAGGCATCACACACAGAGACAATAGATATAAGTGGAAACCCATAAAGGGAGAAAACCACATCTTATTATTATTGTGATGCAAAGGCAAGCTCCAACTCCCTCTCACCACTGATTTTCTATAGGCACCAACCTACAATAGGCTCCAACCTCAATTCTGCAAGCTACAACTTGCAAGGAAGCTCCAACTCCCATCAATTTTCTACAGGCACCAACCTACAGGAGGCTCCAACCTAAGTCAGCTACAACTGACATCTATCAAGCTACAACTTGATAGGGAAGCTCCAACTTCCTCACTCTTTCAAAAGAAAACATTTTCTGATTTACCTTGGATATCAGCTCTATTCTATACTTTCTTTACTGCTATCCTCCAGTCTTCAAATCTGTCTTATATCATCTCTGACTCTTCACAACATCTCCTACCTTCTTCTTATTTTCTCTGCTTCAATTATGCATTCTCCAACCTCATTTTTCATATCAATATGATATCCTTTATACAGTTTTCCTCATAAATGTTTGTATTCCACAGGGAATTTGAAGTGAATAGCCCTGACTCTTTGCCTTCTACCTCCTCATTTCTTTGTCTAGCTCATTCAGAAAAACTACAGCACTTTGTTTTCAGTTTTACTGTGGAGTTTTGTTTTCCTATGGAGACTTTCTAGTGCATCAAAAATAGTATAAACCAATTAAAAACATTTACATTCAGTTACAAAATAGATTTCAAATCAACCCATTCATCCTTTTGGATCACTACGTGTTTGTCTTTTCTGCAGCTGTCTCTGTCTTTTTCCTCTCTGTATGCTCTGTTGTTCACTGCAGTTGCGTAACTCCTGTATATATATAACTGCCTTTTCATATAACGCAAATCACTCTCGACGATATAATCATAATATACCCTTTTAATATATAAAATTCCTTTTCGGTCCCACTAGCCGATCTTTTCTTATGCTCCGATGCGATGAGCCTCCTACAAAGATTTCCGATTGCAATTACTCCTCTTGCGATGGTTCCGATTCGATTGATCACAATCGCAAAATTTATTAACATGTTCCACTGTGCTGCCTTGCTCCGATGTGATTATTTCCTTTGCAATTGTTTTGATGCGATTGATCGCAATCGGAACTTTCAATGGTATTGTGCCACTACTCCTTTTTATTCCGATGCGATGATTCATTGTTCACAGATATAAATATACATATATATTGTTTCACATATATATATATATATACTTGCCTCTAACTTTCATTTTAATCTTCAGCTTTAGTTATTTGATTTCCACCAATGCGATTGGCAAAGGCCCCACCATGTAATCAAGTGACTCATATTTTCCGTCCATCCTTCAGCAAATCCGATGGCTGTCATCCGATCACTCAATCACAATCGCACATTTCAATTTGTTCGTCACTCTTTCTTCTCCGATGTGATGGTTCACTGTGGACCCTACTAGGCATATGCAATGCTCTTTTATGCAAAACTTTCACTTTTTTCAAATCTATGGTTAAACCATAGTCCAACCCACTTCATAAGTCATCAAATGAATATTTCAACTTTGAAATACAGCTCAATAAATCATAAGACCAAGGCTTAACTTTCGCATATAACAATAATGTGCCCAGCATACAAATTCTTTTACACTTTAGACTTGCCCATGATATTTCTATGAACAAGAGCATCAATATATTATACACGTTAAGAACCATTATAATATAGTCTTGACTTAGCTTTAACCCCAGTGAGAACACATACGATGTCTTCGGGCCCACCTTCATCCACACTGTATTAATATTACAGTTTATATCAACCTTGATGCGTATACATGACCTTTCAAACATTATACCACGACTTGAATTAAAATAGACCTTCGGGCCCACAATGCATTGTTACATACCTTCCACCTGTTTATTAACTTTTATAATACACACAATACACTGAACTTCACATAATACTTGGCCCCACACCAATGAATGTAGGTCCCACAGCATGTTTTACATAACATATGTCAACAAACGTTAAAAAACATTATATCACCCTTTGAATGTATAATGAATACGCCTCATATGAAATAAGGTTTGGCTTTGAACTTTGGTTTATGTTTCAATTTTCAACATACGTTTGACTTGGACCCATAGTGCTTTACCTCAATTAACCTTTGTACATCGCGCAACTGTGATTACCATAGACCTTCCAGCCTTGGCAATCGGACAGACACAGCTAATATCATGTTTTTCTTTGGGCCGAGGGTTAACACATAAAAATTACGTGATGTAAATGGTATTCAAATACCACCCAAGGACACGTGGTGATCGATGACCCTAATCGCATTTTTTTTTTCACAAAAACTTTATGCCACTTATGAACCACGTGAACCCGCTGGTTGCTCAACTCCAGGTTTACTATTCCTTCACGGTTCTGTTTGTGACTCAGGGTTCCAGTTCTTATAATTCCGCTTCAATGTTTATTTTTCCTCCATAGTTCATTTAAATACACAATTTATGCATTAACCCTGCTTTATAACTAGAATATATATATTTATCCATTTCTTTCTTTTTCCTTTTGGTTCCGCCCTTTCTGCATGGTTCCACATCTTCGGTTTTCATTTCACAGTTGCTTTGTTAACGGCTCTACCTCAGATACATTTCTTTGTAGCTTCTGCCTCTCCCCATCGCATATAAACCCTTCCATTATATTCTCTGTATTCACTGTCTCTGTATTCTCTTTCTCTGTGTTCTTTGCGTTCTCTGTATTCTCTGCCTCTGTATTCTCTGTGCATGACTGTTTCACTGTCTCAATGTACTCTCTGTATTCTTTGTCTCTGTAACCTGGGCTGCTTCTTTTGCTGCCCTGCTTCTTTAAATGGCCCTGTCTCTGCTGCTCAACCCTCTCTACAGATTGCTGCCTCTTTTTCTATCTCTCTGCTTCTATGCTGCTCTCTTTGCCTCTCTCAGCTTCTATGCTGCTCTCTTTGCCCTGTTGCTAGGTGTTCCTCCTTTGCCATCTCCTTTTCCATCAATGACAACATTTCCAGCATATTTAAGTTTCATTTCTACTCAATTTTTAACTCTTCTTCTCATTGAGATCATATGGCTTAGAAGAGAAAATTTTTATTTTGAACAAAAACATATGATTTAGCTTTGAGGAAAACCTAACTAGAGTAATATTTTGTGAATTGAGCCATGTGGTATGTTAGAGTTTTTATAGCCATATGATGTATGAGGTGCATTTGAAGATGTGGACATAGCGAGTTAGTATTTATCTTCCTCATTATTTTGTGATTCGTTAATTGTTGAAGCGTGGGGTTAACAAGTAATTTCTGAAGTTTAAATGGCTCAGATTGACCCTTTGTTAGACTTATTAAGAACTCTAATCTTATCTACTTGTGGAGACACAATTAAAATCAGCAGGGACACCTTGTCTAATATTAAGGTATGTCTACAATATGCACAAGAAAATATTGATGTTTTACAGCTTGAGTTACAACTACAGAAAGATGAGATTCAGAAGAAGATTCATCATTATGAACCTATTTTTTTTCAGAACATTGAGAAAAACTCCCATCAACAACAAGAAATTGTTTAGATCACTGAGCCCAGTACGAGATCAGCTTGGAGTGTAGAAGCAAAAATACAGTCTACACTTCCCAAGCCCATCATCAAACCTTGGGAAGAGCTTGTCCATAACAAGAAAAAAAATGGTATTGGATATAAAAAGGATGTGTCCTTTCATATTCCAGACTACCCAAGCCCATCAAATTTCAGAGTGTCATATTTCTTCATGATAGCTCACCTTCAGTTATTCAAGATTCTACTCCTATTCCACAACAGAGTGTGAAATGCCAACACTGTGACCGAGTTGGCCATATGAAAGATCATTGTTTTGATCTTCATCCATGCAAGTACTGTGGTAAACACACTCATTATTCACACAAATGGTTCATAAACAAGCCTCCTGCAAGAATAAAGATTCATCTTGGATGGATCGCTTGTTGGAAATGGGCATCAAAAACCAAGGCGATTTTTTAGTCATATGACATAATTTCTTCTAGAATATTAAAAGGTCTTGCAGTTTATTTTTAACCATAATCTCACCTTGTATCTGACTGAGAGGGAAATGATGGTCATCTACAAGCTTAAAAGCCACATCAAGCGAGGCTGAGCCACAACCTATCATTCCAGATTCAGAGTTGTAGCCAGAGACACAGAAGTTCAAGTGAGACTGAGCCACAACCTTTCATTCCAGATTCAGAGTTGTAGCTAGAGACAAAAATGCCCATGATCATGCCTTTGCTTGGTGGTCAGCCATAAAACATCTATTCGAGGTTGATATTCTTTCTCTAGAAGAAGGCTTTAGCTTCTTTCTAGTTTTTGTAGAATTCCAGGAAATGCATCAAGCATTCTAGAGGTGGTGGTCATCCTTAAACCATCACAGGTTTTAGACCTCCCTTATTCCAGGTTGAAGGTCTCCCTCTTCAAAATATGAGGAGCACTTCCTCTAGTAGAAGACCTCAACTTCTTGCTAGATTTGGAAGAGTTCGGGGAGCTACACATAGTGTTCCAGTGTTGGTGGTCATCCTTAAACCACCTCCTTATGCCAACATTTCAGAGAGCTCATTTAGCCATGTGCTACCATGCACACTTTGGAAATTTTGTATTATAGCTCTCTTCTTGGACTCACACATACCCATTTAAATTAAGGGGGGGAATGTTGGACACCTAATCCTCTAAGGGTTGGTGTAGAAGGCGAATGGACATAAGAAGTCCAAGAGACCACAGAAGGTGAATCCAAGGATCACAATAATGTATTATAAATGTACATCATGTGAATAATATGAGAACACACGATTTTCTTTCTCATCCATTTTTTTTCCCTTCAATGTGTGTTTAACAATATATAATTGAATCGTGAATATTTGGATCAGGTTTATTATGATTATTAATGCATGTTAAAGTAGAAAAGTGTAGTCTGCAAAGTAGCTAAGCACATTTGTTTAAAATATTCTATATATTTGTCATACTCATTATGCGAAGCTTTGAATAAGTATGAAGTAAGGATAATCCCTAAATCCACACTCCATAGTCCCTATGGATGTAGAAACCTGGTTCTAACATCCCCTAATATTGCCTCAGGTAAGACTTTGGTCTACGTAGCAGATCGTTTCCGAAAGGGATGGTAATAGAGGGTTATGTTGGCTCGTGTAGCCATATATGAACCTGGGTCTAGGCCCCCATCAAGCCAATAGTATGCTGGAAAAATTAAGTTTAAATTAAAATAGAAGAATGAAGTCTTATGATATGAAAATCAAAATCAAGGGAAAGGTGCCCCCAAATTGTAGAACAAAGGGAAAGGCTAAGGCCGGGCGGCCCAGGATAACCCATCAAAGCCGAAAGTGAATAAAAACACAATGAATCCAAATAAGGACACAAGAAAGTGGTGTGAGTTCCATAAGAGCTCCAATCACAACACAAGTGAGTGTTGGGCCAGGCAATCACTGGTGGTGGACCTGAAGGCTACTAAATCAGATGAATGTACCAACTATGAGTCAAAACATGAGAATCGAAATGAATAAGGGAAGCATATTCTTAATGCGGATCCCAATGCCATTGTTGCCAGCAGCAATATCTAGAAGGAAGAACATGAATATTGAGAGGAGGGGGAGTGCCTCTTCCATTCCCAGATTTGGGTGTAGAAATTTATTAATACTGATAGTATTACCAGATTCTCCTGATCTAGCAAATTAATCTTATGTTAAATACATAATCCTTCCACTTAATTCTTTTCGGAAATTAAATCGCCCATTGCAAACACATGAAGAAAATAAATCACACATAAACACAGTTGTTTAACGAGAAAGCTTAAAGATAAAAACCCCAACTATAATATATTATGTATATCAATGGAATAATGTAACAATCTCATACAAATCTTAGTACATCAAGCTATCAGTACAATATAGAATCGTCACACACTGTCATGCATAAATTTGCATATCTATGCACCAATTTCCTGCCTCCTAACAACCTACCTCCATTGCACAATCCCTACTGAGGAAGACCCATGAATGAATTTGAATTGGCCTTGCCTTGACTTCACAATGCTCATTGGAATCTCCAATGTGTGTCATATGCATTGAATGCATCACTATAGTCACAACCGATAGTCCATCTAACCGTTTCACCTATCTCTCCACTGGGTCTCCACTAGAACTGACATGCAAGTAGTTAATTGTTATATTTGTTTAGTTTCAAGTGATTTATTAGTTGTTAATTAATTCACTAAACTCTCATTAGTGTATCTTCAGTTATAACTAGATACAACTAGCACAACTGAGTTTAACTCACTTAACTGAGTTAAACTAAATAAAAACTCCCATAACTATGCTTCCAACTATATCACAACTCTGCCACTTTAGTTCTAACTGAGTCCTCCATGCATGAGTCACCAACCACCCTAGGAATTGCATAATTCCTTCAGCTCACTAATTTTCCAAATATGTTCACTGAAATAAAGTGCTCAAAGAGAATAAGTTGATTTTTATTGTCAGATTATTATTAAGGGCTAATAATAATCGACATGCATCTATTTTTAGATTAGCGATCTATTTTTAGATTAGAGATCTAGGTTGTTGGAAATATGTTGCCATTGATTTCAACAAGATATTCCCTAATTTCAACATGGTGACCCTAAAGAGAATGGCTGAAACTAGTGTCAACATGTAGCTCAAGTGTCTTGGAAGAGCAGGTTCGAGGAACGAGAATAAAGGTTCGGGTGAAAATAATAGCGTATAGTTTGAAGCCATTTTTTTATGTAGAACGTGAGCTGAAAGGCCAAATGGGACCCACTCAATCGAAATTACTCTGAAATTATAATTTCAGAAAAGTGTTGGGATAGGGGCATTGGGTGGTAGTTTGGTATTTGGTTATTTCACACAAAAATGAGACCAAGGGCACAAAACAGATTATAAATGGAAATAAGGCCCCCGAAAGGACATTAAATGGCTTAGCTCCTCAACGTCGAGCTGAAATTCATAGGACCAGGTCATATCGAGGAAAATCTTCATCTTTGGAGCTAAAGGGAATAAAGGCCATGTGGCGACTATTTGATATCACCTAAGATGACCCTTTAGAGAGAAGTAGTGGTAATGGGGAGTGGTTTATCACTCTCTTAATAGTGTAGATAAATGGATAAGATCTACCTAATGTCACCCCTCCCAAAACCACAGTCATCTCAGGAGTGGTGTCGAGGAGAAAAGTTCTTAAGCCTAAAAATTTTCGGGAAGAAAAAAAAATAGAAGAATAAGAAGAAATCAGTCGCAAAACCAAAATTACAAAGACATTTTTCTCTCTCCTCTAGCAGGACAAGTGGAAGCATGAGATTGTATTGGAATACTTCAGAGGATGGTGTTAGTATCAACCAATAGTAGGTGGACATGTGGCATTTTTGGGAACCCAAGTGGGCCTTTCCTAGTGACAAGTGGCATCACTCAAAGGTCAACACATGGAAAGGGTGACATCACCCCAGAGGGCTCAACCTAGAAGATTCAATTTTTGACATTTTGCAGTGGTTCCAGGTTGTACAGTACTAGGACAAAGTGGCAGTGGATAGAGTGAAAGCCAATTAAAAGAGGTACAGGAAGACCCTACCTTCCTTCTCAGCTAGGTGGATGGAGTCCCGGAAATTCAATATCAAGGCATAAAGGGATGCGCTGAGTTAAAAGGGAGCTTCAACCGTAGCATTGGACACAAGTTCCATTCAACAGTGGAGGACGAGGGGCTCAGTGACAAGAGAAAATGGGACCAACCCCAGATCCTAGAATCCCCTAAATTTTAAATAATTGAGTTAAATAGAAGAGTTGGGATCATGAGATATAGCCTATGGGTTGATATTTGGTCGCCTCAGATAGAGGTGTGACCAATGGTGCAAAGTCATTAACAAAGAAAAAAGGCACGCGCAGGGATAAAAAATGGCTAAGCACCCAAAATATTAGGTTGTGGTCGAATAGACAAAAGGGACTAAGAAAAATGGGCTTAAAGGGATAAACAACATAATTTCTACTTTAATTGCAATCTTGGGAGTTAAGCCAAAATTGACTATAGATAAAATTAGCAGGTGAACTATTAAATTCTATAAAGAGCCAAAATGCATAAAATTAGATGAAAATATCAGTTTAAGTGAAAGAAAGGGAGTGATGTATAGTTAGACCTAGAGATGAATCCCATAACAACAAACAAAATACAGAAAGACTGAGATGAAAAGGAAAAAGGAAAAAATAAAGAAGCATGCAAGCAATCAAAGAAACTATAAAAGAAGGCCCGATCAAGAAGAATCAATATAAACTATTTTTGAGATGGATATTTTGTTGGAGTGAGGTGTTGGTATGGTGTTTTCAGTAATCATATATTTTTTTAGTTGTTTTTCTGAAGTGGTGATAAATATTTAAGTGTTTTTGAAAGCAGAGAAGGCAGTCATTGATCCTAGTGTGAAAATGGATGAAAGATGGAACAATGAGTGTCGAAAGCAAGTTGTAGCTTGCTGATTAGGGGTTCATGCTCCTTCCAGTGGGTGTTGGAGAATAGTTGGGGTTGTAGTTCCATTCACTTGTACCTTTCAAAATCAAGGCATTGTAGCTTCCTGCTGGTTGTAATGAGAACTTTGCAACTTCAAGTTGTAGCTTGTCCTATTAATAAAATGGAGTAGTTCTGAAGTCATCTATTCTTTTCATGATTTTATTGATTACTGAAATTGTTGCATATTACTTAAAGTGGTTTTTACTGTCTTATTGTGAAAAAAAAATTTAATTGGTAAATTATTACAATATTTATTTACCCCCCACTCCCCCCCTCTCTATCAATATTTTCAAGTTTCTAATAATTAGTATTAGAGCCATTAATTTTGATCATTCTAACATATGGAATAAATAAAAACAACAATTGAGAATGAGGAAGCAAGATTTACCAACAAGGCAGCTATGTTTAGTGGAACAAATTATGTGTTTTGTAAAGTGAGGATGAAGATGTATATTTAATCACTTGGAGTTGATGCATGGGATTTTGTGGAAGAATAACATCAAATACCCCAACGTTGCTAACCGAAGGTCAGAAGCTGTAGTTCACATACAATTTTGAAGTAATGTATTCCCTGCTTGCTAGCATACTTGAATCAAAACTTTTCAAGTTGATGGATTGCAAATATACCAAATCAATATGGGACAAGATGAGAAAGTAATTAATAACAGTAAAATAAAATGAAAGTTAAATGTAATACTAAATAGAAAGTAATTAATAACAGTAAAATAAAATGAAAGTTAAATGTAATACTAAATAGAAAGTTTCAAAGTTTATGAGAGTTTTAAGCAAGAAAAAAAGGGGAAATGGTTTGTACAATGCATTACGGAAAAAAAACACGATTCCTTTCCACTATCATACAACCAAAATTTCTAATATATCAACATCAAATGAAACTCATTTTGAGTTTTGATTAACAAGCTAAAAGGTTGTTGGAAATATGTTGCCATTGATTTCAACAGGATATTCCCTGATGTCAACAGGGTGACCCTAAAGTGAATGGTTGAAACTAGTGTCAACATGTAGCTCAAGTGTCTTGGAAGAGTAGGTTCAAGGAACGAGAACAAAGGTCGGGGTGAAATAATAGCAGATAGTTTGAAGCCATTTTTTTATGCAGAACGTGAGCTGAAAGGCCAAATGGGACCCACTCAATCGAAATTATTCTGAAATATTTTTCCAACAATATAAAGAAGTGTGCAAATCCACTGCTGGATCAAAATTTAGAGGCATTCAAAGTTAGGCCTAAAAAATTCAAAACATCAAAAGCCCGAAACCCGAGAACTGAAAAATCCCATAACATGGTGGAAATAAACGAGGAGAAGGACCTGGGAAGGTTGAAACCCATAAGGTTCTTTTTTATCACAAAAATGGAGTGTATTAAGGTGGGGCGACACCCCAGAACCCCGGGTCCGATAAATTTTTATAATTATAATTTCAGAAAAGTGTTGGGATAGGGGCGTTGGGTGGTAGTTTGGTATTTGGTTATTTCACACAAAAATGAGATCAAGTGCACAAAAAAAATTATAAATTGAAATAAGGCCCCCGACAGAACATTGAATGGCTTAGCTCCTCAACATCGAGTTGAAAGTCATAGGACCAGGTCATATCGAGGAAAAAATTCATCTTTGGAGCTAAAGGGGCTAAAGGCCATGTGGTGGCTATCTGATATCACATAAGACGACCCTTTAGAGAGAAGTAGTGGTAACGGGGAGTGGTTTATCACTCTCACGATAGTGTAGATAAATGGATAAAATCTACCTAATGTCACCCCTCCCAAAATCACAAACATCTCAGGAGTGGTGTTGAGGAGAAAAGTGCTTAAACCTAACAATTTTCGAGAAGAAAAAAAAAATAGAAGAAGAAGAAGAAATCAGTCGGAAAACCAAAATTACAGAGACCATTTTCTCTCTCCTCTAGCAGGACAGGTGGAAGCATGAGATTGTATTGGAATACTTCAGAGGATGGTGTTAGTATCAACCAATATAAGGTGGAAATGTGGCATTAAATGTGGCGTTTTTGGGCACCCAAGTGGCCCTTTCCTAGTGACAAGTGGCATCACTCAAAGGTTGACACATGGAAAGGGTGACATCATCCTAGAGGGCTCAACCTAGAAGATTCAATTTTCGACATTTTGTAGTCGTTCCAGGTTATACAGTACTAGGACAGAGTGGCAGTGGACAGAGTGAAAGCCAATGAAAAAATGTTCAGGAAGACCCTACCTTCCTGCTCATATCGGTGTATGGAGCCCCCGAAATTCAATAATGAGGCACAAAGGAATGCGCCGAGTTAAAAGGGAGCTTCGACTGTAGCATTGGACACAAGTTCCATTCAATAGTGGAGGATGAGGGGCTTAGCGACAAGAGAAAGTGGGACCAACCCTGGATCCTAGAATCCCCTAAATTTTAAATAATTTTGTTAAATAGAAGAGTCAGGATCATGAGATATAGCCGATGGGTTGATATTTGGTTGCCTTGGATAGAGGTGTGACCAATGGTTCAAAGTCGTTAAAAAAGAAAAAAGGCACACGTAGGGATAAAAAATGGCTAAGCACCCAAAATCTTAGGTTGTGGTCGCATAGACAAAAGGGGCTAATAAAAATGGGCTTAATGGTAGAAACAACATAATTTCTACTTTAAATGCAATCTTGGGAGTTAAGCCAAAATTGACTACAAATAAAATTAGCAGGCGAACTGTTAAATTATATAAAGAGCCAAAATGCATAAAATTAGAAGAAAATATCATTTTAAGTGAAAGAAAGGGAGTGATGTACAGTTAGACCTGGAGATGAAGCCCATAACAACAAACACAATACAAAAAGACTGAGATGAATAAGAAAAAGGAAAAAATAAAGAAGCATGCAAGCGATCAAAGAAACTATAAAAGAAGGCCCGATCAAGAAGAATCAATATAAACTATTTTTGAGATGGATATTTTGTTGGATAGAGGTGTTGGTATGGTTTTTTCAGTAATCATATATTTATGTAGGTGTTTTTCTGAAGTGGTGATAAATATTTAAGTTTTTTTGAAAGCAGAGAAGGCAGTCATTGATCCTAGTGTGAAAATGGATGAAAGATGGAACAATGAGTGTTGAAAGCAAGTTGTAGCCTGCTAATTAGGGGTTCATGCTCCTTCCAGTGTGTGTTGGAGAATAGTTGGGGTTGTAGCTCCATTCACTTGTACCTTTCAAAATCAAGGCATTGTAGCTTCATGCTGGTTGTAACGAGAACTTTGTAACTTTAAGTTGTAGCTTTCCCTATTAATAAAATGGAGTAGTTCTGAATTCATCTATTCTTTTCATGATTTCATTGATTACTGAAATTGTTGCATATTTATTAAAGCAGTTTTTATTGTCTTATTGTGAAAATAAATTTTAATTGGTAAATTATTACAATATTGATTCACCCCCCACCCCCACCCCCCCCCCCCTCAATATTTTCCTGGTTTCCAATAATTAGTATTAGAGCCGTTACTTTTGATCATTCTAACATATGGAATAAATACCAACAACCATGGCGAACGAGGAAGCAAGATTTACCAACAAGGCACCTATGTTTAGTGGAACAAATTTTGTGTTTTGTAAAGTGAGGATGAAGATGTATATTTAATCACTTGGAGTTGATGTATGGAATTTTGTGGAAGAATAACATCAAAGACCCCCAAAATTGCTAACCGAAGGTCATAAGCTGTAGTTCACATAAAACGTTGAAGTAATGTATTCCTTGCTTGCTAGCATACCTGAATCAAAACTTGTCAAGGTGATGGATTGAAAATATACCAAAGCAATCTGGGATAAGATGAGAAACTACTATGAAGGAGACAGCAAGGTAAAGAAATATAAAATCAAAGGTTTTAGGACCAAATTTGAATCATTGAGCATGCATGATGATGAAAATATTGCAAAGTATTTAAAAATAGTTGATGAAGTTGTGAACACCATAAGAGGGCTTGATGAGAAGCTAGATGAAGATGTAGTAGTTTAAAAAGCATTGAGATGTCTTCTTGATAGTGTTAATCCCAAAGTGCCAACCATTGAAGAAATGGAAAATATAAGAAATATCACTCTAGATCTACTCCTTGGAATACTCACTGCCTATGAGATGAGGAGTTATAAAGGAAAGTCTACATCAAAAGAATCAGTATTCAAAGAAGAAAGAAGTGCAAGGATGAGCACGTTGGCACATGAAATTAATCCGATGAAGAAGAAGCTAATTTTATGAGGAGGCTCAAGAGAGAATGAGGCAAGTATAAAGGTAAGTTTCCATTTAAATGTTTTAACTGTGGTGAATTTGGTCATTATGCATCAAAGTTTCCTAAAAGGAAGAAAAAGAATTATGATCCTAAAGAAAAAATTAAGAAGGTTATAAAGGAAAAAATAAGGTTAACCAGAAAGGTTTATATGCTTAAGATGAGAGTTCCTCTAAAAGTGATCCCAACCAATCCTCATATGAGGAAAATGATGATGAAATCCCTAAGGAATTCATGTTGATGGTAATTAAAATCCTCAAGTTGAGGCCATTAACTTTGACGATTATTAAGGACAAGTTGATCTTGAATGAGAACTTGTAAGTGCGCTTGAGGAGATAAAGAGGATGAGAAAGAAAAAAAAAACCTAGAAAGAATCTTTGATAAAGGAATAGGTTGAGGTTGTTGATCCATTACTTATGTAGTTAGAATAAGGTAAGAAAATCTAAGAAACCATGAACCAACAGTTGATTTAGGAGGATAAAATATGTGAGAAGCGAGAAGGTGAAATTTTGTTGTTAAGGAAGGAGCTTAAAAAGGTTAAAACATAGGTCAACTTCAATTAGAAATTCAGCAAAGTGAAAAAAATTAATGAAATCTTGGAGGCTCAACGCATCTCAAGAGACCAAACTAGTCTTGGTTTTGATGCTTAATTAAGCTTAGAAGCTTAATTGAAAATTAAAAAGGCAATCAACTTTGTTCCCCTTGCAAAAGAAGAGTCCACATAGTAGCTAGAAGACAATAAATGGTTTGAGAAAAGTCAACAGAAGAAAAAAAAGGAGCATGTTGTCCATGTTATTTGAATTTCCCAAAATTCTACTCATTGCAGAAGGAAATGATCAAGGGAAAATTATATATTCCCAAGGTATTGTTTTAAATGCACCAATTATGGCTAAAAAGTTACAAACTGCATAGTTCATTTATCATACAGAAAAATCAAAGCCGAGAAAATATTTCAGCAGGGAAGAAGCATGCCTACGTATATAAATTATTTTTCTCCTATGAATGATAAGGTACAATGCTTTAAGTTCCAAAATTTTGGGCATATAGTAGTTAATTTCATGCTTAAAGAAACGAATACAGAGCTAATTATTGAGAAAATTGAATAGCAACCCAAAGTGTGGAAATAGAAAGAGAAATCAGAGCAATGTGATATTTATTTGTATGCTCAAAATGGTGGGAGCCATTGGTATGTGGAAAGTGGTTGTTCCAGGCACATGACAGGAGATAGAGGCAAGTTTGTCACATGGAAGCCTATAGACAAGGTAATGTGACTTTTGGCAATAATGCTCCAGGAAAAATAACCACAAAAGGAGTGGTTAGCTTATCAAATGGAAAAAGTAAAGATAATAATGTGTTATATGTTGATGGGATGAAACATAATTGGTTGAGCGTGTCTCAGATGTGTGATCAAGGCTATTATGTCATTTTCAAAGCTACAAATTTTCAAATCAAGTCTTAATGTATATGATAAATAGTTGATGAGGCTGTAAGAATGGAAAACAATGTCTATTTGTTGAAGGAAAAGAACGAAAGGTGTTTCATATCAAAGACATATGAGAGATGGCTGTGGCACATAAAGCTTGGACATCTAAAATTTGATCAGATTGTCACGCTTAGAAAGAAAAAAATAGTCAAGGACCTGGCTAGGATTTCAAAAATAGAGAACATTATTTGCAAATATTGTCAACTAGGAAAGCAAGCTCGAGTTTAGTTCAAGGCAAAGGAAAAATATCCCGCAAAACCATTGCAGCTGGTACACATGGATTTATATTGACCATCCATAAATCAGTCACCCATAGGTAAAATACACTTCCTGCTAATAATTTACGATTTCAGTAGAATGGTATGGGTTTCCTTCCTCAAGGGAAGATCTGTAGATTTTAAGTAGTTAAAATAATTCAAATCCATGATTGAGAGCGAAACTGATTACGAAATCAAACGCATAAGGTATGAAATTGGAGGTGAGTTAACTTCATAAGAATTTTATTAATTATGTAAATTTAATGGAATCAAAAGGTAGTTTACCATAGCAAATAATCCCCAACAAAATGGTGTTGCAGAGAGAGAAAACAAGTCAGTGCAACAATTAGCAGGAGATATGATGTCAAAAAATAATGTTCAGTAAAGGATTTGGGTAGAGGAAATTCATACAACAATGTTCATCCTCAACAAAGCTCAATTTCCACCAAATAGTGACAAAAATCCTTATTAGTTGTCGTGTGGTAGACCAACAATAGTCAAATACTTCAAAATGTTTGGCAACATATGTTAGATCAAGAGAAACAACTAGAAACTTGGGAAAGTCAATGGTAGAGTTGATGAAGGAATATTTATGGTTTATTCAAAGAATAACAAAGGATACATGTGTTACAATAAATTCAACAAGAGAATCATTGACTGCATCGATGTAAAGGTATATGTGCACGATGATCAAGAAGTGAAAGAACTCGAAAAATCTAGCGTTGATGAACTAGTAAGCATTGGTGATGAGAATGATGACATAGATTCAAAAGAAAGTGAGGAAGATCCATCTGGTCGTTACGCTAGATATCCCCCAAGGTATGTACAAAAACACCATCTAGCTAATCATATTGTTGGTGAATTAAATTATGGAGTGAAGACAAGAAGGAGGTTAGAGGATTATCTCACACAGGCACATGTTGCAATGTTTTCCATAGAGGAACCAAATGATATTGTTCAATTGAGTCATGAACATTGGCTAAAGTCCATGAATGAATAATTATACTAGATAGAGAAAATTGAGAGTTGGGAATTTGTTCCAAGACTTGCAAACAAGAATGTTATTGGCAGAAAGTGGGTATTCAGGAATAAGTTGAATGATCATGGATAAGTGATGATAAACAAGGACATGTTAGTGTGTAAAGGCTATGATCAAATAAAGGGATTAGACTATGATGAAATTTTTTCTCCTGTTTCTAGATTAGAATCAATTAGAATGATTTTGGCATTTTCTTGTTTAAAAATTTTAAAATTATCAAATGGATGTCAAATCTACTTTCCTTAATGGAGAGCTACAAGAGGAAGTTTATATATAGCAACCAAACCGTTTTCATTTGAAATAGAAACCAAACTATGTTTTCAGACTTTAGAAGGAATTTTATGGCCTCGAGCAAGTCCTTGGGGCTTGGTATTCAAATATATATAGCTACCTACTCATGTATGGATTTAAAATAGGAGCAACTGAAAAAAATCCCTATGTCAAAGAAAACGATGACAAAATCATTGTGGTGGTAGTTTAGGTTTATGATATAATCTTTGCAAGTAATTCCAATTTGTTGAAAAATGGTTTTGTAGGTGATATGAAGGCACAATTTGAGATGTACATGCTTGGAGAGATGTCATATTTCCTTGGATTAAAGATAACACAGACCCATAATGGTATTTTTATATCTCAAGGAAAGTATCTCAAAGAAATGTTGAATAAATTTGGCATATAAGAATGCTCTTTAGTGAGCACTCCAATGGTGATAGGTTGCAAGGTTAGTAAGTTGGATGAATATCCAACAGTGGAACATACTCTATATAGATCCATCATTGGAAACCTCTTATATTGAAAGCTTCAAGGCCAGACATAATGCAAGTTGTTGCAATAGTTTGAATATTCAAGCAAATCCTAGACAAAGCCATCTCCTTGCAGCCAAAAGAATTCTCAAATATCTCAGAGATACAATGGACTGTGGTACCCAAGAGATGAATATTTTTCATTTATTGATTTTATTTATGCTGATTGGACATGTGATGTGGATGATATAAAGAGCACAAGTGGTGGTTCTTTATTTATTCGAGACTATCTAGTCTCATGGTTAAGAAAGAAGAAAGCTGATAGTTCCTTATCTATAGCTGAAGCGGAATATATTGCAGCAACATCCTGTTGTACTCAACTTCTGTGGATGAAGAAAAATTTGCAATATGTACAAGTGTTCCATGATCAGTCGATCCCCATTATTTGTGACAACACAAGTGAAATAAACATGTCAA
>JAXQQM020067498.1:0-72337 GCA_034641835.2 Pinus albicaulis | reverse complement strand
ATTATGCAAAAATTTACTGAAGCATGTGAGCGTGGTTTTCTGAATGGTATGAATAAAATAAGATTTGAAAATTTACAAATAATATTAGGTACATAACTCATACACTTTACAGAATAAGAATGAAATAATACAGAAGAAATCCTCAAGGAAGAGGTGCTACAACCATGTAAAAAGACTGCATAATAGTGACAGCGTAATTTTCAAGGCTGAAGCAGCGGTTTATTGATTCTTCAGATCTAGATCAGATCAGTACATAAAAATATAGATCTAATACAGATCCATGTACAAGAAGAGCTTATCTATACATTCCCCTTGGGGTTTTGCTCAAAACATGGAGCACCGGAAGTAGATCTGAGATCTAAAACTTCATATCTGAAAAATGATTCAGAAATTATGAATAATACAAGTACATAGCAGATCATATCTAAAACAAAACATAGATTGGTTGGCCAATCTATGGATCACCACAATGAAGGAAGAAACCCAACACCGGAGATCTCTCCTCCAAAATGCAAGCAAAGCACCCTGCAGCTGTAGATCTGCAAATAACACTGTCTTAGGGACAGAAACAGCACTGTAGCTTCTAAAGATTATTTGGCCTGATGCCAGGATTTAGATCTGAAGTATACTCAGCAAATGAACTGTTCCAAAAGGTTAAATGACACACTCACTAAGAAGAGCCACTGTTATCATATAGATCTGAGCAGATCTAGATCTCCACTTGCTACAACTCACAAGATAGCTCAACCCTCAACATGAGTAGCGCTATAATGTAAGGTGAAACTTGGCCCAAGCCTAATAGTGGAGAATTTTAGCACAATTCTCCTCCAAGAGCTGCTCAAGGAAGGAGGTGGGATTCCTAAATAGGAATGCCAAACAAGGGATGTCTAAGCAGACAAACCTTCAGAAATAATATCTTCAACAACCTTTTCCTTACTGCCCTCCTCTTCCTTTTATAAGATAGGATTCTTTCCAAACCCTAAACAACCTTGAATCACTTAACCCTTTTCACATTACAACCTCCTTCTAGAACTGCGTTGTTCCTCAAAGAGGTTCAATGCATCTAGACTGCGTTGTTTGACTTGGTCAAAGATGACCCATTCTTGTGATTTAACCCACTCACACCTGCAAGATATAATTTACATAGCTCAGATATGTCTTTTTTCACATAGGCATTGAATTATTCTTGGTTTTCAGGAATTTTACATGTCCTCCTTTACAATTTATTCATCAATTATGAAATGCAAAAATAAACAAGGCAAAATTAATGTTCCTATTAGCTGAAGCTAATTTAGGAACATTACAATCTCCCCCTCCCAAATGTTGCTTGTCCTCAAGCAACTGCAAGGGTGCTGCAAAATTCCCCCCTTCTTCTTGTGGCCTCCTCCTTCAACAGTCTCCACCATTGCTTCAAATTTTCTGCAATAATTACATCTCCCAATGGTTCCTCCCAAGTGTGCAAAGTGTCCTTTGGTAGATAAACCAAATAGCTCGCATCATGAAGTAAGGGAAGGTCTATATGGAAACCTTCTTGTTGATCCATGGCCTCATCAAGATAGAAGTGATGGTCATAATGGGGAATTTCACCATCAATGAAGGTCTTCCACCTCCATGCTATCATCCAAATGAAATGAATTACCTTCCAGCGTGGTAACTCATAGTGAAGCTCCTCCCAAATTCCCATGAGAGACATGCTCCAAGTGCTACATACAATCATATGATCTACATCATAAAGGGACAAGTAATGTGCTATAGTGGCCATATGGTCTCCCATGCTCCCCCTAGAACATGTAGTGCAAAGAATGTGGGAAACTCCTTTCCCCAAGGACACATTCCACCAATGTGTCTCTCCTCCAACCATGTTCCCAGGAATAAGATCATCTTCAGCATGTGGAATCATGATTAAGATCATGCTAGCTGCCATATATGATAAAGGAGAAGGAAGATGCCTCCTCATGTGCAACCAACGCAATTTTACCCTCAACTGCCATGGGATAGAAGATGACAAGTGTTTCCTCCAACACTTGCTTGTTGCCCCATCCTTCTTGCATGCTTGGAGAAGGTGCTTTATGATTGGTGTAAAAGAGTCACACCATGGAAAGTGTATCTCCCCTCCAAGATCCTCCAAAGGATGATCAACATCAATAAAGTTCATGGCCTCAAGTGGCCCATGAAGCCCATCATAAATAGTCCTCCCTCTTGGAGCAAAGCCCTACAAATGAGTGTTAGAAAAATACAATTATACATCATGAGATTTAGAAATATAATATTTGTCATATACTTGTTTAAAATCAGCAAGGTTGCTCATGGATGAGCCTCCTCTCACACTCAATGAATAAGGAGGTGTAGATGATAATTCTTCCCAAGAGCTATGTTCCTCCTCATCTAACAAATGGTCCATGCACTTCTTCATATTATAGTGCACCTCCTCTTTGAAATTCTCCCACATGAATCCATCCAAGATAGTATGATATGCTCTAATGAAACCAATGGGTTTGGAAAGCATGATCTCATAGGTTGCATTCAGCAGTTTCTCCTTGAGCTTGGAGCCTTTAACCAAATAAATCTAATCATGGAAATATATGACTCCTCCAACTACCTTATACATCCCATCCATTACCTTCCCATCAAGAACCTCACATGTGAAAGGGTCCTTGTTGTACTCCATCAAAAGTTGAGAATCCCAATAGGATTTAGGCTCCCCAAGAATGATAACGATGTAGATGTCTGAAATGTAGCCCCTATCATGTCATGATTCTCCTCTTTGACATACTTGATGCCAAGGTCACATGTTGGAATCCCATAAACTTTATTTTTTTGCCTTCCTTGCAACTGATCTTCCTCAAGACAAGATTGAAGCATGTGGAAATCAACTTCCCCTTGGACAGTTATTGTCCTCCAATACTTCCTCAATTTGGCCTATGCATGCAAGAGTATTAAGATCCTCTTGTCATGTTCAGAAATCTCTTTTGTAAGTGAGAAGACCATGGGCTACCCCAAAGATATGGTTTTTCCATGTATCCTCATATCCATACCATCATAGATTTCTGATCTTTCATTTCTCAGAGCGGATGAATGAATGGAAGATAACAATGTCCTATTCAGAAAATTGCTTACCTCTTTTCTGAATTCATGAAAGATCCTCTGCGCTGTGCTTGCTTCTCCCAAGGCTCCTTCATTAGACAAGTATGAAAATGCTTCCCATAGTTGAGAGAACACTTTATTTTTCCTCCAATCAGGAGTTCTTCCTGGGGGAATGCCTCCTTGCAAAGAGGCATCAAGGCATAGAGAAGAATGTGAATGTAGGAAAAAAAATTTTCCCCTACCATCGCTGCATGGATCCTCTAGCCTTCTTTGGTCTTCCAACCCTTGAAATAGAGAAGGGTATATTCTCTTCTTCCTGAGATGCTCTTCCTCCTCTCTTCCTCCTTCTATCTTCAAGACTTCATCATTTGACAATGATGATGCATGTTGCTCTTGTGTTGTATCAAGATCTCCATGTGTGAGATCTTTTGGAACTCCTTGCAAGAATGCAAGAGTTTCTTCCCTTGGAAAAAGTGCTCCAACTTCATCTTCATGAGGTGCTTGAGGTGTCATTGTCATGACTGCATTATCTCCTGCCTTCTCCTTCTCCTCTCCAATAACTGAAATTGCCTCATCATCAATAAGAGACCTTAGATCTTGGTCATCTAGTGAAGGAGGAATCTCCATGCTTCCTTCTTGAGAAGAGTTCCCTTCATTCAAAGGAGATCTTGCCCTAGGCAAGGCATCAAAAAAACTCACACCTTCTCCTATGCTCTTCAGAAATGGATTTGGATTCATAGACCATTCCAACTCATGCAAAAGATTTGACTAATATGGTTTGATAGTGTCACCAGAAGATGTTACATATGGGGCTTCATCAAATCTTTCTATCAATCTTGCAATAAACCTTGCATAAGTAGGTGTATTTTCATTCTTCAAGGAAAAGGACTCAAACAAACACCAAGCATATAACTTACCTCCAAAGTGCAGCACTGCTAATTTGATGGCTTCAATTTCAGAGACTTGATGTTGTTGCACAAAGTTGTTTAGCTCCTCCACCCAAACCCTGACTGGACATCTAGGTGATCCATAAAATATAGATAGATAGAATCTACCCATGTCATGTTGCTCCTTCTTTGTGCCTTTTCTCTCCTTGATCTTGCAGAACCCTTGGAAATTCAAATCATCTTTGAACTCCTTGGATTGAGCTTCATATTCCTCCAAATACCCCCTAAGAGTCTCCTTCTTAGATACACCTCCTTTCTTCCTCTTCATGAAGAAATCACAGACAGAACGCTGAAGATTTGGTGATATGGCTGAGTGCACATATCCATGAGATGAGGATTCAGAATGTTCCTCATGTATAGATCTTGTAGATCTGATCAGAAGATCTTTATGCTCTTGAAACTTTCTAGGAGTTTCACTGCTTCTTCTTTCTTCTTCTTGTTCAACCTCCTTGGAGAGGTTCTTCTTAGATCTAAAATCTGATGATAATAAACCCATATTCTTCATCATTCTGACCTTTCTCCTTGCTGGAATATCACTGCAAAGTTCCCTTTTCAGGAATATCAAAATTCTATTCCAGAGATTTACTGCAGGGGAATTTACTAGATATGTCACCTTTGAAAAAAGGATGAGATCCAAAGGCTACCTGGCCATCTACAGACTCTATCTATAGAGCTTGAAATATTCCTCCTTCACGGATTCAGCACTTTGGCTGGAAGCCACAGGCTGAGCTAAAGATCTTGCTCCGATACCACTGTAATATCCCTTTTTCAGGAAAAACTATAGATTTGGAATAATATGAGTTATTACCAATGTGGATCTATAGCCATGAACCTCATACAGATATAAAAACACTTAAACTTCAGTAAAATACACAGCAGAAAAGTTATACAGCATCTTACAAGGCAAAAGGTGGGGAAAAGTGAGGATTTTGGCCCTAAAACGAGTGTATTAGGAGATTTGCGCAAAAATAAGATAGTAAAGTGGTTTGATATGATATGTAGGGTTATGAGGGACTCCCATGTCGAATTTCAGAAAAAAAAAATAAGTTTTGCTAAGTTAAACAATTCCTCCTTTCCTAACTAGGCTAGAAAACCCTGATTTCCCAAGACTAGAATTATGCAGAAATTTACTGAAGCATGTGAGCGTGGTTTTATGAAGGGTATGACTGAAATAAGATCTGAAAATTCAAAAATAATCTCAAGTACATAACTCATACACTTTACATAAGAAGAATGAAAGAATACAGAAGAAATCCTCAAGGAAGAGGTGCTACAACCATGTAAAAAGACTGCATAACAGTGACAGCGTAATTTTCAGGGCTGAAGCAACAGCTTATTGATTCTTCAGATCTATATCAGATCAGTACATAAAAATATATATCTAATACAAATCCATGTACAAGAAGAGTTGATCTATACATTCCCCTTGGGGTTTTGCTCAAAACATGGAGCACCGGAAGTAGATCTGAGATCTAAAACTTCAGATCTGTAGAATGATTCAGAAATTCTGAATAATACAAGTACATATCAGATCAGATATGAAATATAACATAGATTTTTTGGCCAATCTATGGATCACCACAATGAAGGAAGAAAAACCCAACACCAGAGATCTCTCCTCCAAAATGCAAGCAAAGCACCCTGCAGCTGTAGATATGCAAATAACGTTGTCTTAGGGACAGAAACAGTGATGTAGATTCTGAAGATGATTTGGCCTGATGCCAGGATGTAGATCTGAAGTATACTCAGCAAATGAACTCTTCCAAGAGGTTAAATGACACACTCACTGAGAAGAGCCACTATTATCATCTTGATCTGAGCAGATCTAGATCTCCACTTGCTACAACTCACAAGACAGCTCAACCCTCAACATGAGCAGTGCTATAATGTAAGGTGAAACTTGGCCCAAGCCTGATAGTGGAGAAGTTTAGCACAATTCTCCTCCAAGGGCTGCTCAAGGAAGGAGGTGGGATTCCTGAACAGGAATGCCCAACAGGGGATGTCTAAGCAGACAGACCTTCAGAAATAATATCTTCAACAACCTTTTCCTTTTATAAGATAGGAGTCTTGCCAAACCCTAAACCACCTTGAATCACTTAACCCCTTTCACATTACAACCTCCTTCTAGAATTGTGTTGTTCCTCAAAGAGGTTCAATGCATCTATATTGCGCTGTTTGACTTGGTCAAAGATGACCCATTCTTGTGATTTAACCCATTCACACCTACAAGATATAATTTACATAGCCTAGATATGTCTTTTTTCACATAGGCATTGATTTATTCTTGGTTTTCAGGAGTTTTACATGTCCTCCTTTGCAATTTATTCATCAATTATGAAATGCAAAAATAAACAAGGCAAAATTAATGTTCCTATTAGCTAAAGCTAATTTAGGAACATTACAACCTCCATGCTGAATGGGCATCCCAGTCAACCCTGTCACAAAATTTATTTGTTTGGGAAATTGATCAGAATGCGATATCTCCCTCATACGACATCGGTTTTTTGAAACATTCATGGCACCAGAATCAGGAAGACAAGATCTACACAACCATCCTAGTTTCAACCCAATCCTGCAACTTTCAATTTTGAGCAAAATTTATGGAACATCTGATCATTTCCTTCCCTTGATGACAAGCTCTTCAGACCCAAAGCTAACAGCATGAGTTTACCAATCCAAGTCTTTGGTCCTATGCTGAATTTATAGGGAGGATGAGGAGTTTTCTAGTTCCACTTCTCAAGGGATATGATCCTTGAGAGAAGGAGTTTAGTTCCATATACCAAGGGATGAGGTGTAGGTATGTAGCGGTTTCAGGTTTCTAATTTGGATAAGGTTCCTCAACCAAAGCTTCTAGAACTTACTTTTTTTATTTTTACGTATGTGAACGGACCTACGCACTTTTTAGTGGAAGAAACTGCACATGCACGGGTTTTGTTCAAGAAAACCACACAGGTGCTAAAAAATGGTTTTTAAGCTGTCAAAACCAAAATTTCTTTGGTCCCTAGTATTATTTTACTTCAAGCTTCATATGGGATTCACTTGAGACACACCATCGAACGGCGAGATATCCGAATTGACAGTGATGGTGACAAATTTTAGTGTAACAACACACTAACTCCACACTTATCCAAATCTGCATTAATTGGAGATTAGTGGTGGTTAATTTGTGGTTTATTCGCGTTTAGAGCACTAACTCTACCTCTAAGGATAGGCCTCCACTATGGTCATGACATACGGTTCCATGGAGTGGGGTTGGCCCCACTTTTCCCCTGTAGTTGCAAATTATAAATTAATTTAAATATAATCGAAGTCCTTAGTCTTGTAAGGACTAATACGTAGGTGAGACTGTATTTTTTGTCGCTGTGGGGCGGGAGGTCGCGGGATCGAACCCTGACGTCTTCACCCAGACCTGTCCTGAAAGTTTTATAACACCATACAACTAGGGGGGGCACATGGCAGCCTCCAGGCTTGCCACATGTTGACACCTAATTGGCCTTGAATTAACCAGCAAAAATTCAATAAATCACCAACCTTAACATCAAATATTGGAATGACACTTGTCACCATCTCATTCGCCTAGAGGATCTTTAACTAACCTTTAACCCCTGCACAGTCACCTGCCACATCAACAGTACGGTTTGGTGACTGGGCAGTTGTCTGTTATTTTATTTGAAATTTACGTATTTGAAAAAATGGACAACATGCTCTAACTTTCATATACGATGTTGATTTTCTATGAAACGAAGTGTGTCAGATTTAGGGCGACAAGCACTTTGTGGTCGTTCAGGTTCTAAACGATTTTGAGCACTTCCATTTTTGAGCTTAATACTGAGAACCTGATCAGAAATAAGTCAGCTAAAGAAATAACAACATTTCTAATTTAGCTAAAGGATACATAAAGGTTCAGATTTGGTGGAAAGTTAGTGGAAAGATAGAAAAAAGGGAAAATGTGGCAAACCATAGATCGAGAAACGATCTAACGATCTATATTTTCTCGCCGATTAAGTTGCAAAGAGGCTGATTTCATTTTCAATTGGCAAGGAATTTCCCAAAAATGGTTTTGGAGGTATACGTGTGAGAATCTGAGGTTGCTCGCCATTTTAAATGCAGGATTCGGAAACAACTTCAAATCAGCAAGCAAGACAATGGTTTTCTCATTCACTAGGTAAGTCATTTTTCCGTCGTTGTTTTATGTTTACTCCTTCATCACAGAGCTATGTTTCCCCTGTGTTCAATCAATAGATTTGTTTTGGATCAATGATGTCTTCTTCTGTAATTTTTTTCAATGCTAAAGATCTAGATCCCATGGAGGAACACCTTCCAAATTCTGTTTCCAGTGTTTTTAAAACTAGGTTATGGGTAGGATATATTAAAATTCATTGTAATCAATCCATTGGTTCTTCCTACAAAATTGAGGTCTTCAATTTGTCAATTTTTCGTTGAGTCAGTCTTTCCTTTTCCAAACATCATTGAATGGTCAGTAGATAATTATTCGAGCTATTAGAGGGTTATAATGGATTCTCAGGGTTCTAAAGTACTGTGTCAAGTCAATTCCAAAATTTTTAGAAAGGCTTTATCAATCCCAGGTTCACATGATGATTTAGATGAGAAATTTTTATTTGTCGAGTCTAAGTTTAGTTGCAAAGTTAGGTCAAGACAAAGTGCATTTGTTTCTATCAAAAATGGTCAAACCAGAAATTACAAATATTGAAGGAATGTCTTTTCCTTATCAAATGTCTATCTTTCAGCATCCCATTCAATGTTTACTCTCTTTATTATGTCAAGTATTAGGTCTAGATGATGATAGTTTGGTTTTTTAGGTCATGATAGGATGTCTTGTACAGGTGAATCGGTCCAATAATTCCAAAAGCCTTAATTTTGATGAGTTTTTGGTTGAGAAAATTCATTCTCAGTTAGAGAACTTCCACTTGGAACATAATTTCAGATATCTAACAATGTTACTTCAGATGATTGTGCATGAGAATCAAATTGCACTACAAGAGATAAAATCAGAGGTTTTCATCAGGGATCATAGTTGCTTATTGGAAGAAGTTGATTTTTCCTTCTTCAAATTTGTCAATGAAATTATGGTTGTAGTGTATCAATTGTTTTATGATTCAACTCTACCTAGGATTTTTGAGGAAATGAGGAGTAAGATGCAAATGAAAAATGATCTTGTTGCAGATTGGTTTTTGTACAAAGATTTTATATTTATCAGGTTTTATGGATTCACAAGGGCACCTGTCATGTTGCCTTCTTTTCTGGTTCAAATATTGTTTGCTCTGGATTTTTTGAGGCAGAGTTTATTCGTTGAGCAAGAGCATTTTTTCAAGCACAAAAATGGAGCCAATATAAAATTTAAATACATAGTTGAACCTTTTGTAGTTTTTAATTTTTCCGCTCTTCCAATCATAGAGGAAATTGTTAAAGGAATGAATTTCAGGGAATCTCAGGAAGCCAGGTATGATCCTAGGGAATTTTTAATCAGATAAAGGGTTAGAATAGATGTGGTTCTTTTGAGAATGAAGAAATGGAAGATTTAATTCAATGGGCTAATTCTAATACAATAAATGAAGACATATGTTTGGAACCACAGGTGGATATTCTGTACAAATGCAATCTAATCCTCTGACTGCAAATGTTAAGACTCCCATGATAAAAGATATTCAGTAAAAAAGGTTGCATAAGGAAATATCAGAGTCAGAGCTTACAGTTGAAAAATCTCTTAAGAAGCAGAAGGCTATTCCTGAAGGACTTGGCATTGTGATGATTGATGATGAAGATCAATCAAGTTACCAAGAAAAGGGTACTATTGTAGAATAAGAAAAAGGAGTTGCTTCTTCCTCAGAGAAGACTATTTCTTAGGCTGAATTTGAAGCCCAACAAGGAGGTGAAGAGTTGTAAGTGCAAACAATCATATTTTCTCAAGAGTCGCATTCTCAGTTTCAATCCTATAAAGATGTTCTTATAGATTATGATGAAAATAAAACTATTTTCATTCAAGAAAGTATGAGAATGTCATCTCAGGTTAGGAAGGTTGATATTAAGGATGTTTCATTATTTTATGTCAAGGAAGTTGCTTGTAATTCCCTGAAGATTGTTGTGGTAGATGAGAAGAAAATGTCTGAGGTAAATATCAAAATGCATAAAATTAATGTTCAAATAAGATTCAATTCCATAAGAAAGTCGCATTGTTTTACATTATGATCTACTAAGTTCATTTTTAAATAAGAGTAAATTGGAGAATAAGGTTTTCATATTAGAAGAGAAAATTAAGAAAGAGAAATCCATGTCAAAATGATGGAAGAATCAAATCAAGAAATTAGAATCAAATTTGATAGCAACAGAAGGGAAGTATAGTGAAAAAAGAATCAAAGAAATTGTTGGAGGATAAAGAAAATATTATTCGGGCTTTGAAGAAGAAATTGAAGATTGTTGAGACTGATCATCCTCAAACTCAGGAGTTGTTGTATTTGTAGAAAGAAAGAGATGATTTAAAGCAGGAAACATTATACTTGAAGGCTGAAGTTTTGCAATTGAAAACAGCTAAAGAGGAAGTAGATCAATCTGAAACCAACTCTTCTTTGATTTCAGATTTAAAGAAGCTTTCAGTGCAGAATGAGAATATTAAAAAGCTACAGTCTGATTTGGATAAACTTAATCAGGAGATTCAAGAGAAAGGTAAAGCTTTGGAGCAAAGTATAAGTGAGAAAGATTTTCTACAGCAACAATTGAAATTAACATAGAAAAGTTTGATAGAAGGAAAATATTTGATATGGGATAGTATCATTTCATAAATTAAAAAGCTTAAAGATTATTTTGTAGAAGTGGATGATGAAAGAGAATTGGCTTCTATTGTTTCAGCCAATATTGTTAAATTTCAACAGATGTTGGGAGATAAACCATCAAAGGCTCAATATGCTATCAATTATTTAAATTCAAGAACAAAATCCCAATTGAATTTTTCAGGGATAGATGATAGATAAGAAATGGTATCCCAAGCAAGAAAGTATATCATCAAAAATTAAACAATGAAGGATCTTTCATTGAAAACAGATTTCATGAAAGCAAGAATATCATATTTTAAAATAATCTTCATAGAGATGTTTATGTTGGGTTTGTCAAGGTTTTTGAATTTAGAGGGTTTTTTTATTCCCTAAAGTGAATATCATATAATGTTGCTAGCTAAAATAAATAATATATCAGCCATAAATCAAATCAGTACATATATGAAGGGACGAGAAATAATTAAAATCTTGAAAGAAGATATTTTCTTGATTTATGAAGTTAGAAAGGTGATTTTTGGTTTACCACCAGTTACATATACCTTCTATTTAGAATTAGATGCAATTAATAGAGAAATATTGGCAGTATCTTTTCCTTCATCATCTATCCGGCAAAAAATTTCCATATTTGCAGATAAGTGGAATATTTCAGATTCGTCTCTTGCAACAAGTTCTCGAGGGTGAAGTTTTTGGCACCTAACCATAGAATAACTACCTATCAGGATAAGATTTGGAGGTGACCTTGCACGTGTTACAGGAAAATAAAATTAGACACATATGTTTTGGAAGAGGGAGGTTAACATTGCAATTCTTTTCATTTATGATTGCAGATAAAATTGGGGATTGAGAGTCTATATTTTGGGTTGAGATCTTTCTTTTGATTCATTCTATTTACAGAATAAAGATTAAATCCACAAGTAATTTTTTAAAAAGGGAAAGAGTTGGCATGGATTTGAAAGCAGAAAATCTTAAGGATAAGAGGAAAAATATTGAAGTAAAAGAGTTACATCTAGTCAAATATACAAAGTTATTTCCGCCTGAGAAATATATGGAAGAGATAGAATCTATTTTTGAAGTAGCATCCAGTAGTGATGAAGATTTTGATATGCCTGAAATCAAGTGGAGCATTGAGCAGAAAGAGAAAAGTTCTAGCGGCGTAGAAGCAAATAATCAAATCATAACGGATTTGATTGTAAATTCAGATAAGGTTTTACCAAAAAATTAGCATAAAGAAGAAACTGCTTGGGAAAAGCAGTTTACTCAAGAGATTTTCGAGTGAGGCCAGGAAGCAATAGATTCAAAAGATGTTAGTTTTATTCAGCACCACAAGCTATTCAGGGATATCTGATCCAGTAATCCCTGAAGAAATTCGTTGGATATGTTATTTCAAGGAACAAAGATCCAATATTATATCAAAAGTTGTTTTTATTTATCTTTTCTGTAATTTCTAAAAATGACTCGAGGAGTCTAAGCTTGTATATATACAGTCTTTTATGATGTAATAGGGGTTTGTGTTTTGAGTAATTTTGGAGAAAAACTGTTGTGATTATGTAAATTTGAGTTATTAATGAAAAACTAGTGGAGAAGTAGAGACTCATTCTATACCAGAGTTTCCAAGAGTATAGTGTGTTAAAGAATGTATCAATCTCTTATGTGTATGTGATTCTTATTTGTTTACTTCATCTTTGTGTTATCTTCATGTTTGATTTAAAAATACATATGCAGAATTCATCCTTGTTAGATGCTTTGTAATATATCAATTAAACATTTCACAAATCTTCATCTAAAGTCATATTAAAGAATTCATTCATGGTTAAATGATATTTATATGATGGAATGTTTCTTTCTTATTCCTCTATTCTCTTGTTTTTTTTATTCTATGTTTGCATTTGAATATTCATTTTTAATGTCCTACAAAAATTGTCCCTCTGTAACCAATTCAAGAGAAAAAGGATGAAGGAAAAGATGGAAAAAGGGAAAAAGGAGGACAATTTCAAAACCTAGCACTGGAAAAAGGAACAAATGTGAAACTGAACAATTTTTTAATGAGGACTTTTGGAGACTCCTAGCACTGGAAAAGGGTACAATTGCAAAATCAATGTTACTAGAAAATAGCCTCATTGCAAATCCTACTGCTAGAAAGAATTCTAATTGACAAACTCAATGCTAGAATAGAGAGAAATTAGGAAGCCTAGCACTAGAAAAGGGCACATTTGGAATTCCTAGCACTAGAAAAGGAAATGAGGAATCTTAGCACTATAAAATAAGGTAGATGAGAAACAATATAGCACTAGAAAGTTAAAAAGGTGAAAAAGCTATTGTTACAAAAAGGACAATTTAAAAGTTAGTGCTAGGAATGAAGGAAATTGGAAAACCTAGTGCTACGAGGGAGGGAAAAATGAAATCCTAGCAGTAGAAAATTGAACAAATGAGAAACATAGTGCACCAATGAGGAGAGGAGGTCAGTTTTGGAGAGAGAAAGCGAGAGAAATCATCGATGAATGCCAAAACTACCTAGCATAAATATTAATTGCAAACTATATAGTATAAATATTCATGAACAAACGTAAATATTAATTGCATGTTAACCACCTATAACTCATCATGATATTTTTTCTCAATGCATAAAACACAAAATGAATATTTTGGAAGATTTTCACTTGTGCAATTGACTATATATTTGAACTAAGTAAATACCAAGTCTCTTATGACATGTATAAGAAATATAAATAACAAGTCTCTTATGGTCTAATGGATGATAATGAATAAGTACTTACTAGTGGATGATATTCATCTCTGCCTTCAGCATGTCGATAAGTTCTACAATACTTTTTAGCTATTGTTATTAAAAGTCTCCCTACTTTCAAGCCCTTGCACTTTTTACAAGGGAAATAACATTTTCTATCCTCTGAATCCCCCGATGTCGATCCCACGTCTCCTTGGCCCAGCCCTTGAGGAATGTTATCTGACATTTTTCCTCACCAAATAGATTTTAGTGATGATTATCAATCAAAATTAACTTCAAAATAGGAATATAACATTTCAAAATCATGGGATGTATAACAAGAATGTGGAACTTGTAAATAGATATTTGGCCCTACATATATATAAATCAATTTTCTGTCGGATATTAGACGCTAGTCTATCGGATAAACATTTCAAAATGCCATTAATTTCGAAATGTAGCCATTTTCCAGTGACAAGACAACAATCGTCAAATATGAGACTCTATGTAATTAACGTCGCATAGTCAACGATCGTCGGGTTTTTAAAAACAAAACAAAAAAATACATTAAACGTCCGATGACGGTTCCGATTTTTTCCGTTTGTCGGATCAGTATAAATTTTAATACAATTATGTATTGCCTGGATTCTCCTGATATAAAAATTATATGCCACTGTTAAATACAAAATCCTTCTACTAAAATATTTTCAGAAATTTAATCTCCAATTTCAAACACATGAAGAAAGATCAATCACACATAACACATATGTTTTTACCGGGAGAGCATAAAACTAAAAACCCCACTATTATATATTATGTATATATCATGGATCATGAAACAATCTCATACAAAACTCTAATCCAAGAGCTCTCAGTATAATATATAATCGTCTCACACTATCATACAAAAATTGGCTAATACATGCACCAATTTACTGCCTCTTGATATCCTTCCTCCACTGCGCAATCCCTGTTGATCACAATCCATGAATGAATGAGATACTAGCCTGCCTTGACTATGCAATACTCATAGGCACATCCAATGTGTGTGTGGTTGCATGTGTGCACCCACTAATGCTACAACTAATAGTCAAATTTTCCCTTTCACCTATCTCTCAACTGGGTCTCCACTGGATCTGACATGCATGTAGTTAACAGTTGTAAATCTTCAGTTGCATGTGAGATCAATCCATGTCAATTAATTTAATATTTAATTCATTTATCTCTCATTAGTTTATCTTTAGTTACAACTAGTTACAACTAGCACAGCTGAGTTTATCTCGCTTAACTGAGTTAAACTACTTTACATCTCACATAACTACACATCCAACTCTATTACAACTTTGAATCACTCAGTTACAACTAAGTCCACTTGCATGTCCCACCAACCAACCTTAGAACTCGTAATTCCTTCAGTTAACTGGTTTTCCGCATCAGTTAACTGAAATCAAGTGCTTCAAGAGATGGATTAATGTTTATTGTCCAATTATTATTAAGAGATAATAATAACCAACATGCATTCTATTTTTAGACATGTGATCTATAAATAGACTTTGCCCGTGCATCTATAAATAGAATTTGCTCACCATTCTAAAAATAGATTCCCGCTATAAATAGAATTTGCTCAACATTCTAAAAATAGACATACACCTAAAAATAGACTGTGTGGGCCCCACCTAGTGTAGGTGCTTAATTTTCACTAGGATCATGGATGTTGTTTCTGGATGCCAATTTCATTGTTTCTTGTTGCAAACTTCAACACTCCCTCTCAACAAGAAAGGAATGTCTTTGCATGTGACATGCAACTCCATGCATTCGCCCTACAACCTTTGCATGCACCATGCAACTCCATGCATGCGCCTTGAAACTCTTATATGCAACACTTCTCTAGTGTTTCTCATAAAAGAAACACTTGCATGCAACACTTCCAAAATTGAATAGCCTCCAAACAACTAAATCAGTATAATGCATCTGTCATCAAAGTCTTCTGAATTCTGTTGGTACTAACTGCACATGCCTTCAGGAACCACTGTGTTATTGACCTCTGCGTCCATGCACTGTGCACTTGTTGTCAACTCTAATCCGCACTCCAGTATCCGACATTGTCACTTTGATTTCATGTCCTCCCGACATCCGAATGCATCAATCCAAATGATCCTGCTACTTTTGTACCGTGGGCTCCTCGTAGCCAGGTTCAATTCATGAGATCCACACCATCTCAATGAATCCTTCCCAGAAATTTCTTCTTAGGATTATCCATGCATGTTGCCCCACCTCTCACCTGGTTGTATAGCTACATGCACTCCCTCTACCCATCTGGCATGAAATTTCTCTGCATGAGTGGTTGCTCCACATCCCGAGGTTCACTCTTACCTGCATGCAAATCCTGCTCCCTCTCAAGCGTCAATTGCATGGCTTTCTCACACTTCCCAACTGTAGGAAGCTCAGTAGAAATTCCATCTACATCAATTCTATAGAGATTCTTAACTTGAATCCCAACCTTCTTGGCTTGCCCTGTTTCTTTATGTCGCAGGAAAACATTTCCTTCACTAAAGACAACATCATAGCCTCTATCCTCTAACATTGCGACTAAGACTAAATTTTTCTTCAAACCTGTAACATGCATAACATATTTTAAATGAAAGATTTTATCTGACGCCCTCTAAAAGGTAATGGTACCAATGATGGTTGCACTGTATCGTCCATCGTCGCCCAACTCAATATGCATCTGGAGATCTTTCTCCTCCAAGTCACTGAAAATTTTCTTGTCTCCCGTCATGTGAAAGGAAGCACCAATATCCAAGTACCACCCTGATCCCAATGCACTTGACACCATGCATGTGATCAACGAGAATTCAAGCTCAAATTGTGAGGCAAGAGCCTCACCAACTACAGATCCAGCAGCCATCTTGTTCTTCTTCTTATGTGGACAATTTGTGGCAATATGTCCATACTCGTGACAGTGAAAACACTTCACTTTGGACATGTTGTGCTCACATATTCACCAAATTCTCGGATTTAGAATGGAATTTATTCCCCTTCCCCTTCTTCGCCTTGGAAACCAAAGCATAATCCTCTTCATCATCATGCTTTGATGAAGATCCATCTCTAGTGCTCCTCCTGAACTCCTCCTGCACCAGATCTGACCATAGTCATTCCCAATCCATCAATTTTCTCGTCCGTTGACGGAGTCTTCATAATTGTGCCAACTCTTAGGAAGTCCCAAGAGATCCAAACTCACAAAATAATCATCAGCAACCAGGATTCCCACACTCCCTGCCAGCTCATCCCGACATTAGACAAACTTTAGAGATACTTAGAATATTACTCTTCTCCATCTTGATCTCCCGAGTTTATCCTTCAGCGCCAATTTCCTATGGTCGTTGCTGCTTTGGAAAAGATCCATCAAATCCTTCCACATAGCATATGGAGTGGATTTCCCATGAAGGCTTGAGACAATGTGGTCTCGTACACTTTCCAACAGAATCCTCCTTGCTCTTGCTACTTTCTTTTTCCATGCATCAAGTACTGTAGCATCTGTCGAAGTAGGCTTAGGAACATCTCTGTCGATGAATTACTTCAAGCTATTATCTTTGAGCACCACCTCCATCCTGTCCTTCCATGCAATTTAGTTCGAGCTACCCTCGAGTGATACTCTAGCCGCAAGCCATTGAACTCCATTTCGATGTTTACTCAACTGTCGCACCAAGAACATCTCGCGAAGAAATTTAAATTATTTCCACCAACAAACTCAACTATCGCCTAATATTGCAATCTTTTGTTTCATACCATGTGGTGAAATTTTAATAAAATTTGCATTGCCTGGATTCTTTCTAATCTAACAATTATATACATCAGTAAATACATAATCCTTCCACTAAAATTCATGAAATTTAATCGCCAATTGGAAACACACGAAGAAAGATCAATCACACATAACATAGGTGTTTTTACCGAGAAATCATAAAGCTAAAAACCCCACTATCATATATTATGTATATATCATGGATCATGAAACAATCTCATACAAAAATCTAATCCAAGAGCTCTCAGTACAATATGCAATCGTCTCACACTATCATACAAAAAATGGCTAATACATGCACCAATTTACTGCCTCCTGACAGCCTTCCTCCACTGCGCAATCCCTGTTGATCACGATCCCTGAATGAATGAGATACTAGCCTACCTTGACTGCGCAATACTCATAGGCACATCCAATGTGTGTGTGGTTTCATGTGTGCACCCACTAATGTCACAACTGATAATCAAACTGTCCCTTTTACCTATCTCTCAATTGGGTCTCCACTGGATCTGATATGCATGTAGTTAACATTAATAAATCTTCAGTTGCATGTGAGATCACTCCATGTCAATTAATTTAATATTTAATTCACTAATCTCTCACTAGTGTGTCTTTAGTTGCAACTAAGTCCACTTGCATGTCCCACCAACCAAACTTAGAACTCGTAATTCCTTCAGTTAGCTGGTTTTCCACATTAGTTAACTAAAATCAAGTGCTTCAAGAAAATAGATTAATATTTATTGTCCAATTATTATTAAGAGATAATAATAACCGACATGCATTCTATTTTTAGACATGTGATCTATAAATAGACTTCGCACATGGATCTAAAAATAAAAACTCATCTATAAATAGAATGTGCTCACCATTCTAAAAATAGGCTCTCACTATAAATAGAATTTTCTCAACATTCTAAAAATAGACATACACCTAAAAATAGTCTGTGTGGGCCCCACCTAGTGTAGATGCTTAATTTTCACTAGGATCATGGATGTTGTTCCTGGATGCCAAATTCATTATTTCTTGTTGCAAACTTCAACAGGATCCCATCGTCTAATTTTAACCTGAAATGTGGTCGCGTCCATAGTTTCTTCCATCACCATAGCTTTCCAATTTTCAATGATATGCAAGTACATTTTTTTTGGCATGTATTCCCCTGATAATGAATATGTGCAAGCAAGAGCGTCTTCTTTGTCACGGTTGCAAACATGAGATGTGTTTAAAGTTGCAATGTAATTCTCTCAATCATTTGCATGGTTATCTTGTAGATTTACCTGATGAGTAGTCATCCATCCTTAAGCCCAAATAGATTTGCAAGTGTCATTAGCCACCTAATTTAAATTAATTATGCCCCTGGAATTAAGCTGTAAAATCAAATCACGGGGCAGGAAAAAATGCTCCCCACATCCAACCCAATAGCCAATGCCTATATTTACTTTAGCCACTTTTTTATATATTTCATATCTATATAGAGAAATATTCTTATTTTTAATTTTATTAAAATATTTAAAATACATATGCCAATGGCAATTTCCTTTGGCATGTTTTTATAAAAAAAATAATGTGATATGCACCTATATATATATATATATATATATATAATTTAGAAAAAAAAAAATTTCTAAAAGTATTAAATTTAAACATAAATTTTTTGCATTGTGATTCAATTTATTTATTTTTAAAGTGAGTTATGCACAATATAATTATTTTTTGAAAAAATATTTATAATTTTATTAATAAATATAAAACTTCCATATATAAAAATAAAATAAAATTTATTGTATAAATCATTTTGCCTTTGTGTGTGTATTAGTTTTTTTTGACCAAAAATCTCTATCACTTATTCATAGTTTAACATTATGAATTCAATTTTGTTATTTATTATTATTATTTAAATTCATTTATTTGTAAGGTGATTGGTTGAGGTCTTATTATGGGTTGTTTAGTAACTTCCATTTCTATTAGTTACTTATTTTTTGTTTTTTGTTTTATTTAACTTTTTGAAATTTTTCTCCTTTTTCTCCATTATTTCCATTTTCATGAATTATAATTTTTTTTCCATATTTTCATTTTAAAATGACTTATTATTATATTAAAAACACATTTTAATAATATTAATTATGAAAATTTATATATATATATATATATATATATATATATATATATTAATAAAAAATAAAACACATGAATCCAAATTGCCGCAAATGTTGTTGCGTTGTGAGCCCGAGCTCCAGCCCTAGCCGCACTACGCACAGGTGTTAGGCCTCTGCCCCCCGTGGCCTCCCCGGAGCCAAATCTGGGAGTGCCTCCCTCCAACACAAGTAGTTCTCCATTGTTTCATGCTCAGCCTGATGCATTTGTGGCTGCTTTTGCTTCTCTGATCGATTCTTTGGGACCGCAACTAGCCAGACCAACGATTTCAAAGTTTGTAAAGATACTGGACTCCATCCCTGAGATTTCCTTGCTGCCTACTTTGCCTCGGAAAGCAGAGATCTCTCTTGTTGAGAAAGGTTTGGTTGGCCAGTTTACTGGCCTTTGGCCTTCCCCCAAAACCGTCCAAAAATGGGTTGAAAGAAATTGGGCCCAGTTCACTCAAGGAAAAATCGCCATCCACTCCTATGGAAGAGGTTTCTATACCTTTCACTTCGAAACCAAGAGCGATCGGGATCTCATTTTTCGAAGTGGTCCATACTTCATGGACACCATAGGACTATATTTAAATCGCTGGACCCCCGACTTTGATCTGGAACTAGACGTCCCAAATGTTGTTCCAGTTTGGGTCAGGCTGCCACACCTCCCTCTGCACCGTTGGGGAGATGAATCGGTGCGTGCAATAAGAAACGTAGTAGGCAAATATATTGACTGAAGTGAACCAAAAGACAACATGCAGGCTCGCGCAAGGATTTGTGTCGAAGTGGATCTTGGAAGAGGTCTCCCGGAATCCATCAAGCTCAAGGTCGACAACGGGACGCACATATAGCAGTTGGATTACGATAAAATCCCTTTCAAATGCAAGGTATGTCACAAGTACGGTCATTGTACAAATAGGTGCAGTAAAAAATAAGAAAACGAAAAATATATAGAAGAAAACCAGGATACAAAATAGGAACAAGTCAAAAAAAAAAGATGACTTCAAAATATCAACCTGCTCCACCGCCTCCACCCCCGCTTGGCCCTCCCTCTCTGACCTCCAGACCTTCTCCTCAACCCTCCTCCTCAATTCCTGAATCCTCCCCTTTCTTCGGGTCCAACCCTTTTGACATTCTATCCAAAGCTCTCATTCCTTCTGAACCTCTTATTTCCTCCATCTCCCCCACCCCCATCCTTCTGACCTCTCATTCCCCTCCCCCTCTGGGCTCCCCCCTCCACCACCCCCCCCCCCTTCAGCATTTCTTCTCTCAACAGGAGGACCCTCTCACCCTCTCCAATCCCCTTCCCCACACCTTGGTTCAAGTCCTCACTCATAATCAATCAAAAAAAACTCTTCTCTCCATTGAAAATACAAATAAATTAGGAAGGAAATCTAACCGGGAAATAAGGGATGAGGCAGCAGGCAAAGACCTTTCCTTGGGAACGCATCAGGCACTAGAAAGCTTCCTAGAAAAACACTCCAAGAACAAAGAAAAAGTACAACAGGCCCACAAAGGAAAGGATCCCTCATCCACCACCAACAGTAAATAATGATAGTTGTCTCTTGGAATTGTAGAGGGTTGGGTCATCCCTCCAAAATAAACTTCTTAAAAGACCTCATAAAAAATGAAAAATCAGGCATCCTCTTAATCTAAGAGACAAAAATCAGCAGCCAAGATATGGACAACATAATTGCAAAATCAAAAAATTATGAAGGGCAAGCAATTTCAACAAACGAAGCTTCAGGAGGGATTTGTACTATCTTTGAAAAAAGGAAAATGGCACATGCAACACACAACAAAGAAATGATATTGGATAAACACAATTCTGGAAAATCTAGAAAATGGGGAAAAAACCAACATTTACAATATATATTCTCCAAATCATTAGAGGGACAAAGAAACATGTTGGAATACTTTAAAAGAGAACACAATGGAGGATCAAGAAGAAAATCACATTGTAGGAGGAGACCTCAACCCTATTCTCAACGGAGGAAAAGAGAGGGAGAACCTTTCAGCTTGACCCAAATAGAGAGACTCTAGAAGAAATCATGGAACAATGAAACCTTTTGGGCATCCCTCCAAAAAATGGAAAATACACATGGGACAACAGAAGAATAGGGAAGGAAAATATCAAAGAAAGGATGGACAGGATTCTCATCAGGGACAAAATGGTGGCTAGCTATAGCAGAGTATCTTCAAAAAGCATCCTGGCAGTAGCTTCAGATCACAAACCTCTACTAATTGAACTTGGAACGGCTAAAAATTATGGACCCCTTCCTTTCAAATACAGCCAGCTTTGGGGCAGCCGTGAAGAGGTTAAACAAGAGGTGGAAAAAATATGGAAACAAAATATCAGCGGTTCACCAACATACATATGGGAATCGAAGCTAAAAGCCACCAAAGCAAGATTGAAAGACTGGGCAAAGGCCAACTACAAGGAACCACAAATAGAGAAAGAGACCTTCAAGCATGAACTAACAAAAATCCAAGAGGAAATGGAAAACACTGATAGCACAGCTGAGAAGCGGGAAAAGGAAAAAGAAATACAATGGAAAATTTACAGGAACACTAGACGAGAAGAAGAAACATGGAGGCTAAAATCCAGGCAACTTTGGATACAAGCTGGGGACAAGAACACTACCTTTTTCCATAACTCAGCCAAAACAAGAATGATAAAGGACAACATTGAAAAAATAGTGGGAGAAGGAGGGCAAGAAATAAAGGGACAAGAAGATATTAAAAGTGAGGTCTTTCGACACTTTAAAGCTCTCTTAATAGTTGTAGACAGCCAAGCAAACTCGAAGGAATTCTTAATGCACATCTCAAATTTAATTGATGAGGAAACAAACAATTCCTTCTCCAAATAAGTCACAGAAGAATAAGTCATTCCAACTACTTGGGATCTGCATCCGGAAAAGGCACGGAGCACAGATGGCTTTCCCATTTCATTCTACTGCACCTTCTGGCATCTCATTAAAAAGGACTTAATAAAAATGATCAGATATGTTATCAGGAAAAAAAATTTGGGGGATTTACCAATTCCACATATCTTGCCCTCATTCCAAAAGACCCTCGCCCCTCCACCCTCAACCAATTTAGGTCAATTTCCCTCTGCAATGCCTCTTACAAGATCATCTCTAAAATTCTTGCCGAAAGGCTCAAACCTCTTCTTCACTCTCTCATTTCAGAAAATCGAGGCTTTGTCCCCAACCGTCAGATAGTTGACAACATCATCCTTATGCAAGAAGCTCTTCACACAAGTCTCTCTAGAAACGAAAAAGGATTCATCCTCAAAATGGATATGGCTAATGCATTTGACAGAGTTAACCTCACCTTCCTTGCAGTTGTTTTAAATAGATATGGTTTTTCTGAAGATTTCATTAACACAAACAAGGCCTACACAATAGGACCTTGGATAGCCCCTCTTGTAAATGGCAGATGATGTGACTTCTTCCAAAGCTCAAGGGGCCTTAGGCATGGTTTCCCCCTATCCCCTTTTCTTTATATCCTTATGGTTGATTCCCTTAGCATAAAATTGGAACACAGTAGAATAAATGCCACCTTAACAGGCCTCACTATCAGCAGTAGAACCAAAAGAATAAACCACTCCTTGTTTGTTGATGACACCCTCCTATTGGGTGGAGCATCTTGTATAGTTGCTATAAGATTCAAAATCATTCTTGACAATTTCATGGATGTTTCAGGAGGGTTGGTCAATAATGGAAAAAGTTGTATTTATAGCTGGAACACCCCCATAAGAACTATTCAGCGAATGTCCCAAATTTTGGAAATTCCTTATCAGAACAATTGGAGCCACTTTCAATATATTGGGCTGCCCATCACCAAGAAAAATCTAAAGACAGAAATTTGGAGCAAATATGTTGAGAAGATGAAAGTCAAAATTCAAGCATGGGGTATTCTATGGTTAAACCAAGTGGGTCAAATCATCCTCATCAAATTCATTCTAGCAGCCTTTCCCTTATACCAATTAATAGCAGTGCCAACAAGCATCCACAAGCAAATTGAAATTATCGTCAGAAGCTTTTTATGGCAAGGAGGAAAAACTGAAACAAAAAAATGTAGCCTTGTAAATTGGAAAAAAGTCACTACTCATTACAAAAATGGAGGACTCTCCATAAAAACCCCCGGAATAATGAATCTTTCCTTGGGAAATAAGATTGCATGGAGGTTCCTAACTGGAGAAAAACTCTGGTGGAAAGCAGCACTAGAGGAAAAATACCTTAATGTACCAAGAACCTCTATTCTGGGAAAAAGTCCCCCCACAAGACCTTGCACTCAAATATGGAAAATAATCTCCGGAGCAATTCAGCTAATCAAGGATCACATTTATATGAGGCTTTGAAATGGGGAACGGATCAACCTATGGAAGGACAGTATAATTGGAAATTCTCCCTTAGACAACAATTCGGAGATCAAGGATATAAAGAGGTGGATGATAAGGGAAGGATACAAAAAAATGGAGGACATCTCCAATTTGAAACTGGATGGTACATGGAAACATTAGGCCAGACCCAACCTGCCCAATGACTTAACAAATCAATGGAACCTCATGACTTCCCTTCTCACTGCAGCAGCACCAGTAGACAAAAACACTCAAGATGCTTACTACTGGAAACCTACTGGAGGAGAGTACTCAGTCAAGACTGGATATGAAAAAATCCAAGAACATCAGAGGCAGCAAGAATGGAAATATTGGAAGCAGACCTAGAAGGTGGAAACCCTTCCAAAGATTAAGATTTTCCTATGGAAATTGCTACATAGAAAATCATTAAAAACGGAAAACTTAAAAAAGAGAGGAATATGTGGACCATCTCAATGTCCCCTCTGTCTGAAGGCAGAGGAAACAATTCAACACCTTTTCCTAGAGTGTTCTTTCTCTAGAAAATTTTGGGAGACAATGGTGTCACTTATTGAAGCAAATTTGAATTATAGGTTCCCTCTAAATTAGTTCATAAGTAAATGGAAAAGCAAATTTCCACATTCCTTCAAAAACAAATCCGCAATTCAAAGATTCTGGAGCAGCCTTCCATCCTTTCTCTACTAGAAAATATGGTTAGCCAGAAACAGGAAAATCTTCAAAAATAAAATTCCCACAGTAAACACAGTAACCTCAAAATCTTGGGGATTGATGACTGAGTTTCTTTCAACCAAAGGGCTCCATGGAATAGATATGGCCCAACTCCAGAATGATGAGAGAAGTTTGATCGGTTTTTCCTTCAACAAAGATCGGCATCGGTCTCCTACAAAAAAAATAAAAAATTTTCAACAAATATGGAAAATAAGAAAGACAGAGAGCGAGTTTTAGAGTTGGATACTTTCTCTCAACAAAGCTCTGCCTTTTTCTTTGATGGAGCGTCAAAGAAAAATGCGGGCAAATCGGGATCGGGAGGCCTCATAATCCACAAAGACAAATCAAGACGAGATATACTACGACTCGGGATTAGGACAAATGTCAAATAATAAATCCCGAGGCTTATGGTTTACTTTTAGGCCTCAAGATTCTAAGGGACGAGAAAAATTAACAATGTAATCATTTTTGGAGACTCCTCCCTTATCATTCAAGCAATGGTGAGTAAGACTCCTCCAAAAAATGCATCCCTTAATCAAATTTCGCATAGAGCCAAAAAAATTAGCAAAGCATATAGGGAATGGTTGATTTCTATCATATCCTTAGAGCAAATAACAAGCGGTGCGATTCCCAAGCCAATGAGGGAGTTCAAAGAAATGTTGGCCATCTCAAAATTGATGGAATCACATCCCATCTCCCTATATCATGATGTATTCTCCCAATTCACATTTTTTTGATGCACCACCATCCTTACATAGGGACGAGAAGAATAGCATCCAAGCCATGATAATATTCTCTCGTCAACACTCACCTCAATCTCATAAAATCTATCTTGCACGATCTCCTAAATATCTCCGAGCATCTTGACATACAGTACCCACACCTCGTTTCCCTTACACATTCTCGTGACTCCTCATCGAAGCGATGCCCCTCTCCTCCCTTATAAAAATCGTGACCCCTCGATAAAATTACCTCAGCGTTTCTTGCAAATTCTAGCCTGCAACATCCTCCCTTCATGCCTCTTGGCCCCAAATCACCCCCTCCTTCTTTCTCGCATCCCCTTTCAAGCCTCTGTTTGCTTTTGCGTTGTGTTGGGCATCCCTTTCATTTACACAGCACTTGTAATATTCCTAATTTAGCCTCAGCTAATAGGAATATTAGATTTTGCTTTTGTAACCCAGATGCATGAATAATTGAGCAAGGAGGCTCCTAATTTGCTCAAGCATCAATAAAATCCTTCCTTATGTGAAATGGGATCATGTAATAACCAATTCAAGCATCCACATGTGTGAACAAGGTCTCAACTATGTGGGCAAGGTCAAGTTTGACCAAGTCAACATGATTTATTCTCAAAGAAGTGGATCCTACATAAAGCCAGCTCAATGTGAATAGAGATCAATCCAGCTAGATAAAATGAAGGCACCTTGAGTGTGAAAAGGGACAGGGCATGAAGAATCATTCAAGGTTGACCAAGTCAACAAAACTGTCTAGATACATTGCACCATCTTGTTGGACAGCACAGTTTTTGTGGAGGAGCCTTTACATGGAAGCAACCTCATAGTGGGTGGGACCCTTGGTGAGGAAGCTCATCAATTATATAATGAAAGAGAGGGAAAGCCTATGAGCATATTGGAGATCATATTTTCATGAGGTCTACTTAGACTTCCTGCATACTTAGTTTTTTAGCTAAGTTTTTGCACTGCTTAGTGCAAGGGTTTACCCGGGTGGGGATTCCCTACTCTTTCTTGGAGATCTTGCTTGAGAAATCTAAGAGGAGGTTTCTGATATGAATTTTCCACTACCTGGTGTTGGGCCAAGCATCTACCTTCAGCAAAAATGCAGTCCCTTCAGAAAACTGTGTTATTTCTTAAGGTGTGCAGTGGAAGGGGTTGAAACCCCATTTTGAGGAGCTAATTTCCCAAGACGAGGATCAGCCTTTCTTTGGGAAAGCTAGAGGAAGAATCTACAGCCATTTATTTGCATGTTCAGCCATCTATTGTAGAGCTTCAGCCATACAGCATTATTCAGCCACATATTTGCAGCAACTTTCTCTCGTACATCTTTTATTGTCAAGAAACCCTTGCCGAGTCTTCTTGGATTTGTGTAAAAGAGATTAGATCTTTGTTTTTGTACATCATTGAGTATTCTAATAATATTATCAATCATATTTCTCTATTTTCTGAGTTAACCTCTCTTTAGACTGCGCAGTCACTTGTGCAGCTGCTCCGGCATTTTGCAATCTTGGGGTTTTGGCAATTTTTAGTTGTCTTGAGCATGGGAGGCATGTTTAACTAGGCTAAGGGCATTTGTTTCTGAAACTCTTTTGCATGGATGTCCTATATTTTCCATTCTAAGGTAAACAACTGTTATTTTCCACTGTTTTAACTCAATATTCAGAAAATAGCATTTTTGAGGGAAAAATAACTGCTTTTTCCCACTTGGTGAACTGTATAAATTCCTAATTTTTGGTTGTGATTGTTATTATGATGGCTATGTGTTCAAACACATTACATGATTTGATTAATTGTTGTTCTCCAACTTTGGAATACCTTAATGTATTCTTATTGTTGTAGAAAATTCCAATTTTGGGATATTACAAATTCCAGTGGTATCAGTGGTACAGTGGCTAATTGGGAACATTAATGTTCCAAATCTGAAACTCTACAATGCATAAGATGTATAATGGTCCTGATATGATGAATAAGATTAAAATATACATAAAAAACACATAGAAATAATTTTTAGCTACAGCAGCAACTGGTACTGCATTTCATGATCTGGAAAGTGGGGAAAAAGGGTTTTTTATGCCCTAAAAAGGTTGTTTTCATAAACAAGAACGAAAATAAGTAGGGGAAATGGATGGATATGATATCTTAGGTCATGAGGGACCTATCCTCTAAATTTCAGCTCAAACTAATGCTTCTAGCTATATTAAACAACTCGTCCTTTCCTGACTAGGCTAGAAAACACTGATTTCCCATGACTTTACTAAACAGAAATTTCTGAATACAGTGAGAGAATAATTTTCATAAGGGTTTCTACAGAAAATGATAAAATAAGTCTGATATAAAGTTTATATTAATCAAATGGCAGATAAATGGAGGTTTAACATCATTTATACAAAGAAAAAGACACTCGGCAAAGGTTTTCGGCAAAATGCATGAATATCAAACAGTACTGCAGAAAATAACGCAGTTACTACATCTTTGTATTAAACATGGTTGTACATGACATGAAATATCAGAATAATACAAAGAAATATCCCTAGGCCTCTTATTAGAGCTCCCAAAGGGAAATGAGCACCTCCTCCTCAAGGATTTGCATTAAATCAAAGGGTGCAGCTGTGCTGCTATTGCTGCATAAAGGATGCAATTTTCTGAAGGAGACTGTGTTGTGGCTGAAAGTGGATGAATGGTCTAACGGTAATCCGTGCGCACTGTTTGGCATTTGGTCATAGGTTTGATTCCGGCGGACAACATTTAGGTTTTCAGGCCAAGCTTCAGCCATCTACATTAGCACAGCTTTGCCGGAGATTGTGCAGTGTTGCTGGGTGCAGCAGTGGAAGGGATTGGAATCCCAACTTTTGAGCTAGTTTCTCATTGTAGGAAGGTTTCCTTCACTTGAGATATATGTTTGGAGAGCTCCCGGACTTATTTCAGATCTATGGTATCAGACCACACATTTCTCATACCCTTCTAGCACTGTTTCTGCTAGGGAGTGTGTTATTTTGGAGGCAACGATCATTGCATGGTTTGGTGGCTCCGTTGCAGTGTTTCCTTGTGATTGAGAGGTTCATCCTTTCATGGGAGGAATCCCTTGAGGGTTCTACATCAGATCAGATATCTTTCCAGTCTTCTATGCTCTTGTGCTTCAGTGTTTCAGTGATTATTCAATAATTTTCTGAAGATCACATTTGTATGCAGAGTATTGACAAGAAACCCTTACGGGGTTCTCTTGTATTTTGTATGAGGAGACTATATCTCTATACTTCAGAATTATTCATTAATATATGAGTAGATCTATTGTTCTCCCATATTTTTATGTTAAAACCCTCTTTAGACTGCGCAGTCCATTGATGCAGCAACTCCGGTAAAATGCAGTTTGGGGTTTTTAGTCATTTTCAGCTACTCTAGTGTGGGAGATCTGTTTAACCCACCTAGTTTCATTTCTTTCTGATCTTCTCTTGTATTTAGGCTATTCCTCCCACTCTCCCCTCCCTCTGCTTTCTCCCCTTCATTCCCTTTCCTTCTCCTCATCCAAAGCCACTTTCCATTCCTCAATCAGCCTTTGTTATCTTGTTTTATCTAATTTGTAAAATCATATTTTTCCTCCGCAAAGAAGGCAAAAGTGTTGTCTTAAAAAATCAAAGAAGCATCCACAAAGAAGGCAGAAAAGTGCACAAAGGAAAAACAGTGATAGCAACAACCAGCAGAAAAGAAAGCAGCGCAATTATCCACAGCCTCTTTAAGCAAATGGATATAGGAGAATACAAAAAGCACCCCTGTGCCTTTTGTAAATCTCATAGAGTGGTGATAGAAATTTTGAGGAGTCAAATCCAGCAAGACAAAGTCCGAACTAAAGCAGAGATGGCCATCCTTCATTCACAATGGGATACTTGCACCAAAGATGTAATGAAGGTTCAGAACCGATGCAATCATTTGGAAGAGTCTCTCAACTTTATTAGGGAAGCTCTTAACAAAAAGTAGGAACAAGGATCCACCTCTCAAGATCATGGAAGCAAATACAGAGACAGTGAAAACACTATGAATAAATGATCCTCCATATCTACAGGCTTTCCATGTTTTCATCCAGGATAATAGTAGACAATCTAGTTTTTAAAAAAATGAAAGTCAAATGTATTTTTCTTTTAGATCAGTTTGTTCGACAATATAGCACAAGTGTAATAGTTTCTACTTCAAAAATGATAGAAAAAAAATAGTAGCTACAGTAGCACTCATGGAGTAATGCTTCCCTAGCAGATAAATCCATCTTGTAAATTTATTGGGGTGATTTTGCAACGAGGAATTTCTTCTCCTCCTCCTTTTCAGATAATACAACATAACCGAACTTGTGCGAAGAAAAAAAAAACACATAAATATTTATATAGAAAATAAACATATATATTAAGTGTATATATGTTAATATAAACAATATTAGTTAATCATCTTTCTTATTTTTTTGTGATAGCATTTAAAAATAAAATAGTTTATTAGTTGTTTTATTTTTGTAATGAAATCTTTGGTTTTATTATTTTTAGTTTAATTAGTTGTTTTATTTTTGTAATGAAATATTTGTTTTTATTATTGTTAGTTTAATTAGTTGTTTTATTTTTGTAATGAAATATTTGTTTTTATTATTTTTAGTTTAATTAGTTGTTTTATTTTTGTAATGAAATCTTTGTTTTTATTATTTTTAGTTTAATTAAGCTATATTTAAATTAAGCAATCGGTACTCGCTACTATGTAGCTCTTGTTTTTAATTAAGTAAACAATATGTTTTTCATTATTATTATTTTATAAAACTTTTCATTTATTTAATATTCCATTACAAAGTCTCTCTTGTATGAGGGTTTAAAACACTTTTTGATATAATTAGAAGATTCTTAAACAAAAATTGAAAGCCATTACAAAAATATATTTATTATGAAGTACACACGTGGAAAAAAAATCCATTGAGTAAACAACAACATTTCTCTTAACCACTTTAATTATATTTAATTAGTAAGATATTTTATATATATTAACCTAATAACTATTACAGCATTTCACTTCTCAATCTTATTTTTAATTATTAAATACTTATTTATATAAATTATTAAAAAATATAATTTAATTCAAATTTATATAGAAAAATATTCGTATTTATAATTTTTTTATTAAAAATTGTAAAATACATATAATAACATAGACAAATTCTCTTTACATGTTTTATAACTTTTTTAATATGATATCCATCTACAAGTCAACATTAACTCAAGAAGATGACATATGTGTCTTGCAACCTCTTGTTGCTTTTCTTGAACTTATCCACTGTTGATGATGATTGCTCATAGGATGTTTGCCACCTATTAGCACTATGTAGTTTTCCTAGGCTAAGAACGAAAATTCCATAGGTAACCACAAACCACTTGCAGAATTGGAAACTAGCCCTTCCAATCCCAGAGAGGGCTCTCTCAATATGGATTTCAATCAATCAAAGTCTAACGTCTTATGCTAGGTATGAAGATCAATAATTGGTTTAAAATTGCGGTTGTAAAATGAAGGAAAAGTCCATTGGGCATGGAGTCATAAGGATGTTCAGTAATCAATAATAGATAGACGGAGAAATCTTGAAATAGGGCGAGGTAGGCAAACTCTTGGATCTTATAGAGCTATTGTGGTGTGGATGAGATGAATAAGAGTTAGGATCAATTAAATATATAGCATACACAAATGAATTATATACTTAATCTCAGAAATAAAACATTAAGATTGCTTAACAACCGATAGCAAAGTACTGCAAGTAAATTCCACTCATCATCTACTTGTAAACAATTAAGAAGGAGCATACATGTAAAAACTTAAAGGAAAAATAGATTTACAAAGAGGGAAAGATCACCATTTGTATGACACAAGAATCCTCAAACCAAACTGCCTCTGTATTACTGAATTGATTACTTCAATTTGAACTCCACAACTTATAATCAAAAGAAAGGTCTTCCTTTACTTCACAATCAACCCTATCTACATTCAAAATCATAAACTATATACAAAATTTGTTTCTAGATCCAAGGAAGTTGAAACCAACCTATTCCCCATTTGGATGGAACTAATCTCACGAAAATAGGTTAAAAAAACCACTAATTTGTAAAATAGGACAACATCTTTGACTTTCCCTAAGAACTTTACTATACTCTTAATACACTAGATTTGTTTATGACAATCATGAGTGGGACATTTACAATGATAAAAGTATAATAATAATAATAATAAAATTACATAATAAAATCCTTCATTCGTCACATTAAGGTGAGAATTAGGTATAAAAATCATAGATTGTGTTTGTGTGTAGCACTTCTTGTGTGCAACACCTCATGTGTGCAGCACCTCCTATGTGCAACAAACGACCTACTACTTCTTTGACCTCATAAATGGATGCACTATGATCAAAAAACTTTGTAGATGTCTTGTTGTCTATAATGAAAACATATATACCCTGCAAATATCAAAAAATTTCCCAAAAATGTGACTTTGAAGTGTTGAGATTCAACAAGAAAAAATTTTGGCACCCGTGATCCTAGTGAAAATTAAGCACCTACACTAGGGTGGGGCCCAAGGGCTATTTTTAGGTGCATGTCTATTTTTATTATCCCTTAATTTAGATGGACATTAAACTATAATATATTCTCAATTTGGACTTGAAAATAGTTAACTGAAGTGGAAAATCAGTTAGATAAGTGAATTTCGAGCTAAGAGGTTGGTTGGTGGGACATGTAAAGTGACTCTTGTTGTAATTGAGTGATTTTAGTTGTAAAAGAGTTGGAAGTGCAGTGGTGCATGAGTTTGTGCAAGTTGTAAATATTTTAACTCAGTTAAGTGAGTTAAAATCATTTGTGCTAGTTGTATCTGAAGATACACTAGTGAGAGATCAAGTGAATTAAATATTAATTAATTCACATGTAGTGATCTCACATGTAACTGAAGATTTACTATTATTAGCTGCATGCATGTCAGAACCAATGGACACCCAGTTAAGTTCTAGGTGAAAGGGAAGTAAACTATTAGTTGTGACATTATCCGCTTGCACACATGCAAGCACACACACATTAGATGTGCCCATGATACTTGTGCAGTCAAGGCAGGCAAGAAGGCATCAATTCAGGGATTACTTTTAGCAGGAATTGCGCAGTGAAGGCAGACTGTCTGGAGACAGTAACTTGGCTAAGGCATTTGCCAATTTTTGTATGACAGTGTGAGAGAATTAGCTGTTGTACTGAGGGCTCTTATGAGAATATAGTGGGGTTTTTAGCTGTAAGCTTTCCCCGAGAAATTATTTGTGTTGTGTGTAATTGATCTTTCTTCATGTTCATGTGATTGGCAATTGTGTTTTTAATTCTGCAAAGATCTTTAGAATCTATTCAGTATTTAACTTTAGCATATTTTTAGATTGGGTAAATCCAAGATATACATGCATATTGTATAATTTATACATGGTATCAGAGCACAGGAAATTGCAGAAGTGAATCAGGAGCTGAGATTGTGACTGGATCGAATTCGAATTTGCAGAAAGATTTTCTTAGTGCTACAGTTGATTCAAGATCGAAATGGCTTTCAATGGCTTGAGGTTAGAGTATGCACTCAAGGGAATCTTGAACTACATTACTTGGAAGGACAAGATGGAGGCAGTACTTGAATACAATGGCTTGAAGGAATTCATTGAAAAAGATGTTCCTAAGCCAAATGTTGGAGATGCTGCCAATCTTGATGCATGGAAAAAGAAAGTGGCAAAGGCTAGGAGGATCTTATTGGAGGGAGTACGAGACCACATTTTCTCAAACCTCCATGGGAAAGCCACACCATATGCTATGTGGAAGGCTTTGATGGATCTATTCCAAAGCAGCAGTGACCATAGGAAATTGGCGCTCAAAGATAAACTCAGGAAGATCAATATGGAAAACGGCGACACCATTCCAAAGTAGCTCATAAAGTTTGTCTAATATCGGGATGAACTAGAGAGTGTGGGAATAATAGTCGTTGATGATGATTTGGTGAGCTTGGCTCTCGTAGGACTTCCTAAGAGTTGGCACAGTTATGAATACTCTGTCAACGGATGGGAAAAATTGTCGGATTAGGAACGACTATGGTCGGATCTGGTGTAGGAGGAGTTCAGGCGAAACACCAGATGTAATATTCCTAAATTAGCATGCAGCTAATAGGAATATAATTTTTTTATTTTAACACCTAGTAGATCAATAAATGGGTGAGGAGGCCCATACATACATTAAACAGGAATCACTAGTACAAAATGGCTAATTTGTTACTAAAAAAACGACTAAAATTTGCATATAAACGACTATTTTTCGGTCGGTGACCAATAGTAGCTAATTTACAGTATCTTATAACGCGGCCAACTTTTGGTCATTTTTAGCTTAGTCATTAATTGGTTATCTCAATTTTGTTATCTAGTTGTATATTTGGTCATTGATTTGGTCATTGATTTAGTCACTGATTTGGTCACTAATTTAGTCATTCATTTGGTCTTTCATTTTGTCACTGATTTAGTCATTCATTTAGTCATTCATTTGGTCATTCATTTAGTCATTCATTTAGTCATTGATTTGGTCATTAAATGTCACAATTAATGACCAAATATACAACAAAATATGTTACTATATGATCACCCGAGAAAACCAATTAATGACCAAAGAAATATGACCAACATGTTGGTCGTGTTATAAGATACTGTAAATTAGCTACTAATAGTCATATATATGCAAATTTTAGTCATTGTTTGAAACCAATTAATGACCGAAGAAATGTGACTAAATTTTAGTCGTGTTATAAGATACTGTAAATTAGCTATTAATAGTTGTATATATGCAAAATTTAGTCATCATTTGTAGTCACAAATTTATCATTTGCAGTAGCCATTTATTCATTATATAAATGACTAATTTAGTAGTTTATATTCATTTCATTAATAATCATTATAAATGACTAATTTAGTCGCATATTCATTTTATTTGTGTTCATTATTAATCAACATAAATTACTTTGTATGATTTAAAAAATGTCATACAATGTGCATGTTCATCTAATATGAAAACACAAAGTCGCATATTTTAATTACAATACTAAACAACATCAAGTGAAACTATAAATAATTTCAACCACATAAATTATATTATATGAAATGTTAAAATATGACAATATGGGTTTCCAACTTTATATTAGTTGGACTACAATTTACACATGAAATGATGTTTCATCACTTCAAAACATTATCGTTGTGTTGTCAAGGCATTACAGGTGAATTCACCAACTCTAAAGACTTGATCATCAATCTTTATATGTGTGTCTTATGCGAGATATTGGTTCTAAGGGTATCACCAGACCAGTTCTCCTCTCTCTTTTTGCATGTGTCGCTCCAATGTTATTTCTCTTCTCTTTTTTCAATTCCTGTTTCTCACCATCAATACTGATTTCATTTTCTGAAAAAAAAAAGAAAATACAATGCACTGTAAGAAATGAAAGACAATGAACACTATAATATAACATAAATTAGACTATAAACAGTTTATACAACATATACCTTAACATCAACAATGTCAAAGCAATTTTCCTTCAGCATCAATTTCTGCAAAATAAATGTCACGTTATTCTTTCCCATTTCTCAACATGCTACATACGATAAATTTAAAATCACACAAAACCAAGAGCAAACCCTTTTCTAACCAAAATAAACAAACAAACAGTGCCTCTAATAAAACTTCATTATAATATTGGCAAATGAAAAGAGAGCTAGTGGACCATTTGTGTTGTTTGACTTTGCCTATTTTTTTTATAAAGTGCTCGAGCTTCAGGAACCAACAAATGTGAGCACGAGCTAAAAACTAACCAACCATTCACTTTTCAACATGAGAGATCACAAAGAAACCACAAAATTGATCAGGCATTAAAATTGTGAGCAGACTACCTTGAAATTTTCCTCTTGAGAAATACCTCAAAATCCCCTCATTTCTAATAAGAAACTTGGCTATGTACCTCCATCCTTGATTTCCCTTGCTATATCTTGAATAAAGAATATCCCTTCAACAACCAATTTTGTGAGAATCCTACCAAGTAACTCAAGAGCCTTGTGCGCATCAATAATAGCATCCTCCAATGAAAATAGTACAATCTCCAACCTAGAAACATCAAAATTATATATAGTTATAATGTTGAAGATTGTAACTAGGTAGGTCTTCCTTATAATGACTATGTAATTATGTACTTATGTAAAGATGAATTCAATAATAATAAAATGAATTTTTGGTTTACTTGATTCATGGGTTTCATGAGAAAGATTCTTAGTATAGGTCTATAGACTTCTTCTTGATGTCTATTAGGTACATAAGTGTAATTAAGAGTCATGTAAAAGGCGTGAAGAATACCCTCCAGGATGTTGCAGAAGAATGGCTTACAAACGTTGAAGATATGCCTATGAAGTTGGCCTACAAACAAATGTTAAAGTCAGTCTACTTAATGGCTATAAGGTCGGCTTAATTACTTGGCTAGAACTACTATATATACCCTATATATGTTGCGGTTAAGACAACATATCTGCGGATGATACTGAGGTTATACAACGTGCAAAAGAAGAAAGTTTTGCGGAATCTACTGAGGCAATACAGCGTAAAGAAGGGAGCAAAGATTAATTTAACGTCTGGGGTAGAACACATTAAAAGAAAGAACAGATTTGTGGATCTGTCTCTGAGGTACTGCGGATATTTAAGTAACAATTATAGTCAAGTTTGAATTTAACAAAAGGTGGAAGAAAGAACAAGAATTACGTATTAGTTTGAAGGTATAACAAATCAGATCTAAGGACAAGATTGTCTACGTATAAGTCTTAAGGTGACAACGTTTGAAAGATAGCAAATACAAGAAGAGTTTTGATTGCAGACTTATCTAAAGGAAGAACTGAATGATACACCTTCCAAGGTAACTGAAGGACGTATTCTACAGAAGCAGCTAAAGGTTAGTAATTGTTGAAGTAACTGGAAGATTGAGATATTGACTAAAGGATATGATTAAGTTATCTCTGAGGAAAGAATTGTAAAAGTTAGAACCTCAAGTAAGGAAGGTAAATCAGAGATTTACCTTCCTAACTTATTGCAAAATACTCAGTTCCAAGAAAGATCAATTTTGTCTCTACATTTGTATAAGCACTTTGATAATTGACTTGATGAAGGATTAACTCAGCAAGCTCACAAGTAGTTATCAAGAAGAGAATTTGTATTAATCTATAGCCCTTAAATTCTCAATATGGTATCAGAGCTATGGTTATGATCAAAGGCAGTTTGAAAGGACTCGAAACATTCTAAAAGGACCTATGTCAAAAGGGCTCAAATCATAGTAAGACAGTCCAATAATTAAACTAGGTGCAAGTTCACAAGAAAGGTCAATCTCAATGACATCACAGTGTTGAAATTACCTCTGCCTCAATTCAATACAACTCTTATAAGATTATTTTGATACCACAGCAGTGAGGAGAATTAGTTATAAAGGTGTATTTACAGTTAAGGCTCGGTGTGACAAAAAGATATCAGTATAATATGTATTACAGTGAAGATATTCAGTGTTATAATCACAGGTCAACTACAGTCTCGGTATAATCAATCACATGATAAGTATGACACTACAATTTGGAACTACCACAGTAAAAAATCTATCATTGTTTCATGCTACCACAGTGAGAAAGGTCTCACTGGTTCGGTGCCATCACAGCTTGATGAGAAGTATTCCATTTCAGTTTGATGGTATCATGACATAGGGTCTCACAGAAATGGTCAACAGAAGTCAGAGACATGTACAGTGAAGTATTTACAATCGAAGCACAAAATAAGGTCAAAACAGTAATATGTATACACAATGAAATAGTACATTTGAGGATCTCGGAATAGCTGCTTACATTGAGTTTGAAAGAATATGAATTCTTTCCTATGAAGTTGACAGTGCAAGAACCAACTAAAAGAAAGAACTAGTTTGAAGGTATAACAAATCAGATCTAAGGACAAGATTTTCTACGTATAAGTCTGAAGGTGACATCGTTTGAAAGATAGTAAATGCAAGAACAGTTTTGATTGCAGACCTATCTAAAGGAAGAACTGAATGATACAACTTCCAAGGTAACTGAAGGAAGTATTCTACAGAAGCAGCGAAAGGTTAGTAATTGCTAAAGTAACTGAAAGATTGAGATATTGACTAAAGGATATGATTAAGTTATCTCTGAAGAAAGAATTGTAAAAGTCAAAAACCTCAAGTAAGGAAGGTAAATCAAAGATTTACCTTCCTAACTATATTGCAAAATACTCATTTACAAGAAAGATCAATTTTGTCTCTACATTTGTATAAGCACTTTGATAATTGACTTGATGAAGGATTAACTCGGCAAGCTCACAAGTAGTTATCAAGAAGAGAATTTGTATTAATTTATAGCCCTTAAATTCTCAACATATAATTCATAATCGCATATGACCATAGACTGTAGCAGTCTTGAAATAAACTCGAACTTGAATAAGAACAAACACAAAATTCAATTTTGTGGTTTATATGATAGCCATTTGATAATAGTTCACTCAGGATCCACGTTTCAGGTAGTATTTGGTGTCTTTTTATGTGGAAAATTTTCCAATGGGGCTAGATGTTTTGACCTTTTCTGTTTGGATCTAAGCTTAATATGAATATGTATTGGATTTTTGTTTTAAATGAAAACATAGGTTCTTCTTTTTCCTTTTCTGTTTTTCTCCCTTTACATATATATCTTGTGAATTTTCATAATTTTAAACAAAATAAATAGTCATGCTAATATGTTTTAACATATTGCAATTTTAAAATTTATAGCTAGAGTTTTGGAGGAAGCATGAGAATTATACCTGCTTTAGCCAGCATTCTTGATGCTTGTGCTGATATATATCTGGAGAATAGCAACCAGGTTCAAATGGACAGTAAACCCAAATGTTACACTTCTTTTCACCTTTTCGTTGGTCTAAGCAAGCCTGACAACAATCTACAGCACTTTATTTATGGTGGATCAGACCCCATTTAACTGTCGCTCCGTCATAGTCTGTATGTGGTTCTGCATGGCATTCAGAAGGAAGTGGCCTGCCAGGTATGATTCCATCTTCTACAGAAATAATATCAAACTATGCATCAAGCTTTAATTGCACCATTTTAAGCTAGGATTCTCCAAGCCCTTGTTGTCCTTGGACAAATTGAACAAAGAAACAATATAACTCATTCAAAAATAACACACCTGGGAAAAGGTGGAAAAGAAAACAGATGTTAAAACAAAATACTTTGAATTTTAACAGCTCTTCACTTCAAAATTCTAAATTCTAGTCTCCCACATGTAAGTAATCAATTTGTTAAATTTAGCAACATAACAATAACCTTAAATATGCTGAAAAAAGGAACCTAGAGAAATTGTCAGGAAACCATAATCCACAAGTCATGAACTTAAAAATAGATAAGACTGCTATATGAATACTTTGTAAAACACGCTCTCAAGACATAATGCAGTGAAGAGGACAAAATAATTTTGTGATGCTAACCTAGTAGTCAAAATCCCAAGAAATCAAAAGCACAAACACCAAACTAAGATTGCCCATATATTCATTACTGATCTCAGTTCCATCCTCCAGCATCTTTCCACTATCCTCGCTTGAAGCTTCGGGAGGTAATGAGAATCCAGCTTCCTCCAACACAGGACCCTAGTGAGTCTCCAATACTTTTGCCACCATCTCTGTTCATGGGAACCCCAATACATAATGTATAAACACACGCCCAAATTTGGGAGCTGTGGACCAAAAGAAGCAGGGAGGAAAAGAACCCGATGTCACAAAAAAATACTATGCCATCACAACTAATGGACAAGCCATCAGTTGAAGTCACACATAAGCTGAATAGAAAAAATGCATACCAGTATCTTTGGCTTCTGTGGAGGAATTCACACTGGCTTTCATTGCTTCACGTTTCTTATCTTCTTCAAGCTTTTTTGTCCGCCATTCTTCAAGGGCTATCACTTAAAAAAATGTAAGCATTAACAACATATTGATGTAACCACCAAATTCCAAAACAGTCAATAGTTTGCATTGTTACTGAACTAGGTAACACTTTAATTTTACATTATTACTCAACTAGTGGGTTAACAATTTCTAACTTTTGAGGAATCCAGAGCTAAAAAGTCACTGAGATTTATATAATGAGCAAATGTATGAGCTCCCACATGTCAATTGTTAGAAGCTATGTGAATGGAAGAATATATGCTAGAGCACTCATAGCTTATGGCAGAGGGCGTTCATGATGTTATATTCCCAAGGGTGAATGATATTGATCCTTTAATTTGATTATGTGAGGTCTCTAAGCACTTCAATGATTTATAATTCCCTAGTACCTCTACAGGAATTTCCCCTAATATTTGATTTCCCTGGAATTCAAGGCAAAGCTCTAAAATATCTGTTATGAAGCAAAAAGGGAGCTATAAATATTCCCTAAAAATTGGTTTTCATTTAATAATAATCCATAAGATGGTTGTTCTTTCATTATCCCTTCATCTATTAGTGGTGGAGAAAGCAAACCAGTGAAGTTGTTACTGTTTGAAATCATGAAGCACCGTCAGACCCTTAGATAGAATGGAAGTGACTGGATTGCTTCCCCAAAGACCACACATAAAGAGATTAGATAGAATGGAAGTATCTGGATTGCTTCCCCAATACCACACATAAATCGAGATGAATAAAGAGCAGCAAAGGTGACCTGAGCTTGCGAACTATCGAAAAACTCATTTATTGAAAGAAGTGGTGGTTTGGTGAAGCTATTATTCGAGCAAGTTGAAATGTTGCTAGATAATTTGTTTCCACTAACATTAAATAAAAGCGTAAAAGAAACTGGAAATTCAGGAATCATCCCTCTAAGTTGATTGCCTCTCAAGCCAGAAATACAAGTTCCTACATCTACTTAAAACTATAAGAATTCGACTAGTCAAAATATTTTGACACAAATTAAACATTCACCCCAACCCTCAGGGAAGGTTCCATTTTGAGTATTCTGTAGAGCCCAAATAATCTTAACACGAGGAAGTGTGATAAGATCTGCAGGAATATCTCCTTGAAAATAGTTGAGCTCCAATTTTTCACTGTTTGATAAACCACTAGTAGGCTCAGAATCAATATAATTTTTTCCAAGGGTGTAGTCCAGCGGATTTGTGAACACAAGTACATAATGCTCATGGAAATTTCCCAGCTCCTTGTGAATCTCATGAGTGAGGGAGTTCCTTAAAACATCTAGAATTTCAAGCATGGATTGTTTGCCAATCTCTATTGGGATAACTCCATCTAAAATATTTTGAAACAAGGAAATGAAACTAAGTCTAGAACAATTCCCCAACTGTGCAGCTCCAATTTTTCACTGTTTGATAAAGGTGACAACGTTTGAAAAATAGCAAATACAAGAACAGTTTTGATTGTAGAATTATCTAAAGGAAGAACTGAATGATACAACTTCCAAGGTAACTAAAGGACGTATTCTACAGAAGCAGCTAAAGGTTAGTAATTGTTGAAGAAAATGGAAGACTGAGATATTGAATAAAGGGCTCAAATCATAGTAAGACAATCCAATAATTAAGCTAGGTGCAAGTTCACAAGAAAGGTCAATCTCTGTCACTATGAAAAGAAGGATCTCGGTAACATCTCAATCTCAATGACATCACAGTGTTGAAATTACCTCTACCTCAATTCAGTACTACTCTTATAATATTATTTTGATACCACAGTAGTGAGGAGAATGAGTTATAAAGGTGTATTTACAGTTAAGGCTCGGTGTGACAAAAAGATATCAGTATAATCCGTATTACAGTGAAGATATTCAGTGTCATAATCACAGGTCAACTACAGTCTCGGTATAATCAATCACATGATAAGTATGACACTACAATTTGGAAATAGTACCACAGTAAAAAATCTATCACTGTTTCGTGCTACCACAGTGAGAAAGGTCTCACTGGTTCGGTGCCATCACAGCTTGATGAGAAGTATGCCATTTTAGTTTGATGGTATCACATAGGGTCTCACAGAAATGGTCAACAAAAGTAAGAGACATGTACAGTGAAGTAGTTACAATCGAAGGACAAAATAAGGTCAAAACATTAATATGTATACACAGTGAAATAGTACGTTCGAGGATCTCGGAATAGCTGCTTACATTGTGTTTGAAAGAATCTGAATTCTTTCCTATGAAGTTGACAGTGCAAGAACCAACTAAAAGAAAGAACTAGTTTGAAGGTATAACAAATCAGATCTAAGGACAAGATTGTCTACGTATAAGTCTGAAGGTGACAGCATTTGAAAGATAGAAAATACAAGAACATTTTTTATTGTAGACCTATCTAAAGGAAGAACTGAATGATACAACTTCCAAGGTAATTGAAGGACGTATTCTATAGAAGCAGCTAAAGGTTAGTAATTGTTGAAGTAACTGGAAGATTGAGATATTGACTAAACAGTCGAACATTTGCAAGATTGATATATTGAATAAACAGTCATGTTAATATGTTTTAACATATTGCAATTTTAAAAATAAATATGCAATTTTAAAATTTATAGCTAGAGTTTTGGAGGAAGCATGAGAATTCTACCTGCTTTAGCCAGCATTCTTGATGCTTCTGCTGATATATATCTAGAGAATAGAAACCAGGTTCAAATGGATAGTAAACCCAAATGTTACACTTCTTTTCACCTTTTTCTTGGTCTAAGCAAGCCTGACAACAATCTGCAGCACTTTCTTTATGGTGCATCAGACCCCATTTAACTACCGCTCCGTCATACTCTGTATGTGGTTCTGCATGGCATTCAGAAGGAAGTGGCCTACCATGTATGATTCCATCTTCTGCATAAATAATATCAAACTATGCATCAGGCTTTAATTGCACCATTTTAAGGTAGGATTCTGCAAACCCTTGCTTCCCTTGGACAAATTGAACAAAGAAACAATATAACTCATTCAAAAATAACACACCTGGGAAAAGGTGGAAAAGAAAATAGATGTTAAAACAAAATACTTTGAATTTTAACATTTCTTCACTGCAAAATGCTAAATTCCATTCTCCCGCATGTAAGTAATCAAATTGTTAAATTTAGCAACATAACAATAACCTTAAATATGTTGAAAAAGGGAACCTGGAGAAATTTTCAGGAAACCATAATCCTCAAGTCATAAACTTAAAAATAGATAAGACTGCTATATGAATACTTTGTAAAACACGCTCTCAAGACATAATGCAGTGAAGAGGACAAAATAATTTGGTGATGCTAACCTAGTAGTCAAAATCCCAAGAAATCAAAAGTGAAAACACCAAACTAAGATTGCCCATATATTCATTATTGGTCTCAGTTCCATCCTCCAGCATCTTTCCACTATCCTCGCTTGAAGCTTTGGGAGGCAATAAGAATCCAGCTTCCTCCAACACAAGGCCCCAGTGAGTCTCCAATACTTTTGCCACCATATTTGTTCATGGGAACTCCAATACATAATGTATAAACACACGCCCAAATTTGGGAGCTGTGGACCAAAAGGAGCAGGGAGGAAAAGAACCTGATGTCACAAAAAAATATTGTGCCATCACAACTAACGAACAAGTCATCAGTTGAAGTCACACATAAGCTGAATAGAAAAAATGCATACCAGTATCTTTGGCTTTTGTGGAGGAATTCACATTGGCTTTCATTGCTTCACATTTCTTAGCTTCTTCAAGCTTTTTCGTCCGCCATTCTTCAAGGGCTATCACTTAAAAAAATGTAAGCATTAACAACATATTGATGTAACTGCCAAATTCTAAAACAGTCAATATTTAACAGTCAGTAGTTTGCATTGTTACTGAACTGGGTAACACTTTAATTTTACATTATTACTCAACTAGTGGGTTAACAATTTATAACTTTTGAGGAATCCACACTGGCTTTCATTGCTTCACGTTTCTTAGCTTCTTCAAGCTTTTCCGTCCACCATTCTTCAAGGGCTATCATTTAAAAAAATGTAAGCATTAACAACATATTGATGTAACTGCCAAATTCTAAAACAGTCAATAGTTTGCATTGTTACTGAACTGGGTAACACTTTAATTTTACATTATTACTCAACTAGTGGGTTAACAATTTATAACTTTTGAGGAATCCAAAGCTAAAAAGTCACTGACCACATGTAGCTAGGGAAGAAAGTGATAAGCCCATTGTATTGGATGTATGGTATTGAGATACCCATGGTAACACCCATGGTATTACATGTATGAAACCTATATAAAGGCTAGAGTCTCTCCATTGAGGGATGTCAAGGATTATCGTATTGGCAAGCATATGGCTTGTGGAGTGATATCCTTCCTTAAGGAGTGAATGTATGGTGTTGCCCTACCTCAAGGGTTTTGATATTAATGAAGATTTGAAGTCTTGTCTTCTATGATTTATTGGGCCTATTTTCTATTTCTATATATTTTCTTCTCAGATCTACTACAAGTGGTATCAGAGCTTTGGATTCTAGGGTTTCGCTGCTCTAAACAGGTCATCGTGGCACTCATAGCATATGGAAGAGGGCGTTCATGATGTTATATTCCCAAGGGTGAATGATATTGATCCTTTAATTTGATTATGTAAGGTCTCTAAGCACTTCAATGATTTATAATTCCCTAGTACCTCTGCAGGAATTTCCCCTGATATTTGATTGCCCTGGAATTCAAGGCAAAGCTCTGAAATCTCTGTTATGCAGCAAAAAGGGAGCTATAAATATTCCCTAAAAATTGGTTTTCATTTAATACAACCATCTGGCAAATCCCATGGCCAAAATGTAGTTTTCTATTTTAGGTGTAGGATACATATAGACTCATATCAACATTCTACAAGGACCTATTTGAGGTGAATTCAACATTCTAATAGGACCTATGTCAAAAGGGCTCAAATCATAGTAAGACAGTCCAATAATTAAGCTAGGTGCAAGTTCACAAGAAAGGTCAATCTCTGTCACTATGAAAATAAGGATCTCGGTAACATCTCAATCTCAATGACATCACAGTGTTGAAATTACCTCTGCCTCAATTCAGTACTACTCTTATAAGATTATTTCGATACCACAGCAGTGAGGAGAATGAGTTATAAAGGTGTATTTACAGTTAAGGCTCAGTGTGACAAAAAGATATCAGTATAATCCGTATTATAGTGAAGATCTTCAGTGTTATAACAGGTCAACTACAGTCTCGGTATAATCAAACACATGATAAGTATGACACTACAATTTGGAACTACCACAGTAAAAAATCTATCACTATTTCGTGCTACCACAATGAGAAAGGTCTCACTGGTTCGGCGCCATCACAGCTTGATGAGAAGTATGCCATTTCAGTTTGATGGTATCACATAGGGTCTCACAGAAATGGTCAACAGAAGTCAGAGACATGTACAGTGAAGTAGTTACAATCGAAGCACAAAATAAGGTCAAAACAGTAATATGTATACACAGTGAAATAGTACATTTGAGGATCTCGGAATAGCTTCTTACATTGAGTTTGAAAGAATCTGAATTCTTTCCTATGAAGTTGACAGTGCAAGAACCAACTAAAAGAAAGAACTAGTTTGAAGGTATAACAAATCAGATCTAACTATGTAACTAGGTAGGTCTTCATTATAATGACTATGTAATTATGTACTTATGTAAAGATGAAGTCAATAATAATAAAATGAATCTTTGGTTTACACGCTTCATGGGTTTGACACCAGCTTGGAGAGGAATTTATAATATTTTAAATGAGCGCTCATACACATCCTAATTCCTTTTCATTGAATAAAAATTATTTTTTTAAGATCAAACATGAAAGACTACTAACTTAAATATGTAGGCATGACATGCCTCTCCAATAATCATTTACCTCCATTGTGGAAGACAAATATATAAGAACCAATGTTCAAATCGAATAAGCATCAATTAATATCATATTATCTTGGTGAAGAGAAGCTAAAGAATAGTGTAGGAGAGAAAATAAACGAGCCATATTTTTAGACCCCTGGATGGAATTTTTGGACCTATATTTTTTCTAACCTGTAGACCTGTAGTAAGCACATTAATCTCTAAATTTAGGCCAATGTAGCATCCACAATTTTGGCCTATTTCAGGCCTGAAATTCAGCCCTATGGCCAATGTAATTTTGGCCTATTTTAGGTGTAGGATACATATAAACTCATATCAACATTCTACAAGGACCTATGTGTAGGATACATATAGACTCATATCAACATTCTACAAGGACCTATTTGAGGCGAATTCAACATTCTAAAAGGACCTATGTCAAAAGGGCTTAAATCATAGTAAGACAATCCAATAATTAACAGTCAATAGTTTGCATTGTTAATGAACTGGGTAACACTTTAATTTTACATTATTACTCAACTACTAGGTTAAAAATTTATAACTTTTGAGGAATCCAGAGCTAAAAAGTTCCTGAGTTTCACCTTGTTAGAAAACTTGAAGGCATGCCTGAAATGGGTCAGAGTATCAACCAGTCTTCTCTTCTCCACCGTAAGACTCAGCAACTCTTTTCTACTTCATCAGGCCAATATTTCAAGATCACACCTTTGGTGGGAATGCCATATGGGCAACTCCATAGGAACTTTAGATGCACACTCAACAATTTTAGTCCCACTTAATTACCATCTTTACTATTTACCTTCCATAAGCTCACTTACCTTAACAACCACTTGCTTAATTAATGGTGGGTACAGCACTTAGAGCTGAACAAGATTTAACTTCTTGAACTTCTGAGGCCTGTCAAGTATAAGATCACTGTCTAGATTATTAGCTTCTTCCAAGGCCTTTTCTGCAAAAGAGACTGCAAGAGTAGGATCCCATGAAGTTAACTCCAATGCAAGCCCATAATTTGTATCAACAACCTCAAAAAATTCAAGATACTTGTTGCATAAATTAGTTCTGAAATCCATGGGGAGACCCATATCAGTAGCTAAGTGGGCAATCTTCTCCAGCAATACCCTCTTGCTCATAGACATCATTAAAAGCTTCCTAATATTCTCAACAAGGAGGCCCTCCATTTGAGATTTAATCTGCACTTCTTCCAAGTGCAGTTGTTGTGCCTGGGGGGTCAATGTGAAATAGAATCAGTATCCCAGACTTGTTCATTGTTTATTTCAATCATTTGAACAACAACTTCATATATAAAGGTATCCTTTCTTTGTTTTGATATCTGGAATAAGTCATTCAAGGCTCGATATTTCACACCCCAACTCTCCTCTGTAGACTCCTTGAATTAACAATGATCAAAGTCTACTTTGGCTATTAGAATAACCATAATAGATGTTGAAATTTGGTACCGGAGGACAGGTGGTTCCCTAAGGCTTTGATCTTTGGCCTAGGGAAAAGTGTCCAAAAGAATTTAATTTTTCTCCTAAAGTGACTTTATAAAGTTATAAAGTCAAATCTAATTTAAAAGTGACTTTAAGTAATAAAGTTACTAAAGTGACTTTATAAAGTTATAAAGTCAAATCTAATTTAAAAGTGACTTTAAGTGATAAAGTTATTAAAGTCTAATTTTAAAGTGACTTTAATAAAATCAATGTAAAATTAGAAAGGAAAAGTGACTTTGGAAATAAATGACTAAGTGGGTCTTTATTAAAGTGGGTGAATTAAAAAATAGAAAGTGAGATTTAAATGAGCATTTAATCTCAGCCCTAGATCTCAATCTATTTCAGCCATTGGATTTAGGGATTTCCCAAAAGTCACTTAGGGTTAGATTAAAGGAGGGAAAGGAGGAAAAGGTCATTCATTCTTTCATGAGCAGATTGAGAGAAGGAGAGCAAGAGAGCAAGGGAGATTTATGGGCAGTGAGGAGAAGGAGGCAGCAGCTTGGCACACATTCCAAGGCAGCATTTCAGCAAGACATTTTCAGGAAAATCGTACAGCAGATTTTATGGCAGCTTGCACGCTTTTCTAGGAGGTCGTACAGCTGCATTTATTGCAGATTTCTGGGCACAAAAATCGAGGAGGACGTACAGCATTTATTGATGTTTTGTTTTTGCTGTTTGCACATTTTTCAAGGCGGTGGTTAAGCACGGAAAACGAGATAAGTTGTAAAGTCTGTTTGCTGATTTTTTGCTGAATATTTCTCTCACTGTAAAAAGCATTTTCCAGAAATAAGAAGGAGCTCTCAAACTGGTTTTCCCCAAGAGTTGTAGGGGTTTTTTCCCGGGAGTCGTGTTATTAAAAAATACATGTGTCAAAATGTGTGAATGAGCTGTTTAAAGTACGCTGATTTTATTTACTTGCCCATTTTTCAGCGTGCAGCAATTTTTTCCAGAATTTGTGTTTTCAGCAAAATTTATTTTCCAGCTTGTTAAATGTATGGATATGGGAAAGGGCATTTAACTATTTTGGAGTAATAAGGTGAAACTGAAAACCGGGGTGGGAAAACAAGAAATTTCTAAAATAGACAAGTTAGGGAAGTAAAGGCATTTATATTACCCACCTCTTTCTAATAGTACTAGTAATTTGTAACCTTCACAAATTACAAGACAATCCTCCAAGCATATCCTATCGAAGGTCTCTTCCAATCCTGTAGAGCCACATTCTTTTGGAAATGTGATACCAAGCACTTTGCTATACCAACCTCAGTGATTAATTTTTTTTATGTTTCCTCAATGGAAAGAAGAGGAGCTTTAAGAGAAATTATATGGAACTGCTTCTCACTAGTTTTTGTAAGATCCCCTTCTGGACCAATCATCCATTCCATTAAGATGACAATTGCTTTACGAATTGGATCAATAGGAGGGTCTGTCAATTAAGCAAACATCTGCTTTAAGTACTCAAATATTATTTTTAGTCTATTTGACATCGTAGCTAGAGGTGTATCATTCCCCATGGAATCAAGAGATTTTGTTCCATATTTTTCCATAGGAAGCAACAACATTTCCAAAGCCTTAATTGTTTGTCAGAACAATGAAATGCATATTTAAAAAAATAGCTCATAAATGCAAACATACATTCAAAAATACCTCATAGCATATTTACATACAAATCACTTACCCATAAGCCTTCATTAGTGACAACAAGCCATATATTCCCATGTTTTCCATTGTATCATCTAAACTATCAACTTGTAAACCAATACAATCAACAAGCTATGGAAAATCTATAGTTGACATCCAGGGTGACCAAGTCCTTCCATACAATACGTGTGATCATTTAGTGAACATTTTATTTGCAATAAAATCCAAATGAGGAGTTTCAAAACTTAGTCCAAATATTAAAAAAAAAAAAAATTGTTTTGTATCTGAGTTATCAAAAAAAAGTGGTTGGATTTGAGAAGTTATATATGAACAACAACAAGACGACCATCCAGATCGATGACTTTTCCAAATACTTCTTCGGCCACCGAATGAAAATATTTTCCTTCTCCTTCAAACGAACACATCCATCTATTTTATATTCATACAGAAGGGGGATGTTACTCGTGACATTAATGACATTTACATTTGCGTCTTCTCGACCAAGTGGCACTCCATGTATGATAGAAATTGACTGAATTTGTCCAATGCCAGCAATAGCACTGTCATATGGATCTAATATATTCACTTTGTCACCTACCTGGAGTAGGTCATGCCCTACCGGAGTTAATAAGCATTGTCAAAAACAAAAAAGTATACATAGATATTAGGAAAATAATAATCACAATTAAATTGCAAAAACATACATAGATATTTAATTAACTGAATAATATGCACTCACTGAGTTAATATCTGAAATACCAGTAGGATTTGGCACCGATTTGGAATGCTCAGGTGCATCAATTTCATCATATTTTAGAACTCTCGAGGTAACCATTTTTCCTTTAACATCCTATACGTGATTTCATTATGCACAAGTCAAATATTACAATAAAACAAAATAAGTTTTAACATAGCAGAAAACAGTAAATATAATATTAAAACATAAAAATATAATAACACTAAAATAGAAGCATATAGCTCTTGTATATATCTATAAAAACATACCTTCACATGTTCATGGCCCTTTTTTGAGTCATTTAGCATTCTTGCACCACCCAAATTTACATTTTCTTCCTATGATTGACAGGAATTGCCAATAAAAGAAGGCTTCATGAGTGAAGGGAAATAGAACCAAAACATTAACATATTACAAATTCAATTGAAGCACTGGTTTCAAGGGAATTATAATTTGCTTACCTCATCTAAATAAATGTTGAATTCCTTCTTTTTCCATGCAGAAACAAGAGGTTTAATGGAGGAGGCTATGGTTGACATTGTCTTTGCCAAACCAGTTATACATTGCAATGCATGATTATAATCCTTACTATGGTTTCCAACAGTAGATAAAGCTCCTATTTGTCTACTCTCGACGTCAATAGATGGAAAATAACTTTCTATTGGATTTTCTGACATATAATTATGTTTGGAATTTTCCAAGTCTACCATATAATGAGCCATTTCACTCACCACTGGTTCTCTTTTAACTTCTTCAACCTACAAATAATTTTCAATGCACAACTAGTTGGATATTAAGAAAAATCAAAACACATAACACAATGTACAATATTCAACAAAAAAATTGTATACTTACAAATATTTGTTGTTTTGCTCGCAACCCACCCCGACCCAAAAAATATCGAGCCTTCACCTGCTCTCTTGCTTTCTTCGCTCTTATACTCTTTAACAAATACTCTTCAGCACGCATACTTTCCTTAAAATCTTCCCATTGTTTGGGAGTCAAGCTACTCTCCCTATCTTTTCCATCCAAGATTAATTTTCTGCATTTATGCCTGAAGTTATTCATCAAAATTCTCATTCTGCGCTTATAATATTTACTAGAAATCCTTCCACCAATAGTCTCAAAAAACATTTTCCATTTGTTGGATCACTTGATCAACATTTCTTGGATCTTGATCTGCAAAGTTGGATTTGGTAACATCCAAATGAGACCTTATTCTTGTGCCCAACTCTGTGGCCCACCTTGACGCATTTGGTCCAGTAGGCTCACCATATTTTACCTCAATCAAGTAAGCCTTCTTCCCTTCTGATTTTCATTCTATGGCTTCCCTATTTGTGGACCTATAAAGGCTTTGACTAATTCTTTGTCTTTTGACTAAAGCTAGTACATCTTCAAAACCAAGACTAGGTGATGGAAAATCACTCATACTTGTGGCTAAAGAAGGCGTGGTAGTTCCTAGCACCTTACTTGGAGAAGATGTCATTGGTGTGCTTTCTGTGGCAAAAGACTGAATTGGTTGCTCCTTTTCCACAATAGGTGTGGCACTAGGTTGCACAAAAATCTCCTCGGATGTGCCTTCAAATCTTTTCTTTAACTGTAAATAAATTTCTTGCAACTCTGCTTCATCAGAATGTGCCAATTTTTCGTGAACACCTTGGACATGATCATCTGATATATCAGGAAGTTGATCATTAGAATTGTCAGCTTCATCTCCATGCATTGAATTACCATGGCGTTTGCTTCTACGAGTTGGCAGGGATACGTCTTTTCTTGCTTTTTGTTTATTCTCATTGTCTATGGGATCCAAGTTTCCCCTATAAAAAAAAAAAAAAACTTATCAAATAATGGCCTACATCATCAAATATATTATATACAACTTTCATTAAATATGCATAGAAATAAAAAGTGACGAAGAGTAACTACTTACTTATTCACCAAACCAAGAGATGAGAAATATTCTTCATTTTTTGTGATGCGTTCTTTACGAACACGCTCGTATTCTATCATATTTTCATCACTGCTAAGATCATTTTTATGTTTCAACCCCTTCTTCATAGTATTTATGTCCTACATTTCACATTTAAAGAAAAAATATTAGTGCATGGAAAAATAACAATTATAAAATATATATATTATACGATCATGCATTATGATCAATGAGAATGAATTAACCTTAAATATGATAGAAGGAACACTTTAATCAGTATCAGCACCTTATCTAAAATTATGGATTCTATTTTTTTAATTGCAAAAAAATTGTAATATTTGCATAAATTTATCACATAATAAAAACATAGCATATTGCAATTGGGAATGCAGATTGGTTGTCCCAGCCATTGTAACATTATTGAATCTATTATATGTGTACTAGTGTCAGTACCGTACAACTTTGGTGAAGAGCTCCTGAACCATATTAAGACTTTGAGCCCTTAGTAAACAGACTCCAGAGACTTACATTTAGCTTCGAGGTTTGCAAGCTAAAAATCAAATATCCCGCAATAAAAAGATACGCATCCGCCAATTTAACAACTAAAATAACATTAGAAGAATCTAGATTTTCCTCAGGGAAAAAAAACAACTTTAGAAGTTACAAAATAAATATTAAAGTTAGCATAACTTCATCTAGGCAATTTCATTTATGGATCTTTAAGATAAATTGAATCACTTCATGCTACAATAGAGTCACTGGAATGAAACAAAATTCACACACAGTGAAAAATGAATGATAAATTTCACACAGAGTTTAATACAACCATCTGGCTAATCCCATGGCCAAAACAATAAAATCTATTTGCATAGTGAAAATTTATGCCATAAAGTCAAGGTGATAAATCATCATCGTGATCATTTGCGTGGTCATCAAGATCACAATCCTAATCACTTGTGTATACATCTGCTTGATTTCCTTCATTGTCCTCGTACATTATATTGTCCTGGCCATGGATTATGTTTTCTAACTCAGTCTCTTCATTGGGAATCAATGCTTCATCTTCAAATACTCTATCGCCATCTTTAGATTCTTCCTCCAATGTTTCTTGTAAACTATTACATTGCCCATCAACCATTATATCAACATATTCCATGAATTTCCTTTTTGAGCGGAGCTCTATTTGAACGACATACGACCATCCTGAGCTTGTCACATCACCAATTAAAAAATCTTGGTTAATTTGAATAGGGGAAACATATGGCTCATTGGTCTTCAGTAAAATTTTGCGTGTATTTGCACGTACAAATCCATACTCATCATGTTGTATTGCAGATGGCTTGATCCATTTACATTTTAATAATATAGGACTAGTTTCACCATAATCAACTTGAATAATTTCTTGCATGAATCCAACATACAAGTTCTTTTCAGTATTGTGATGAAATTCAACACTAACAATACAATCATAATTTGCCTTTCCTATGTCCCTTTCTTCTACTCTTAAATGAGTACCATAGGCCCACATCCCTTTGAAAGAAGAAGCCCATATACTTGGAGGTTTTGAAAGCTGAATTTCCTCCTTCGTCATATCTTGACCTTCTTGTCGTGCATCATTAATTGCATCAACAATCCAATCATCAAATTTTGGAAAAGAACGATCTCCAAGGTTCAAATCTTGAAGTGTACGCTTTCGAGATGGATGCATCCATTTTTTAATCTCTTCTTCATATTTTCTGCAAAGAATATGAAAAGTAAGAGTGATAATAATTTAGCTATTAAATGAAATTAAATAAATAAATTATGATGTAAATAATATTTTACCTACGCCACTTATCGAATGATGATGTGTTTTGAAGAACATAGGTATGTATGGCAATTCTTTCCTCATTTGATAGCTTGAAGTGATGCCCATTTCCTTCTAATACTTCACCTGCAACTCTCTGGTCGTCATCATCATCCCATACATGCCGATTGACATTGCTAAAATCCTTCATATATTCTGTGCAAAACCCTATGGCCTCTTGCATTAAATATCCTTCACAAATGCTACCTTCTGATTTTGCCTTATTACGAACAAACTTTTTCAAAACTTTCATGTATCGCTGTATAGGATACATCCATCTTGTTCTTATTGGGCCACAATGCTCTAGTTCATGTTCTAGATGTATAAGAAGATGCATAGAAATATTGAATATTGCTGGTGGAAATTCTCATTCCAATAAGCAGAGGACTTCAACAACCTCTCCCCTCAAATTATCAAAGTTTGAAGGATCTAGCACATGCAAACTCATTCTTTTTAAGATTAGGCCCAACCTTATAATTGACAATCTTGGTCCCTTTTCCAAACTTAATATGACTGCAATAGGTAAAATATCCTCAATTATGACATGATAATCATGGGTCTTGAGGCTTCTTAAGCTATTATTTTTGGTTTGGCTTCTAATATTACCACTTACATATCCAGTAGGAAATCGAGTCTGAGACATCAACTTTAAAAATTTTGCACATTGATCCTTCGTCCACACATAAGGAGCAATAGGTTTTTTGTATTTTCCATTACCATATTTTTCAACCCAAAGATTTCGACAAATCTTTAGTTCTTTAAGGTCTAGGCGTGATGACACTGTATCATATGCACCAAAAAGAGTTTCTATAATAGCAAAAGCTGTGTTTTTCTCAGTATGCATAAAGTCAACAATATGTCTAATGGTTATATGCTTAAAGTATGGAAATTTATAGAATATGCACACTCTTTTTACACCACTATCGTAAAGTGGATTAATTTAACTACCACGAATGCCACCATTTTCAATAAATTGCATTCTTTTTTCTCCATTCTCAATAATGTGATCACTTGTTATTGCCAGTGGTGCTTCACGATTCTCTTCCTTAACATTGAAACGTGACTTTTGTCGACGATATGGATGCTCCATTTTGAGGTAAGCATGATGTCCACAATAAATACACTTGTGCAAACTACTTGAGTGCCTCACAAAACCCTTAAAGATGCAAGTTGGACATCCATGGTATCCATGAACATTGAGACCATTCAAAGTGCCATATGCAAAAATATCGTGGATTGTAAACAATAAAGAAGCTCTTAAAGTGAATTGAATTGAATTACCATCCCCTAAAATTTGAATTTTTTCAATTCCTTTCCACAATTCCACTAGCTCATCAAATAATGGTTCTAAAAAAACATCAATTGTATCTGAAGTCACACTTTTTTTCCCTGGTATGATCAATGACAACATCAAGAAAAATGGCTTTGTTGCTAACCATGGAGGCAAGTTATAATTTATTAAAAACACTGGCCAAGTTGACCATTTAGTGCTTTGATCTGAGAAAGGGTTCACCCCATCTAGAGCTAAACCCAGTCTTATATTGCGAGGATCTTGGGCAAAATCAGGGGATTTATTTTCAAATTCCTTCCAAATCTTAGAATAAGCCACAAATCGTTGTTTTCCATCGGTGCTCTTGTTTTGGGCATGCCATTGCATTAGCTCGGCAATGTCTCGACATTTGTACATTCAAAGCAACTGTGGGATTAGTGGAAAGTGGCGAAGAACATTTCTCGAAGCTGAATTTGATTTCAACCCTGGTCTATACCTCCCTTCTTTACATTTTGGACATTCAGTCTCACTTGCAATATTTTTGCGAAATAATACACAACCATTCACACATGTGTGGATGTTTTCATACCCTAAGCCTAGCTTAGTGATTTGCACTTTACATGCTCTTCATTTTGTTGGCAGTGTGGAGTCGGGTGGTAACAACCATTGTAAAAATGCCAATAACTCATCAACACTCTCATTTGTCCAACCATGCACCACTTGCAACTTAAGAATTAAAAGGATTGTTGTTAAATGACTTAAATTGCAAGTACCATACACAGGTTTTAAAGCATCCTCCATCAACTTCTGCCATTCATCCTTGAAACCCTCATTCAGCATTCTATCAACTTCAATCCCTTCATCAAAGGTTCCTACCTTTTCATTTGTGTTTTTTGCCTCTTCATCTATGTCTAGTGCCTCTACATCTCTCATGCTATGCAATTCTATCCTATCTGGATAACAATTTTGAGGGAAAGGGCTTATACCGCTATGCCCATATTTTAGCATATGTTGAAAAATCACACTTCTTTTTCTCATTTTCCCACCACGACAATCATTACATGGACATGCATACTTAAGCAAGCTCTTCTCATCAGCTATTCTCTCATCATGTGCTTGGTATTCATCTATTGTCAAAATTGGGCTTTGACTCATCTTCAATTTTCTGCATTCAAAGAAGAAACTAATATGTTAACTCTTTACTTTCAACTCTTTTCATAACTTTATTTGTAAAAGAGAAGTTTCAGCTCCTATTTGAGCACAAATGTAAATTGTGCAAACTTTTAGAAACAACATATAGGAAGAGAAGACTACATATTTTTTACCAGTGTGAACACACCCATACACAACAATCACATAGTTAAACAACAAAAGAAAGTCATATTTGAGAGAAAGCTTTTGGATCAGCACTTGTTTGAGGAGATATTTTTGTTGTATTTACACCTTTTGAACGCAGATCTATCAGCATGACAACAAAAAAATTTGGTTTTGAACGCAGATCTATCAGCATTACAGCAAAATGTTTTGGTAAATATATTAGCATTCTTAAGGGCACAACCCTTGCTGACATTTTTAAACATTCATTACATCAACAGTGAGGAGAAGAACACACCAATGGGAGTTGCCTTAGCATCAAATAGGATGCATCACTCAGCTAAAAGGGAGGCACTTGGCAATGATGAAGTCACAGTTACCAGTACTGAACTCTCTCCTTTAAAGCCTATTTTTGACATGTTCCCAGTGCTCATTCCTAAAAAATGAGGGCACTCCAATTGAGGGAGTCACTTACCTATTCATGGCAGCATGACAAGTTACAAATTATCACCTTTTTGGCACTTGAAGGGAATACATTTTGTTTTTGGCCACTTGCATGGAGGGCACATTAATGAAGGATTTACACCACATTCTCTCCTTATTCCTAGCATGCAAGAGGGTACATTATTTGGATATTTACATTACTTTTCTAAGCTTGAAGAAGTTCACCCTAGTAGAAAATATGCCTTTGGAGTCATATTTGTTATTCCTATCTTCATCTATAATTATGTGACTAATCTTTGATACTCATTCAAGACCTTCACAAGTTGTAATAATATTACCTAGGATAAAATTTCTCTTAATAAACTCCAGTTGATCAAGAAAAATGGTTCAGGCTGCCATATTCTTGATTATAAGACACATTACAAAGTGTGATAGGCCGAAAATTTCTCACTATGTTTATCTTGTTGTATATCTTGAAACTGTTAATCAAGGTTGTCATTGATGTCAATGTGGCATTGACCAAGATGTCAATATTCTTGAGATGCCTAGACCCAATATGATGTCAAGATGACATGGTTGATGGAGGACCATTTGATGATGTGAACAATGTCTAGGGGCATGACATGAAGAACACTTGAGGACTTAATGACATGGATATGACTATACTTGATGACATAGATGTCATGGACAATCATGGAAAATTGTTGGAGGGCACTCTTGAAATTATAACAAAAATGATCTAATTTCAGGAACAGTCACAAGAAAAATATTTGTTGTCACCTTGGAGGCATCCTTTCGCATTGGCTCCTTCACCATCTTAAAGAGGACTCTTTCCTCTTTCCAACAATCCCTCACTCAGCTCCTAACTCCAAATACTCTAAGAGAAATTGATTTTTGAAGTTTACATATCCTATTTTTGTGTCCCAGCCGACCTACACTCAGTCATACATGTCGGCTTCACTCCAAAAGGACATGTTTATCCGTCATAAATCAACTCCTATATAAATATGATGCCCAACACCTCATTTCAAGCATCCAATTCGGTGAAGATTATTTCAAGAATGCAGAACAGCAAGACAAGAGGCCGAGGAGGAAGAGTCTGAGTTGAATTTGTGACAAGGTGGATTTCCTGTAGAATTCATACTGTTGTACAGACCCCTTGGAGACATAATTGTGAGGGCTCGGATTACAATCCTGTGGCAATAAATTTTGGATAGTCATCTGGTTAGTAGCTCGGATTGCAGAGATTACAAACTCGTGGAAAACTTGGTTTAAGGTTGGAAGTCCCTCACATGCATATATACCCTCGAACCCTAACTCATTCCTCAGGCCTGTGATATTACAATTCGCAACAGGAGCTTTAGTCCTTGTGTAGTCCTGTAGCTTATTGCTATGGACAATCACCTATGGTAAGCATATTTGTGGAAGTATCACAGCTCGGATTTGAAGCTTGAAGGGTCAAGCTTGTAGATTGAACTTTGAACCAGTGAACTGAGGCTATCTGGCTATATGTGCTAAGGTTCAGTACTGGACTTACACCTTGAACCGATGACTGTATTAGACTTGGACATGAGCAAGAAATAAACTTAGACGTGTTGTGAATAGACATTTGGACTGATCTCGTGTAGACTTCAGACCTGTTGTTGTTGCACCCAAATTGCAGACCTCTGTATTTTCAGACCTGTGTGAAGACTCCAAAAATCTAAATTGTGATCATCTATTCATCTCGAATCTGTGGCATACTCCGGTAAGTTAGTGTGAAAGTGGACATTCTGAGGCAGAATAAAGGGCATCTTTTTCCCTTATTCTATATGGGATACAAGACCAAGAACACCATTGAAGCTTGTTGAATTGTATTACAGTGAATCCCCTTGTGTAGGTTTGGTTGGTAAAATGGAAGCACTATATTAAAGGTTGAAAGCACAATATTGAATTTGTTTTTGAAGATCCAGAATTGAGAAGAAGCAGCCTCTGAAGAGTTTATGTGCAACCTTCTTAATGCAAGGTTGAAGCCTTTTTAAAGGAGATCTAATATCAAGTCTAAGATTAGGATCAGAAAACATAAGAAACTTGACTTGATGCCTAATGATGGCCTAATAAACTTTTAGGAAGTAATTAAAAAAAATCCATTGTTGATCTTCAGTCTCTTGTTGTCCCAACCTACAGTAGCCTTCCATAGATAAGTTTTCTAAGGTTTACATGAACTGTCAAACGAAACTACGAAATGGAACTCAGTGTGATACATTGTTTTCAATTGAAACTAAGTCAGTCAAGCTCCTTTTATGGTAAACATCACAGTTTCCCGTTGCTTCTTTAACAGAAGCTTGACTTGATGCCTAATGATGGCCTAATAAAATTTTAGGAGGTAATTAAAAAAATCCATTGTTGATCTTCAGTCCCTTCTAGTCCCAACCTACAGTAGCCTTCCATAGATAAGTTTTCTAAGGTTTACATGAACTGTCAAACGAAACTACGAAATGGAACTCAGTGTGATACATTGTTTTCAATTGAAACTAAGTAAGTCAAGCTCCTTTTATGGTAAACATCACAGTTTCATGTTGCTTCTTTAACAGAAGCTTGACTTTATGCCTAATGATGGCCTAATAAACTTTTAGGAAGTAATTAAAAAAATCCATTTTTGATCTTCAGTCTCTTGTAGTTCCAACCTACAGTAGCCTTCCATAGATAAGTTTTCTAAGGTTTACATTAACTTTCAAACGAAACTACGAAATGGAACTCAGTGTGATACATTGTTTTCAATTGAAACTAACTAAGTCAAAATCCTTTTATGGCAAACATCACAGTTTCCCGTTGCTTCTTTAATAGAAGCTTGACTTGATGCCTAATGATGGCCTAATAAACTTTTAGGAAGCAATTAAAAAAATCCATTGTTGATCTTCAGTCTCTTGTAGTCCCAACCTACAATAGCCTTCCATAGATAAGTTTTCTAAGGTTTATATGAATTGTCAAACGAAACTACGAAATGGAATTCAGTGTGATACATTGTTTTCAATCGAAACTAAGTAAGTCAACCTCCTTTTATGGTAAACATCACAATTTCTCGTTGCTTCTTTAACAAAAGCTTGACTTGATGCCTAATTATGGCCTAATAAACTTTTAGGAAGTAATTAAAAAAATCCATTGTTGATCTTCAGTCTCTTGTAGTCCCAACCTACAGTAGCCTTCCATAGATAAGTTTTATAAGGTTTACATGAACTATCAAACGAAACTACGAAATGGAAATCAGTGTGATACATTGTTTTCAATTGAAACTAATTCAAGCTCCTTTTATGGCAAACATCACAGTTTCCCATTGCTTCTTTAACAGAAGCTTGACCTGATGCCTAATGATGGCCTAATAAACTTTTAGGAAGTAATTAAAAAAATCCATTGTTGATCTTCAGTCTCTTGTAGTCCCAACATACAGTAGCCTTCCATAGATAAGTTTTCTAAGGTTTACATGAACTGTGAAACGAAACTACGAAATGGAACTCAGTGTGATACATTGTTTTCAATCGAAACTAAGTAAGTCAAGCTCCTTTTATGGTAAACATCACAGTTTCCCGTTGCTTCTTTAACAGAATCTTGACTTGATGCCTAATGATGGCCTAATAAACTTTTAGGAAGTAATTAAAAATTCCATTGTTGATCTTCAGTCTCTTGTAGTCCCAACCTACAGTAGCTTTCCATAGATAAGTTTTCTAAGGTTTACATGAACTTTCAAATGAAACTACGATACATGGATAATGAGATATCAAATGAATGGATTAATAAATCAAGGTTGTATTGGTTTAATTAGAATAAATGTAAGTAAAATTCCCCCAAACCCTCTTATTTGATGTAGCTTTATCTCCACATCACTGAAGGATAATTCAATGAGGTATCAAAAATTATTTTCAGTCATGACCATAACACAGGTGCCATAGAAAGGTCCTAAGCCATGTGTTGATAATGAGCCATGCGAAATTAATTATCTCTGATATGTGAGGATACACCCCTATGCTAATCCATTCAAATTTGGTGAAGATGACATATATCATAAGCAGAATTTGAGATCAAACTGAACCATACGAGCCTCAGGAACTGTACATGTTTTTATTAAACTTTTCACCCTAGATCATAAACAGTAATTTTCTTAGATCGAAATCAACATATACAGTGAGTGAATAAGGGAAATAGAAATTGGTTTGGAGGCTTATAAATAAGTGAAAAATATCAGTTTTGAAGGAAGAAGTGGACCAGCGTTGACTCCTTGAAATCCATGATCCTTACCCAAAAAAAAATTGTATGAATCGACAATATCTTAAAACAAACAGAGCAGATACAAATCCAGGAAATAGAAAAACATTAAATCCGACTAACCTGTGACTCTGGGTATGCAAACTTCAATTGTGAATTTGCTATTGCCCGCCTCTTAAAAAGACTCCAAGTTTTGTCTAATGTGTTTTTATCCATGATAAAACTTGTAGTTATATAGAAATTCACAGCCCTAAAATAACCCTCTCACCAACAGCAAAATCCTCCCGCCAAGAGAAAAACTTTGGCGCCAATTAACTAGCATGGCCAGTTTTCATCCAGTTTTTATCTAAATTTTAGAACCAACTACATGGCACCAAAGACCCAGAACCTCATCTTCCTGAACCAGTCTGGGTAAGAACAACTAGTTTTCCTCTGTTCTTGGGCTTTCATACTAGTGAAATCAACCATGACCTCTCCAGACTTCGACTTTTGACAGACTTCGAATGTGGCATGCCCTCAAAACCTCATCTTTCCCCGACTTCGACTTTTGACAAACTTCAGCATGCCCTCAAAACCTCGTCTTCCTGAACCAGTTGAACCAGTCGAACAGTGAGTTTTCTTGGGCTTTCAAAGTCAGGTTTCATACCAATATTTTTGATGAAATCAACGCATGCCAATGCCAATGTTCGACTTCGATTTACTTTCAGAAGCTCGTCTCCCTAAACCAGTTGAACATCGAGTATGAAATAAACACATTACTTTGACTTACTTCCACTTTTGTTGTGGACACTTATCGATTAAAAATATGGAGCGATTACTGTCTAGTCAATATTTTTTTAATGAAATAAGCGCATTACTTCGACTAAATTCCACTTTTGTTGTAGACACTCCTCGATTAAAGAGGTGGAGGATTACTATCTGGTCAAATGCATGTGTGTGATTGAATAAAGTGGGAGGGAAGAAAGTGAGATTATCAAAATCAAGTCACATTAATTTTCACTTAATATTTCCATCAAAAATGGTTGGTATATTGTCATATCAACTCTCAATTAATATCCCCATCGAAAATGGTTGGTTTATTTCTTTTTATCATATACTATTTGGCAAAGAGTTAGACATTGACTTAATCGATAAGTGAATGAATCTTGTTAAAAGGAGATTTATTTTAAAATTTTATTATATCATTCTAAGTTGTTAAATAAATGGATAGCTTTGAATGGATGACCCACTTTTCGAATCATACGATGTTAAACTTGCTGAAACCACCGTCTTCCTAAACCCGATTGACAGCCGAGTTTTCAAAGTGGGTATTTTTTATAAAATCAACGCAGGACTTACTCATGCCTACTTCCACTTTTCGAATGCGGCATGCCATTTTTACAAAGCTTCAAACAATTTTTTTTAAATAATTAAAACTTACTTACACTTTTCGAATGCGGCATGCCTACTTCCACTTTTCGAATGCAACATGCCATTTTTACAAAGGTTCAAACAATTTTTTTTAAATAATTAAAACTTACGTCCATTTTTACAAAGGTTCAAACAATTTTTTTTAAATAATTAAAATATTAATATTAATATTAATATTTATTATTTTAATTATTAATTAAATATAAAATCACACTATATTTAAAATTTAATTTTATATAATATAATTAAAACAAATAAAATATAAATATTGATAATTAATATTTTAATAAATTCAATAATATACAAATATTGATATTTATTATTTTAATAAATTAATAAAGGTTCATATCAAATAATATATATATGTTAAATTGGTGTCACACAATATATGTATGTTAAACATATTATAAATAAATTATATATGTGTGTGAGGCTTGAGTAGGCTTAATGGTTAAGGGTATGTGTTTCCTCCTAAGAGGTCATAGGTTCAAAACCAGAGGGGGTAGAGTATGTATGTCTTCATAAACTTAGCAATCAAATCGCTACGCGGAGGTGGATCCCTTGTCCCACAAAAAAGGGGGTCTCATACACCAATTTGGTGTTTGGCTTGGTCGACCTGACCTTAAAATTAGATTATTATTATTATTATAAGTATAACAAGGGTTCATGCACTCTCCAATGGGAGTGAGGTTTGAGCAACGTCACATGGAAGGCGTCTCGCATGAGTAAATACAAGTGGAGCGAGGATGAGGGAGTGTCACACCCTCGAGTTAGTGTTGAGATGACCGAGTAGTGGTGGCGCGACGGGCGCCCAACTTGGGTATAATGTGTGACAGGGATGTGCAATATTGGGCACGCCATATTGGCGAATGCCCACCTTGGGCATGTCGTGTAGCGGTGGGCAGAGTCATGCGTTTTGGCAGACGTTATGAGAGGCAACGTCAAACAAGTGTGTGCCCCATAGCGGGCAGACGAGTCCAAGGCGTCAGGCGAAGTCGTGTTGGTGAGTGCGTTCGGTGTTACGGGAGCATTGTGTAGTGATTGGGCGAGTTGGGCAGGACAGGGTGCGGGCGGCCAATCAATCGTTGGGGCAGATCAGGAACTCATGGTGGCAAGGGGAATCATTGGTATAATATTGATCGCTCTGAGGTAAATGAGGGGTAGGGTATCCACCATTAATGTTTCTTGGAGAATTGTCATCCAGTACTTATCAAAAACCTAATGGAAAGATTATTGGACACAACTGAGAGAATTTTAACACTGCAGATGGATTCAGAGAATCTTGTATAAGTGAAATGTAACACTTCGATATCAAAATTGAAATTTTCCATTTATGGCGTGACACAATTAAAAATTATTGACATAAATGACTAATTCATATACTTGTTGTACTAGTCATATTTTTATTCTTGGACTATAATAGTGATTTACGTTAATCATTATTAATTTTAAGTATCATGTTTTAATCTAGGCAGGTAATCATTAAGTTAGTCTTTAGTTTAGTCACTTATTATCTAGTCTATAATATATTTTGTCCTTAAACTAAATTAGTCATTTTTAGTTTAGTCACTTATTATCTAATCGTATATGTGTATTCCTAGTACAAATTTAGTGATTTAAATTAGTCATTTTTAGTTCGGTTACTTAAAATTGCTCAAATTTAGTAGTTATTTACTTGAAATAAGAGCAATGACTAACTTTTTTAGTCACCTAGTCATTAATTTCATCATTTTTTACTAGTGTTTCATCATCCATGAGACCTTGGGTGAAGCTCCTTGAATCTTCCCCTGTTGTTGCCCGCTTGACCTCTCTTTAGCGATCACCTTGGAATCAACATCAGTAGATTCCTTATCTGCTTGTTCTTCTGTCACCCCCCATGACGATGCGCATGTGAACCTTTCTTCTCATCATGATGAGTCAAGTAGCTTCGCCGTGTCATGTGGTCTCCCTTCCTCCTGTCACGCCATCTTCTATTGCGATGATGACATCATGGAAGCCACGTCCACCCCTGACTTCATATTTCTCACCCATCAACAAGATAACACCACCTGTGCCCACGGTGACTTTCGTAATCTCAGCACAAGTTACACCTCCAGTAGCTCCCACACTCCACCTTACCGCCAGAGTGTGAGTAGTAGACATCTTACCCAGATCACTCCCTCCCGTGGAGTGCGTTCGATTTCTACTTTGCGCTCAAGTTTCTAGCATTGTTCATCATCCTTCCATTTATTTCCTTGTGGCACCTTTCATATGGACCTACCATCCACACCTCATATCGGTTTTTCTGATGGTGCAAGTCGCTACTCCAAGAATCTAGCCTCGGTAGTTTAGGCCATTTTTACCCCCTTGCACTCCCTTGTTCTCTCGAACGGGGCATGCATTGGTACTGCTACAAATAACCAGGCTGAATATGATGCAGTACGAGGCTTATTAGCCTATGCCCTTTCACATCACATCCTCCACCTTCATGTTCGTTTAGATTCCCTGCTTCTTGTCATGCAATTGAATGGTGTCTATCCTATGCATAATCATGTCCTTTTTAGAAGATATTTACGAGTGAAGCTTCTGATGCGTGAATTTGAAATCATTACATTCAGTCATGTACCTAGAGCACAAAATCACTATGTAGATAACATTGCAAACAATATTCTAGATTGGCATTTAGCACATGCATTTAACATAAGACAATAACACAAAAATATCAAAACGATGCATATCCATAATATGTGTCGTATAATATGTTTTAGAGTCCATTCACTCTGATACATATGACATGCCCATAACATGTTACAAAACTCAAAATCTGTGGGCAACATCTGCCCCTACACACTAATCACTATCTGGAGGATCCCGAGCGAGTGGCTCTGCCCCCGTAGCTCGTAGATCACGCACGCCCTGTCCGGCCATTGCCATGCACCACATGACCCCTCGCCACTCAGAGGGTAGACCAATACATGGCTCTATGTACTAGCTATCTAAGTCCTGCCAGCCACACTCCGAAACACCGGTCAGAAGCCTCTCACATCTATGACAGATATCCTCTAGGACGGCTGTTGCATCCTTATTTTTCTGCGACCTCGCTCCACTAGGTCCTGTGGTCCCTGATACTGCAGGTCGCCCCATATATCCTGCCGGTTTTTACCGGTGTTGTATCTGCATACCAAAAATGAAAGAATCAGTACCACACACAATTTTTCTATACCTTGACATGCACATAAAATATTAGCAATTTGTCACTTACCATCAAGCCCCCATATCCGACCAGGTGGCAGTGGCAAATCCGGATCTCCACAAAAACTCATCCCACTATAGGGATAGTCATCTATATATAGTGGCATCTGGTCCCAATGAGCAAAGAACTCGGGTCGGAACACCTGTCCAACCACCCCACCTCCTCCTCTGCATAGTAGTCGCCCCCACCGGCGCATCCTAGGCTCTCTAGAGCCCCCAGCTTGGAGTTGTATGCAAGGTCGAAGTGTTGGGATCTTCTCAAAGAAGAACAAGCACAAAACTGTACCATTTGCACAGTCATGATTCACTTGCCGCTTACATTGCGACAACTGTCATTTCAGCGACGAAAGCATCATCTAGGCCCACCCATAGTAGGTCCCACTCAAAACACTCTCCACCAACATCATCTGCCCTCCAGTAATGTGATGAAGTGCCTGGTTTCCCAGGATCCGTGGCACCACTACGGCCACAACACGGGTCTCTAACCTCTCCAAATCCCCGATGGGTATCCAAGTCCCCTTGACCTAGAGACCTGGTCAGAAATGGCATTCTACAAACTCTATGATATTCCGCCCCCGCAGTAATACTGGCTGAGTATTCCCTACCATCCCAAGTGGTGGGAGACAAGTCAGGAAATATATATCCTAGACCATCAACTTGATCCAGTGCCCCTGCACTATAAAGACCTCATGGTCCGAGTCCCAATAGCTGATAATCCAGGCCGATAAGGGCTCTTCAGCTCTCATCAAAGGGTTCTCCATAAAATTCAGAACCCCAAACCTGGCCAGTGCACTGCAGACACCTTGATCCTCCCGGATCTCCGACCAAAATGTGCCTAGGTCTCTCTCTCTCTAGTTGATCCATAACTCTGCCATATCTGCACAAAACCATCATATTTGTCAGAATACAGATAGGAAAGATTGTATCTCATCATAAAAGCCCAACACTCAGCCAAAAAACAACACCGGAACACCCCTCCCTGACAGGTCACAGTTTTTTGCCCAAAACTTGATAACCAGGTCGCACTTTTTGCCCCAAAAAGTGCGACTCAACCGTGAGGAGGAGCAGGGGTCTGTTCCTGAGCCTTGGGGACCTAATCTGAACTTTTAATCCACTAAAAAGAAAGAGTAGGGTTAGGCCTCTTACCTTTAAGTGACAAATTTCGATTCTAACAGTCAGTTTGTCCGCTACGATCACCGCAAGTTTTAGGGCCTTCTCTCTTCTCTACATTCACCACAGCTCCAGATGCAAATGAGTGAATTTGGAGAAAAATGCCTTATTAAAAGAGAAACCCCCTGTTTTTTCTTTCGCCTGCTGCGACCAAACCGTAGCTCCATTTACCAAACCATCTATACCATTGGAAAGCTCTCACCGAGCCCTAAAATGGGTATCTATTAGTTTTTAATGATTTGATACTTCACCACGATGCATTTTTTCCAATAAGCGTCACCTCACCCCTCCTCAAAATTGAATTTCTTCACTTGCAACACTCGTACTGGGGGCACCACTTTTCCGCCATACTTGTCCACACTCATGTCGACTTTCGTCATGAGTTACCATCTTGTACTCATGTTTTTCATGGTCCCCATTGGACCTTTTCTGTGTGGCAGCACTATCGAGTCACCCTTGTTTAGAGCATCCGAGTTGAGTCATCATTGCATTCATGGATTCTATCCCGAGTAGCTTTTCATCATGTTATAGTCCCCCATCCTTCATTGCTTGGTCCCTCTCTCGTGTCACACATTATGGCCTTCAGTCCCACTATCCCCTATTCCTCATGATATTGTGTCAATCACTGCCAGGCCATCCATGCCATTTATGCTCTAATAAGGGAAGTCATCTGTTTGCTACTCAGAACCCCCCATTTCATCATCATCATTGGTGTCAGTGTGTCAATTTCTCTACTATTTTCTCTCATGCCTTAGTTGAGGATTCCTTATCACCTGACCTATGGAAGACCTCCTTCTGTCGACGTCAGCTCATTCATTCCAGAATATAGGTCTAGAGGGCAGTGTACCTAGGTTCGAGCTTCCACTCTTGTTTGGTGCCTCAAATCAGGAAAAGGGACTCCTTATTGCCCTTTGACTTGATTTTTTCTCAGCTCCAGCTCCTTTCAGCATGATCAAGATCCGTATACTCGATGGTTCAGTGATACAGCAGCAGACATCAGTGATTCCTGAGTGTGTATGAGATGTCTCAGCCCTCATGAGGGGGTGGCCCTATAGGTAGCCCCCCAAAAACTCATATGACCTCTTCATTACAGCCTTCGATGCAGCTCCATACATTTGATGATGTCGGCCTTAGCCGCTTGCAGCGCCTCTCTGTTTGAATGTATCAGTCATATTTTCATAGCCCTTTCCTATATTCAAGGGCATCTGGGTTACATTTATATCTCATGTACTCAGATATCATTTTACAAGTCCTAGTTGTTATCCCAGGCACAATATGTATATGGGATTCATTATCATGTTGTTTATCTGGCTCATTTTTATGCCAACATGTTCTATATTGGCCAGTCTCGTGGTTTTTTGGATGCCTTATTGTTTGTACTTTGCCTCGGCAGGCATAGGTATCCCTCCCATTGCTATAGCATAGAGTACTTACTCATCAAAGAGAGTTGGCATACCACCACTTTTGGCCTTATTTCTTTCGCTTAGGGTCTAGTTCTTTTCGACACTTTAGTACCTTACTTCTCTCTCTCTTTGACTTCGCCTTCGATGTCTTCGGTGTCTAGTGATTAGTTCTTACAACATACTTCGATCATACGATTAGCTCTAATGCTCGCCTTGTTGAGGGGGCAATTTGTTACATATTTTTGGTCATCTAACCTATTATTATTAGATGGACCCAAGTACACCATGTAAGACCAATTTTACCCTAAGTAAAATTGCTTTCACTATGAAAATAACTTAGTAAACCACCTTTATTAAGTTCTTTATGGTCTAAACAGGAAACCCCATGAAGAAATATTAAATAAATCTACATTTGTTTGATTTTCCTCAAGGAATAATTAGTTAAACAATAGTTTAATTAATATTCCTGGTTATATTTAACCCAAAACAGGGAAATTAATTAGATAAATCAATATTTATCTCATTATTTTCTAAGAATAATTATTTAAGTCTTATTTAAATATTATTCTATGTTAAATATGACTAAATCACCCATAAATAAATAAATAAATCATTATTTATTTGATTATTACTCAACTACATCCTTAAAATGATAAATAAATCATTTATTTATTTATTAATTACAAATAAAGGGATTTGACCCAAGTCAAATTCCTTTTCCCTCCAACAAATATAATAAAATATTCCACAAAAAGTTGGATCTTGATTTGGTTAATAATATTTTAATTATGCCAATATCTAGACTAACTCAATATTTTGTTATAAATAGAAGGGTTTTCCTATTCATTTTTCACCTTTTGTTGCCTAAAGATCACTCTGGATCTCAACTCTTGGTCTAGCTATTGATCCACCATCATAGCCATACTTTTGCATTTTTTTTGTCTTGGTTTTCTACACCATCCTAAATCTGAAGTGCTGAGGACTTACAAGAACCCATCCCATTGAGGAGAACAGGGAACACCCTCTTATGTTTTCCTCCCAGGTGCCATCAATACAAAATTCATTTGATATATTCTTGTCTTGTCTATTGGATGCATGGAGTAAATCTTATTTTTTCTATTGTTTAATGTCTTCTAATGCATAGATCTAGATTTTTGCAGCATTTATCTTGATCAACTAACTACAGATCTGAAGATATTAGCAGTCATTTCTGTTGTTGGGGCTATTTGTTATGCGCAGCTAAAGTGGTCTTTTTTCGTACGCTTGGAATTAAGATTCATACTAACACCACCGCTTTGAGATTATGTACAAATGTGATCTCCAAAGGGTGTGTGATTCAATACTCATTGAAGCAGCATCCAATGGACGTGGATATGGCATAATTGTGGAGCCAACATGTGCTCCACCAATTATTATTGATAAGCATCGATATAGATGTCCTATTATTGAATGGATTGTTTTCCTGATTAGGATTGGGCTTATTATGGGGGGAGTCATATTACTGTGTTCATATTTCTTGAGATAGATTGGAGCAACCTGATATCCATCGTTTTTGATGTATTTATTTATATGAGGTGTTTTTTATAGATGGCCTCACTCTATTTTTTGGTGTTATATCTCAGCACATGTATGTAGAAAATGTATTTTTCAGTAATACTATTAATGGAATTGCATTTTTATTACAGTTTAGTTATGTCATTAGATTATGTGATGGATGTTTTTATTATGCCTTTTATTCTGGAAGTCAGATTCCAATCTCATTCAATTGTGCTGGCACATGTACGAAGTGTTGTCATGTATTTAATAGTTTTATCATCAAATAGAGGATTCCAAAATATGCTACAAAACGAGACTATCTATTCATTATAATGCCTTCAATACACCTTCACAATTCCAAATTCTATGGACATTCATTCATTCATTATCCATGAGCAACACATTCTCCCATAATTTATACAAGCCTCTAATCTGAGTATAATGAGCTCTAATTCTTAAAGAAGTCTCTTCATTGAAAAATTATGTGAGATACCCTTGGTTACAAGCCAACCAGGATAGCTTATATATCAATCATTATTTGTCCTTTATACATACATGGTTAAATGAAAAATGCAAATGTGACATCTTGCACTTTTGCAATCCATAGATCGAACCTCATTTAAGTGGCATAAATGTATAAATATCCAAACAAATAATCCAATTGTTGTGAATTTCTCCATCATCAACATCTAAAGCTACAAGGCTGGGTGTTTTGAACTGAAGCATGTTTTGGTATCCATGACAACAACAACAACTTAGCCTACAAACAGAGAAAATAATATGAACAACTTGAAAATCAATGAAGTTATCTTGACAACCATAAACTGTAACCAACACTAGCCCAGGTCAGACTATCCTCAATGCTAACAAATTCTTTCCCAAGTGTTAGGGTCCTATAATAATAGGGATCATAATTCTGAATTGGCTATGTTAAGTCTTGTAATATTTTACATACCTTTGCATTTCTGCAAATGTTTTCCATATTAAAAAATGAAAATAGGGTATGTCCTAAAAGAATAATCAAAGGACCAAAAGAAATAAAGATTAAAAAGATATAAAATGTGAACCCCATAAAAAGAAGCAAAAATAAATTATGAAAGTGTTGCACATTCAAATGCCACTACTCTTAGTTTACTTTACTTTTGCAAATAAATTGTGTGCAGCTTGTTCAAAATTCCACAATTCATGATGATTATGCAATCTAATCTTGATCATTCATGCCTTTAAATTTTATGTTATGATAGTTAGTGAATAAAGATCTGACCAAACCATTTAATCTTGGCAGATTAGTAGTGTAGGTAGAGAATAAAAATGAGCTCATAAGTTTAATTTGAGCCATTGAAAGATATAAGGTTAGAAATAATTTATTTTACTTATCAAAAGAAAATAAAAGGGTTAGCAAGCTAAAATACACCCATTAAAGGAAAGAAAAAATGTTAGGATGAATAAAAGGGTAGGTAGAGTACTTTTAAAAAGTTATATAAGCATCATTATGCTTATCAAAAATATATTTCTAACTCTTTCCCCTTGCTAAAAATCCCTTTCCCCTTTGAAAATCCCTTCCCCTCCTAAAAACCCTTTTCCCCTTTGAAAATCCCCTTTCCCTTGCTAAAACCTCCTTTCCCCCTAATAAAACTTTATGTTTTCATAAAACACAAAACCCACTTTTTCAATAGTTTAACACGCAAAATATTAATCTAGCCCCCACTTTATTTTCCTTTTGATTTAAACCTCTTGCTTAATATATTTCCCGACCCCACTTTCATTTAACCCTCTGCATATCTATTTCCCAACCCCACCTCCTTCTGAAAAATTTTCATCTCCTCCAGCTGTTCGATCACCATCGAGCAGATCAGACGGCTTACGATCATTTTCGCACTCCCGACATTCCAAATTTTAAAACCAAGGGGGGGGGGGGTGCGAAATAAGTGATTTTCTCCACCTGCTCCCCTGCCACACGGCACCTCCATATTTTATCGAACCCCTCGTACCAAGCTCTGCCCCATGATCCCCTTAAATGCAATCCTTCCCATGACTCAAATAGCAACTCCGCCCCATGACCTCTAATGGCAACTCCACTCCCATGACCCTGTACCGCAAGCAACTCCGCCCCATGACCGCCTAACTGCAACTCCACCCGATGACCTCACACTTGCAACTGGGTTCATTGACCTCCCACCTGCAGAAATTCCCACAGAACCTTTCCATATCGCAACTGAGACGCCATGTGTTCAAACTAAGAGGGTTTCTAGGATTTTTGCTGCTAAAGATGCACACAAAGGAGATGGCCAAGATGATGATGATGAAGTACAAATATTGGGGAGTAAACCTATGACCAGAATATTGAGAGGATACAGGAAACACTCGACATAAATGCCAAAAGCCAAGAAGAAAAGTGGAAAGAGAGGTCGTTATGCTCCAGTTCCTGAAACCCTCCCTGTTGTTATAGAAAAACTCCCAGAAGAGATAGCAGTAGAACAAGAGAAAGAGCAAGAGAAAGAGTATCCACAGGATGTATTAATTGAAGGGGTCATGGATGAAGGATGCATGCAACAAGGATGCATGGAAGAAGGATTAGGCCAGCTTGCTGACACAGCAGAACAAATTGATCGGCTTCCCTCTCCTAATTCTAACTATGAATACATAGCGGGACTAGCCGAATGGTACAGCTTAGATGGCCTTGTCTCAATTCAAATGTTGTATGTGGATGAAGAGGAGTACCAAAAATTGTGTAGGGAAAAAGTGTTGGGCCAACCAACTGCACAACCTGAATTGTATGGGGACGATCAGGAGGACCAATCAACGGCTCAACCAGAATTGTATGGGGATGATCAGGAGGACCAACCAACTACACAACCAAAATTCTATGTTGATGATCAGGAGGACCAACCAACTGCACAACCATAATTGTATGGAGATGATCAGGAGGACCAACCAACTGAACCACCAGAATTGACAAAGAAGCACATTGCAAAAGTAATTACCTGTAAACATATTCCTTTGTATATTTCATTGTTAAGGAAGAATAGGATTCTCCAGATGAAAAACAGACAACTACAGATCAAAGTTAAAACCCTAATAGATGAGCTCAGAAAAAATTAAACTTTTAAAAAATAGATTAGATTTCTTGGCCCAATTTGCAGAGTGCATACTCATTGATGATATAGGTATTCCTTCTCCAGGGGTCCAACAAGATATACCCCTTGGAAAAAAATAGATTAATGACAGTGAAGTTGCAGAGTCCATACCCATTGATGACATAGGTATTCCTTCTCCAGGGGTCCAACAAGATATACCCCTTGGAAAAAAATAGACTGATAACAATGAAGTTGCATACCCATTGATGACATAGTCATTCCTTCTCCAAGGGTCCAACAAGATATACCCATTGGAAAAAATAGATTGATGACATTGTTGTGCAAACAGAGGACCATACCAAAATAATAGCTATCCATACAGAGGAACATGAAT